>SJYX01006151.1:869637-905748 GCA_006410675.1 Oreotragus oreotragus | reverse complement strand
CTACCTTAGTCACTCAGTCATATATGAGTCTTTGTAATTCTTTGGACTGTAGCGCACCAGGCTCTTCTGTCTGTGAAATTCTCCAGGCAAGAATACTGGAGTGGGTTGCCATTTCCTTCTGCAGGAGATCTTCCTGACCCAGGAATTGAACCCATGTCTCCTGTGTCTCCTGCATTGCAGGAAGAGTCTTTACCCACTGAGCCCTGGAGAAGCAAGCCCCTCTTGCCTACTTACTCAGCACTTATAAGTTGAATATATTTACTTTAGACTTTGTTCGATTTGTAGAAATAATTTTCTAAGGTGCACTGTATTCCACTGGCCTTGAACTTAACTAGGAAGCTACTTACTCACCTAGTGCACTTCAGGATAGAAATGCATTTCATTTTCTGTCCTCTCAGTGTTCTAATCAAGCTTTTATCAACTCACTCTCCACCACCCCTCTCTTCTCAATCATAGATAGTGGACACAATTTAAATGACAAGAGCTCTCTGTTATAGATGTATTGGTGATTTGGGGTTGCTTGTTGACTCATAACCTATGAGTTTACTCTTCAGTTTCAGCATGTTTGTAGATCAGAATCTTGAGATTATAGTTTTGAGGGTCAAAAGGCAAAATAGGCCCAAGGAATGTGAACACATGATCTCCTGTTCCAGCATAAGCCCTGGTTCAAATTTTTTTTTTTTGCTTCCACCTATACAGAGCTTGTTTGATTAATGGATTTAGTTCCTGGAAACTGTCTTAGCAGAATTTACTTCAAGCTTTCAACTTTGTGCTCTGAAATGAGAAGTTTAACCAGGGTAGCAGTTGATGCATTTCCTTTGCTGTTTGGCTAAGAGCAAGACTGGAAAGTTTTATGACATTGTTCTCAGACTGGCAGGATTTAAACAAACAAGGTTTCCTTGATGTGAGAAAAGGTTGCTTTGTTCTTCTCTGGCAGTTTGTCTGGAGTCAGGCAGTCCAGTCATTTCTCATACATCTGGAAGGTACCAAGATCAGTCACTTTCTTTGGGTCATAGTTCACTGGATGCTATGATGATTACAACTGAAGATGTATCTTTGCCCTTTGTGTGAATACCCTTGGTGCCTTTGAGACTGCTGCTACTAGAGACAAAGGAAGACACAGCATTTATATGGGATCTTCCTCCCAGGGTTACCATTAGCCTTGCCCTACCTGATACCCAGGGGCTTCCCAGGTGGAACTAGTGGCAAAGAACCCACCTGCCAACGCTGTAGACATAAGACACACAGGTTTGATCCCTGAGTCAGGAAGATCCCTGGAGAAGGAAATAACTACCCACTCCATTATTCTTTCCTGGAGAATCCCATGGACAGAGGAGCGTGGTGGGCTACAGTCCATAGAGTTGCAAAGAGTCAGACACGATTGAAGTGACTTAACATGCACGCATGCATCTGATACCCAGTATTTCTAGATTTGGCCTTGTTTCTTAGCTTTTGTCTCTGTGCTCACCTAAAATCTGCGTATTCCTGTTTCTCCCCCTACTTCTACTTACTCCATTCCCTATGCTTACCATGGTGACTGTCCACTTGATTTTCCATTGTTTTTTATCAAGGCTTCAGGCTCAGCTCGTGTGTGTGCATGCGTAGTCACTCAGCCATGTGCAGCTCTTCATAACCCCATGGACTGTATGTAGCCCACCAGGCCCCTCTGTCCATGGCATTCTCCAGGCAAGAATGCTGGCGTGGGTAGTCATTCAGTACTTACTTCCCCTTTATTCCTGCCTTTTCCAAGTACTCTGTCGTCTTAGCTCCATTCCCTCTCCCCCCAGTCCCACTTCTGACCTCCTCCAAGTTAGGTCATGGTTTCTGTTTACAGCACTTGGCATCATCAAACCAGACCTCCCTCCCTGACTGTTCCTACCAAGATTCACTATTTTGGTGTTCACTCCCTATATACCAAGCAGCTTCCCTGACCTCCTCTGCATAGCTCTCCCTTCACGTGTTCAGGAAGCAACAGGACCATGTCTGAACATGATCTTCTCGCCAGAGATGCATTCTCTTGCCTCTAAACCTGTAACCTCCCTAGATGTGTTTTGTCCCAACTTTCCCAGCACTTATCATACCCTCCTTATATTGAAGGCATTACTTTACGCCTTTTGAGGCTTTCTCTTCTGTATTTTAAGCTCCTTGCGGGTAGTGGTCATGAGTTTTAATGTTAGTATCACCCCAGGACCTCATACTGAAGAGGTTCTATTTGTCTAACAAATGATTGTGTTTTGTCCCAACTTTCCCAGCACTTATCATACCCTCCTTATATTGAAGGCATTACTTTACGCCTTTTGAGGCTTTCTCTTCTGTATTTTAAGCTCCTTGCGGGTAGTGGTCATGAGTTTTAATGTTAGTATCACCCCAGGACCTCATACTGAAGAGGTTCTATTTGTCTAACAAATGAATATATAATTGGCCCTCTGTGTCTGCAGGTTCTGCATCTGTGGTTGGTTGAATCGCCAGATGTGGAACCTGTGGGTATGGGTGGATGATATTACACCATTTTTTATAAGGCACATGAGCATCCTTGGGGGTGAATATCAAGGAGTCCTGCATCCACAGATGCAGTATTTCTCGTGAGGGGCAATGAAAAAAAGGGGAAATTGATACAAGGAAGACAGCTTAGCATTTGTTAAAGACAGATGAATACAGATTTTTTTTTAAAATTCCTGGACCAGAGCCAGGAGATGATTCCTAAAGATGGAGTGAGGAAGACTTGGAGGAGGGCATTCTTAGTGGCCAGGGACGTCGTCTAGGCCGCTCAGCCTCAGCAGGTGCTTCTCTTTGCCTAATTACTCATCTGTTGTCTGGATTAGCTTCATCTCTGTGTTCTGTAGCCCAGGATTCAGCTGATATTGGAGTCCTCTGATGGCCGGGTGTCTAGGGTCTATGACCAAAGTTGTGTGTGTGTATTATACAAAGGAATCCTGCTGTAAGTATCTGGAGAGGAAACCTGATCATTAGTTGATCCCTCCAAGCAGCGATATTCACATTGTAAAACTGTACCCAAAACAGGTACACAGGTCACGCAGGTGGCCATCTCTGCGTCGATGCACAACAGTCGTGTTCTCACTTGTGTTCTCAGCTGCATCTAGCTCCTGTGTCCCCGTGGACTGTAGCCCACCAGACTCCCCTGTCCATGGAATTTTTCAGGCAAGAACACTGGAGTGGGTTGGCATTTCCTACTCCAGGGGATCTTCCTGAACCAGGGATTGAACCTATGTCAGTTGCATCTCCTGCACTGGCAGGTGGATTCTTTCCCATTGTGCCACTGGGAAGCCCTGATATAGAACAGAGGCCCTTCAAAACCATCGATGACTCTATGGGCAGAGATAGACCCACTCCCAGCCCCCAACCTTGAAATCACTGCCAGTTCCATGCCACCTGAGGTTTGACATCCTGTTAAAAATCCTGTCAGCTGTGGAATGGGTTCCTCTCAAAACCTTGGAGATTTTACTACCCTCCTTAAAGGCCATTCTAATTGTTCTGCTCCTCATTTCATCATCTTCTGAACTTAGGTAAATCCTACGAGCCAGGTTCATATATTTCTCCTATCCCTTTGCATAAAGTTTAATGGGCAGGCAAGCTTTGAGCTTTTCATTTTTTTCCCAAAGTCTGAAAAGTTGTGATAACAAAAATAATACTGGCTACAAGCTTCTGTGAAGTTAATTATTTTAAATGAATGAAGGAGACTGAGCCCCTGAGAAGAAAATGGCTCCGAAATTGGAAAGAAAACATTATATTCTGCTACCATCGGTTGGAATTGGGCCCTTTTATTTTCCTCCTGAGCAACATAAGAGCCATTGAGCTCAGAGGACGTGAACATCCTGTACAGGAAATAGATGGTGTGTGGAGGAGGTGAGGGGGGCGCCCAGCCGTCATCCATTGAATCCTTCAGTGAATTCACTTGAATCCTGTTAGAAAAGCAAGTCAAGGGCTGGAAAACAGGCTCTGCTTGGATGACTTCCAGCACACTTCACAAAGCTCAGGAAAAGCTCAGCTAAGCCACACACATTTTATGCTTTCCCGAGGAAAGACTCTGCTTGTTGGTCTCAGGGTTAAGGAGTTTCAGCAAGTTTTTATAGAGATACTAAAAACATTCTCCTCATATTTTCCTCTGTCACTAAAAGGAGCCCAGGGGATAGAATCAATGATGTGGGCACTTAAGTGCCTACTGGGCCAGTTAGCTTCTGTGAGAGGTGTAAGCGCAATGACTACGTGTTGGCAAGCCCTTAGCTACCTGGCGTCTCTGGGTTTATCATAAGTGTGTATGTGTATATGTGTGTGTGTAAAAATCTCAGTAGAAACATAAGAAAGCTAAAATCAGAAGAGTGGATGTGTGCATTTCAAGATTCTTTTTTTTCTTAAGCCTTTTATTGAGCTATAACACCGATACTGAAAAGTATATACATCCTAAATGAACAGCTTAATAAAATTTTGCATATAATATACACCCATGTAAGACCACTCACATGAAGACATAAATAATTTAGAGTGCCTCAGAAGGTTCCCTCATACATAAAAGGCACCACTTTTAGTTTAAAGGTAAGTCTGAATCTCATTTCAAGATTTCTTACTTTAATCTAGAAAATGCAGAATGAACACCATCTTCATCCATCCCAGAAAATGACTTTCCCGTTAGGACAAAATAAACCCCATGTAAACTGTGAAGTATGAAGAGATAGGAAGCCGTAAGGGATGATGTCACAATGGTCTCAGAATTGTCAGGAGCTGCTGCTTTTTTTGTTGTACCCCAAATTGCCAACATCTGCTGTATCATGGAAAAAGCAAGAGAGTTCCAGAAAAACATCTATTTCTGCTTTATTGACTATGCCAAAGCCTTTGATTGTGTGGATCACAATAAACTGTGGAAAATTCTGAAAGAGATGGGAATACCAGACCACCTAACCAGCCTCTTGAGAAATCTGTATGCAGGTCAGGAAGCAACAGTTAGAACTGCACATGGAACAACAGACTGGTTCCAAATAGAAGAAGGAGTATATCAAGGCTGTATATTGTCACCCTGCTTATTTAACTTCTATGCAGAGTACATCATGAGAAACGCTGGACTGGAAGAAACACAAGCTGGAATCAAGATTGCTGGGAGAAATATCAATAACCTCAGACATGCAGATGACACCACCCTTATGGCAGAAAGTGAAGAGGAGCTAAAAAGCCTCCTGATGAAAGTGAAAGAGGAGAGCGAAAAATTGGCTTAAAGCTCAACATTCAGAAAACGAAGATCATGGCATCCGGTCCCATCACTTCATGGGAAATAGATGGGAAAACAGTGGAAACAGTGTCAGACTTTATTTTTGGGGGCTCCAAAATCACTGCAGATGGTGACTGCAGCCATGAAATTAAAAGACGCTTACTCCTTGGAAGAAAAGTTATGACCAACCTAGATAGTATATTCAAAAGCAGAGACATTACTTTGCCGACTAAGGTCCGTCTAGTCAAGGCTATGGTTTTTCCTGTGGTCATGTATGGATGTGAGAGTTGGACTGTGAAGAAGGCTGAGTGCCGAAGAATTGATGCTTTTGAACTGTGGTGTTGGAAAAGATTCTTGAGAGTCCCTTGGACTGCAAGAAGATCCAACCAGTCCATTCTGAAGGAGATCAACCCTGAGATTTCTTTGGAAGGAATGATGCTAAAGCTGAAACTCCAGTACTCTGGCCACCTCATGTGAAGAGTTGAGTCATTGGAAAAGACTCTGATGCTGGGAGGGATTGGGGGCGGGAGGAGAAGGGGACGACCGAGGATGAGATGGCTGGATGGCATCATGGACTCGATGGACGTGAGTCTGAGTGAACTCTGGGAGATGGTGATGAACAGGGAGGCCTGGCGTGCTGAGATTCATGGGGTCGCAAAGAGTCAGACACGACTGAGCGACTGAACTGAACTGAACTGAAAAATATTTTTCAGGAAAAAAACTTAAGCATTTGCTGTGCCTTTCTCAGAGTGATTTGGAATGCTCATTGAAGCAAAAAGGCCCTTTATGAACTGACTGCTTCAGCCTGTCTCTGCCCTGTCACACACCATTGTGTTTATTTCAGAACCTGAGATTTACACTGAGTGAATATTAACAGGGAACAAAACCTGAAGTCATTGCAATTTGCATTTGCTAGTGAGATTTACCTTTATTTGCTAAACTTAAATTGCTTCTTTTCTAGGAAAAAAAAATGCACTTTTAGCTTTCTCATGTATGCTTCTTTATAGGAAGCTTACTGCTATTTTTAAGACATTCTACCTTGCTCACCCACTTGTAATTTTCTTATTCTTCATTATTTTCTTATATTGTCCTTTTCCTTAAATTTTAGTCACAAGAAGTCTATATAATTATAGTAAGCAAAGATGCTGGAAAGTGGTTAGTGTCAGAGAAATACCTAAGAGCACTTCTAGACTTAGAATTTCAGTGCGTTTATTTCTTTTTCCAGGTCCTCAGTTTTATTCTAGTAGGACTAGATCAGGGGATCTCTTTCTTTTTTAATCTCATTGCATTTCTGATTAGGAATCAAATGGTTAAATTAGAGTGAAGATAGGTTTAGAAATGACTAAAAAATTATGCTGATGAAGAAATCTGTGAAGATTTCTTCTTTTAAAGATCTTTAAGAAAAACCATCAGCTCTGTTTAATTTGAGCTGTCACTTAGTATCTTCCCAGGGCTGGGGGAGGGGTAAGTTTGTTTTCCACTTTCTGATAGAAAGAGCTTATCACACTTTTGGCGAGGTTATTGATCACTTGACCCAGAATAGGATGCTAGGTGCCCAGACAACATATACCTGCTATTTGGGAACTTTGCAAATGCTGCTGCTGCTGCTAAGTCACTTCAGTCGTGTCCGACTTTGTGTGACCCCATAGACGGCAGCCCACCAGGCTCCCCCGTCCCTGAGATTCTCCAGGCAAGAACACTGGAGTGGGTTGCCATAGTGTAAATCAGTTACCAGAATGGAGTAAGTGACCAAGTAGTTCTACTTCAGGGTGATAAAGCAGCGCCATCTACTGCACACAGGCTTTATTTTGTGTTGGAGAATTCTTCAGTAGAAATTCTTTTTTTGCAGACCTAAACACAAAGCAAAATTGATTTTCAGTCTGTTATCTTTTAAGATATACATCTGGGTCGATTTATTGAGATATTTGTTTTCCACGTGTATGTGTCTGTGTTTTCATATTGAGAACAGTAATCAAATAATAAGAGTGAAAGGTAAAGCAATGTAAATATGAAAACAATATGAATATCAAGTATTTCTTCTTGGTGTCTCTTGATGTGTCTTTTGCTCTGAAAATAAGTCTAATGTACCTCCATTTGTCTTTTTATGTCTACTAATGACATAGAAATCAATAGCTACCCTATGCCTATTTCAGTTGAACCACTGTTCATATTTTATCCTAAGCTGCCCACAAATGAGTCCTTTATTAAATGATTACAGATTTAATAGGCCTTCATTGAATTCTCTTTTCTCTAGTGTTTTTTATTCCTGTCATAACACTTAATTCAACAATATTTTAAAATAATAACTCCTAATGTTCCTAATGTATTTTGTATTACAACTTCACATAAGCATTTACATAGAGTATTAACAAGAGCACCTCTTTTTATTAAGTTGGGACCATTAATTATCCTTTCAACCATTTTGGTTTATTTCATCTAATCTATTATAGAACATAAAATAAGTAAGTGACAGTAGATATGGTGCAATAATGATTATGATTCTTTTCATCACTACCTATAACTCTTTCAAGGTCTTAACTGATTATTGACCATTCACATTACTCACTCTGTAAACTGAGAAAATTGTATCACTTCAGATCTTGATTCATAGTTAATTTTTCATCATGCACTCATTTCTTTTCAGTCGTATTTGTATTTGTCATACTACTGTCAATTTATATATTAATGGAATAACACACAGTCTGGAATTTATAATATTTGACATTTGTCAGGATTTGATTTTCAAATAGACTGAAATAGAATATAACCTGTTTCTATATCACATGCCAAAGTCATAATTATATAACTGAAACATGTTGAATTTCTAGGCATACAGAAAGCACAGATGGTTTCAGTTTTGTATCCTGATTTGAGGAAAAGCTATTCAGATTCCAAATACTGTCAAAAACTTGATTTTCTCATTCATGCCTATATGTTAAAAGACTTTTATCGTATTTATTCCAACTTTACTCATTTAATTAAAAACTGAAGGTTTGATATGCTGCGATCTGGAGATCCAGTGATCAAAACAGAAATTTCTTGCCTTCAGTGAGTTCACTTTTCTTGCAGAAGAGTATGGGCAAGGAGCTGTGAACACAAAGGAAGTGAACCTGACCCAAATTTTAGTAAATGAGGAGGGGATTTATGGGGGAAGCCAAGAAGACTTGCTGAAAGAGAGAAACCCTGAATTGAGTCTGCAGAGAAGATAAAGTATTTGTCAGGAAGATAAACAAGGGAAGAATGCTCCAGGACTGCAGATAGGATTTGCAAAGACACTGAGATAAGAGAGGGGACAGGTGTGGGGAAATTTGTCTTTTCAGCTCTCCTGGGACTCAAGGCTACAAATGAAAAAGTTCTGAGAGATGAGACTGGACACATAGGCAGAGATCAGATACTGCAGGGTCTGTCATGCTTTGGAACTTTGTTCTGAATGCTTTGGTGTCTTTAAAATAGTAAGGAAATGAAAGACTGAGTGATGGAATTCGAATTGATTAGAAAGATCCCTGTACCAACTCTGCTGAGAAGAGATTGGAGAAGGATATGCCTGGAGGAAGAGGGGTCACTTACAGAGCAGGATAGAAAGCAGTCCATGGGAAACAGATAACTGATGATGGGAGAGGGCAAAAGGAAGATGAATGTTTGTTGGGTCTCTGAAACGCCTAGACTGTAGTTCACCAGGCTCCTCTGTCCATGGAATTCTCCAGGCAAGAATACTGGAGGTGGTAGCCATTCCCTTCTCTGGGGGAACATCTTGACCCAGAGATAGAACCTAGGTCTCCTGCATTGGAGGCAGATTCTTTACCATCTGAGCCACAGGGAAGCCCTATTATGGTGGTAGAACTAATTTCATGACCCAGCAAATGTGAAGGCTATAGAAGGAGTCCAGGAAAACAGGTTTCCAGCAGGGGAAGAGTTTTGTGGCACCATCCACCAAGATCCAGGCAATGCACAGATCAGAGATGAGCAGAGAGGAGAGGAGTTCTATAAATGAGTGAGATACTTCCAAGTGGAGAGATCCAATGGGTGGCTGGTTATAGACAGGAGTTCAGAGGAGGGATTGGGATTGGAAATCTTTTTAACTTCGAAGTATGGTGTAGAACGTCACTGAAAATAAATAGATTGGTTCTGTCCTCCAAGACCTTCTTTAGTCTATCTATCCCAATGTTCTTATGCTCTGTCCACCCCGCAGAAGACTGGTATGAGCAGCTGTATCCCCTCATCCTTACCCTGAAGGACTGCATGGGAGAAGTGGTGAATCGAGCTAAGCAGTCCCTGACCTTCGTGCTCCTCCAGGAGCTCGCCTACAGCCTGCCCCAGTGTTTGATGCTGACGTTGAGAAGAGACATCGTCTTCAGCCAAGCAGTAGGTGCCTCTTGTTTTTGTGAGCCCAGCACACGGATGGGCTATCAGATAGTATCCTCAGTGGGGAAAGAGGTCTTCTCATGATAGTCTGCTTTTTATTTTATTTTTTTGGCCATACATACCACCTGGCCTGTGGGATCCTGGTTCCCTGACCAGGCATTGAACCCATGCCTCCTGCATTGGAAGCTTGGAGTCTTAATCATTGGACCGCCAGGAAAGTCTAGTAGTTTGCTTTTTAAGGGGATCCTTTTCTTAAGGTATTGATATCCAGCTTTTCTTATTCATAATAGATACCCAGCTGAATAGAAACAATGGGTGAGACCTTAAATATTTATATCTGCGAAAAGGTGGCCAAGTCCCTGAAATGTCCATTGTTTCACGGGGCACAGAGTCTTTGAAGGAGAGAGTCCCTTGTCCTGTCCTCATATTATTCCTGGGGTCTCTGCACCATGTGCTGTGCGGATAGTAGCCAGGACTGGCAAAAGGGATCTGTTTGCAACCCCTTATTTCTGCAGCTCCCTCATGAATTCCTGGACAGGGCCTTATAATAGTCTGTTCTGTTTTTGTTGTTTGTTTTTGTCGTTTATATAGAAGTTTGCCAGGCCATAGTCTTGGATGAAAGTTGGGCAGTATCACCTCCGTTGCCTACACCCCACCCTAGCCCATGGCAATAAGGTTGGCCTCCGTCACAATAGCTGTGCCCCCGCTCCCGTCCTGCCTGCACCACATGATTGAGTTTTGCAGACATACACCTGGAGGGAAAGAGACAGAAGGCTGTCTTTGTAAACCATCCAGATAAAGGGAATAATTTAACCAAAATATCCCTTGTTCACTATGATTTCATGGATGACCCAGTAGTAAATGGAGCGAAGTGTCAGGCACTTTGCTCTGCCTTATACAAATATCTCCACTGTGTTCTTTCAACGATTCTGTGGAATGAGAACTATTATCTCTATTCTTCATGTGCAAAAGTATTTGAGAAAGTTTTGGAAGTATTAAGTGACTTTTAATTTTACTGCCTGATCTTTCGCTTTTCACAGTGCTGTCTTTCCCAAACTGTCGTACAGCATGTGTTTAGATAGCCATGGTTTAAAAATGAATATATAAATAGTTTCAATTTTGTTTGGAAATTTCTAATGAAGTCTGTGAGGTCTCAAAAGTTTTAAATATTTTTAAATTAAAGCTCACTGACCCCAGGGATTTCTTCAGTGCTTTTCTTTTCTTTTTTTAGCTTGCTGGATTGGTTTGTGGTTTTATCATCAAATTGCACACAAGTCTGTATGACCCTGGCTTCCTTGAGCAGCTTCACACGGTGGGATTGATAGTACAATATGAAGGACTGCTGAGTACGTACAGTGAGTATTGCTTTAGTCCATGTTAAAATAATATCCCTATTCATAAAGCTGTGTGATCCATAGATTCTTCAGTTAAACATAAAAATAAGAGGTCAACCTTCCTTGCCTCAAGCATTAGAGAAAGAATATAACTTTCAGTTCTTTATATTCATTCTCCTTGTCACTGTGCTTTTACCCTCATTATGTTTTGAAAATGGAATTATAGATTACTTCACAGTGGAGTCCTGAGCAGCCATCTGGCTTTTTAAATATAAAACGCCTTTGCCAACCTAGTTTCAATGACTGGATTTTTAAAGTCCCAAGTCTCTAATGTCTAAAACTGCCCTGTTCAATACATAGGTTGGTGTGGCAATTGAGCCCTTGAAACATATCTAGGCCAGATCAATAAGTCCTCAACATGCCCACCAAACTTCAAAGACTAGGGGAAAACAGTTTTATATTAATAATTAATGAATAATTAATCATTGTATATTGATTTACAGCTGAAATGCTGTTTGGGATATATTGGGCTAAAGGAAAACAGTATTTTAAAGGTAATTTCACCTTTAAAATTTTACTCTAAAAATCTGACTTCTAAGATATTTAAAAGTATGTATGTATGTGTCTCACATGATATTTCTTTTGCACAGGACTGATTCTTATTTAATTACCTCCTCGTTAGGCTTTATTTTTTCAGGGTATTAAATATAAAGAAGCTAGCATGAGCTCAGGCCAGTGATCTTCAATGCAACCGTTTCTATTTTCTAGAAATCAAATGTCAGTCCTGCCAAGGGAGAAAGATTTGCACAATACTTTGTGTCATCAAAGAATTAAAGCTTCTCTCTAGCCTTTCAGGAAAAGTATACCTCCTTCCTTCCTTCAAAGGGAATATGGACAGCTGGAGTCTATTGAAACGGTTCTGATTTCACTGATGAAAACCTTCAGACTCAGGCAAATGTCCTTAGAATGGATTCACTGCATTCAGGAACTCATTCACTAAATTGTTAGAACAAATTCAAGCAGGGAGGCGGAGTACAAAGTGACATTCTCTTCAAATAGTATGTTTGTAACTAGGTTCCTTTGCCCTTGCTTAGGTGAGGAAATTGGAATGCTGGAGGACATGGCCGTTGGTATTTCGGATTTGAAAAAAGTCGCATTTAAAATAATTGAAGCCACATCCAATGATGTCTTGCCAGTTGTAACAGGAAGGCGGTAAGTGGTGCCCATTTCCTAAAGACCAAGCTTTGTTAGATGTTTTTTACTAACCTCTGACAACAGAGCCAAGGAGAATTAAGATTTGGCTTGGAAATGTTTCTTTTGTTCTCTTTTCCTTTTTTGAATGAGAAATAAATGCAGGTGACATGACAGAGGAAGATACTCCTAGAGGTTTCATGAATGTTTATAAATTGCACTATAGTGAAATAAATAGGATAATGCTCCCCTGTGAAATGTGAGGGATTCAAAGTAATAGCAAGCATGAGAAAAAACATTTTTCTTTTTATTACTATCTAGTCTAAAGCTCTGGATGTTTTTACTTTTGCTAGAATCATTTGGTTAATAGTGTCATAATTCTTGAGATGACTTGATATTAAATTCTGCTAAAAGCAGCAACATTTTAGAAAAGATGTATTTCTATGTCAGGGGCATATGCCACCATTTTTCTTAATTATTTTTGACAATCCACTGTCATACTGAGATTTCCAAGAACAGTTTTAAATAAATAGCTTTGAAGGTCATTGTATGATGGGCAAAATATCAAACAATTAAGAAAAATGATGGTGTGTAGAATAGACCTCCAATAGAAGAATTACATCCTATGGATAAATTATTTCAGTCAGAAGTCCTCGAAATTTTAACCATTCTAGCATTAGCACTTTTAAATGCTGCATGAAGATATTTGAAATTTTAAGCTTTCTCAAATCAGAGTGAAAAAAAAAAAAGAATTTTCTAAAGAGGGCCCTTTTTGTGCCAGAGAGAAATGAAGAGACTTAGGTATGAAATATAAAAATTCAAACTAAACTTGTTTTCTTTCTATAATAAACATATAATTATTTAAACTTTTGTGTAAAGAATGCCCAGAGATCCATGTTTGATTGAAAGGTAACTCATATATAAAGAAAAAACACATCCTTTTAAAACTAAGTATCTCAACTGCAGCCTAATGCTTAATTTGCCATTCATTGGAAGAAAAAGGAATAAAATTGCTCATATACATGCCTAGAAAACAGTGCCACCTTGTATTACTGTGAAGATTATTAGCAAAAGTGGGAAACTGATACTTTTATCACAATTTATAACTGAAGCTTACCAGGCCATTTGCTATAGGCAAAGTGCAGATGTTTTTTTTCTGAGGGAGTTCTTTAGACTGTATCTAAATTCAAAAGCTATCATATGGATGGGAATGAAACTGGAATGGCAAAGTGAGCAGCTTGGCAATTTTTTTCTCTAGAAAGCGACATTATAATTGGACAGAATTTTCTAAAGCAACCATCTTACGACTAAGAACTAAATTTGTGCACAAATTTAGAAGTACTTACTCGTGAAAAACTGGTATACATTGGATAAGTCAGTAGGAGTTTGTGGCGCTTTGTCAAGTTGCTCCCATCATCCCCAGCTCTGTCAGCAGAGTTTTGTGAGGGCAAAGCATATAAAATCCGGCAGTCTCCTGCCAGAGGGGGCTGACTTGGTTTGGACCAGAGAAGAAAAAGAATAAAGCACACTCTTGAAAAGTTGTTAGAAACAATGGTGACTAGATAACCTTTCACAATAGCATCAAATAGAATAACTACATCGGACTAAATTTAATAAAGCACTCTAAGAAATGGCAACCCACTCCAGTATTCTTGCCTGGAAAATCCCATGGATAGGGGAGCCTGGTGGGTTGCAGCCCATGGGGTTTCGGGGAGTCGGATACGACTGAGCACGCACACCGCACCTGATAGCTGTTGGTAAAGAATCCGCCTGCAATGCAGGAGACCCCCGGTTTGATTGCTGGGTGGGGAAGATCCACTGGAAGAGGGATAGGCTACCCACTTCAGTATTCTTAGGTTTCCCTTGTGGCTCAGCTGGTAAAAAATCTGCCTGCATTGCGGGAGACCTGGGTTCGATCTCTGGGTTGGCAAGATACCCTGGAGAAGGGAAAGGCTACCCACTCCAGTATTCTAGCCTGGAGAATTGCACTGACTGTATAGTCCATGGAGTTGCAAAGAGGTGGACATGACTGAGCAACTTTAACAAAGAATTGGAGACAGAACACACAAAATAATGCTTGGAGAAATTAATACGATCCAATAAATGAAAAGACAGTCCATGTTCACAGAGCTGGAATCCTCATTCATTATTGGTGGTAATGTCACTTTGGAAACAATTTGGCAGTTGCTGGAAAAAGTTAACCTAAAATTGCTATGTGACTCATCAGTATATTCCCAAGAGGAAATGTCCACACAAAACTAGTAGTATTTTTCAGAACACAGGTAGCCAAAATCATGAAGTAGCCAAGTGTTCATCAATTTGAATGCACAGACAAAATGTGGTATACCTAAGCCACAGAACCCTATTCAGCATGCTACCAACACATGCTGTGACACGTATGACTGAAAAATGACACTAAATGAGAAAAGCCAGACACAAAGGACTATATATTGCATGATTCTTTTTATATGAAACATGTAGAAAAGTAAGATCTGTAGAGACATAGAAAAAGATCAGTTGTTTCCTGGGGCTGACTGTGGGGTTGGGGTTTGAATGCAAACAGTCAAAGGAGATTTTTTTAAGGCAGTGGAAATGTTCTGAAAGTGAATTATGGTCGTGATTGCACAACTCTATAAATTTGCTAAAACTCTGAATTATACACTTAAAACAATGAGCTTATGTCAATTATATGTTAATGGAGTGACAAAACATAGGGAGAACACTCTGACATAAATCTCAGCAATGTTTGTTTGGATCCGTCTCTGAGTGCAATGGAAATAAAAGCAAAAATAAACAAATGGGACCTAATTAAACTCAAAAGCCTTTACTCAGCAAAGGAAAACATAAACAAAACAAAAAGACTACCAATGGGATGGGAGAAAATGATGCAACTGACAGGGGATTAATTTCCAAAATATACAAACAGCTTATACAGGTCAATATAAAACACACTCACAAATAACTTGATCAAAAAAAAAAATGCGCAACAGACCTAAATAAGCATTTCTCCAAAGAAGACATAATTTGGCCAACAGACACATGAAAAGATGTTCAACATTGATAATTATTTTGTTGTTCAGTCACTCAGTTGTGTCCAACTCTTTGCAACCCCATGGACTGCAGCATGCCAGGCTTCCCTGTCCTTCACCATAATTGCTAATTATTAGAGAAATGCAAATCAAAACTACCAAGAGGTGTCCCCTCACACCAGTCAGAACAGCCACCATCAAAAACTGAAAATAGTAAACACTGGAGAGGTTTGTGGCAAAATTAAAACCCTCCTACACTGTTGGTGGGAATGTTAGTTGGAAAATGGTATGAAGGTTTTTTAAAAACTAAAAATAAAGTTAACATATGATCCAACAATCCCACTCCTAGGAAAAACAAAAACTGTAATTCAAAAAGATTCATACACCCTGATGTTCGTAGCAGCACTATTTACAAAACCCAAGACATGGAAGCAACTTACATGCCCAATGAAAGATGAATGGATAAAGAAGACTGAGGTGTGTATGTAAATACATATATACACACATGTGTACAAAATGGAATACGACTCAGCCATAAAAGAGAATGAAATTATGCCATTGGCAGGAGCATAGATTGGCCTAGAGATTGTCATACTAGGTGAAGCAAGTCATACAAAGACAAGTGTTATATGACATCACTATATGCAGGATCAAAAAAATAATACAAATGTACTCATTTAAAAAGCATAAGTAGGAAGCAAACATGGTTACTAACGGGTAAAGTAAAAGTGTTAGTAGCTCAGTCGTGTTTGACTTTTTGTGACCCCGTGGACTGTAGCCCACCTGCCTCCTCTGTCCATGGAGTTCTCTAGGCAAGAATACTAGAGTGGGTTGCCATTGCTTTCTCTAGGCAATCTTCCTGACACAGGAATTGAACCCATGTCTCCTGCATTTCAGGCAGATTCGCTACCATCTGAGCCACCAGGGCAAGTGGCTTCCCACTCCAGTATTCTTGGGGTTTCCCTGGTGGCTCAGGTGATAAAGAATCTGCCTGAAATGCAGGAGACCCAGGTTCGATCCCTGGGTTGGGACGATCTCCTGGAGAAGGGAATGGCTACCACACCAAAGGAGAATGGGAGGATAAATTAGGAGTATGGGATTAGCAGATACACAATACTATGTTTAAAATAGATAAACAAGGACCTACTTAATAGTACAGTAAACTATATTCAATACTTTATAATAACCTATAATGGAAAAGAATCTGAAAAGATGTGTGTGCATATAACTGTATCACTTTGCTATACATCTGAAACTAACACAATATTGTAAATCAAGTATTCTTCCATTTTCAAAAAAGTTATCATAAAGTGTATAATGTTTCACCTTAATAGCAATCTATAAATGCTGAGCAGACTTTACCCATTGAATCTTCTCATATTCCAGAAAATTTTGAAATAAGTAAATATCAGCTGTCTGTTAGCCAGTCTATTCTAAAGGACACTGAAAGCAATTTTAAAAAGAAAAATAAAATGTCCAGCCATCTGAGGGTAGTGCTAACATCCTTTCTTGCTGGATGGATAGTATTTCCCAGTTCTCTCGTTCAAAGCTGAGGTGAAAAACTCTGGCAGTCGAGGATTCAGAGTAAGTATCAGTATTACTATACTGTACTCCTGCCTGGAAAATCCCATGGATGGAGGAGCCTGGTGGGCTGCAGTCCATGGGGTTGCTAAGAGTCAGATACGACTGGGCAACTTCCCTTTCACTTTTCACTTTCATGCATTGGAGAAGGAAATGGCAACCCACTCCAGTGTGCTTGCCTGGAGAATCCCAGGGACGGAGGAGCCTGGCGGGCTGCCGTCTATGGGATCGCACAGAGTCGGACATGACTGAAGCGACTCAGCAGTAGCAGCATCAGCAGAGAAACTGAAAAGATTTTCACAGAGACCCACCAATTCTCCTGTTCTTCCTGACGCCATATACGCATTACAACACTAGCGCTCTGTATGGTTCAGGAAACACACAGACTTCCCTTAATTCCAGGTGAAACTTGGCATTTCTTTGCTCAGTTCACACTGGATCAAAAGATACTACATTTCAGAATATGTAAGCATCTATTCTTCTTGACCTTATTTTGTGAATCCTAACTTAAATCTTCAACACTAAACATTAGAGGTAATTTTTAATGGAAATGTCCAATGAAAAAAATGCTCCCATGATAATGTGGAGAAATGATCAGGAATCACCAAAGGTTACATCTTAAATAATAAAACTATTGCATTTCCATCAGGCTATCACAAACAGGGGGGTTCATCAATAATAACAATTAGGCTATGCTAAAAATGTTATAAATGATTTTCTTCCTTCGTTTCGCTTTATTGGAAATCCATTATTGCTTTTCTTGTCACTGAGACTTGGTTTTAAAATAATTAAATCAAGAAAACAAATATTGACGCTCTTATGCACATGGTATATGAACATGCACTAAATGTTCTTCCTTTCGTAAAACAACTCAGAGTAATAGAAGTAAATGTAAACACTTCTTTATGCCAAGTAATTTAATAGTAAAGTGAATGAAATGATTAGCAAATGGATTAATAGTAGAAAATAAGCAAATAGCAGCCAAAAACCTGAATCAGTGCTTTATTCCAGCTGTTTTGTCGTTTCTTTTCAATGACTCTAAAGTAATAAAACTGAGTGAGATACAGCAGCTCTGCATCTCTTTGTCCCCCTCTCTCCAGTGAGCACTACGTGGTGGAGGTGAAGGTTCCAGCAAGAATGTTTGAGTCACTGCCTCTGCAGATTAAAGAAGGACAGTTGCTTCGTGTGCATCCAGTACTTTTTAACATTGGGATCAATGAACAGCAAACTCTTGCTGAGAGGTAAGGTTCAGATATAAGATCAGTTCTTTTTTTTTTTTTTTAATGTTATGAATATGCTGAGTAATTCCACATGTTCCTGTACACAGACACTGGATTCGTGGGTAACATTTTCCTTTCACCCATACTAAGTTACTTGATATAGCAGACAGAATTATTCATATGTAAGGATTCCTGGCTCATATCAAATTTAAATGTTGTAAAATAATAAGGAAAACATTGGTGTCAATACCAAAATATTCACATGGGTTAGCTTTCTTGTTTCCAAATACCTATGTGTATGTATCAAATTTTAGAATTGTTTTATGCTCACATGTATTTCACCATTGTAAACTCTACTGCTGCTGCTGCTGCTAAGTCACTTCAGTCGTGTCCGACTCTGTGTGGGCTCCCATAGACGGCAGCCCACCAGGCTCCCCCATCCCTGGGATTCTCCAGGCAAGAATACTGGAGTGGTTTGCCATTTCCTTCTCCAGTAAACTCTACTAATTATGTCAAAATTTTCTGGACCTAAAACATATTATCCTTTCCTTTGTTTTATTTACTAAAATAATTGTTATTGGAGGATGCCAATACATCCTTTCATAATAGTTTACTCAGTTAAATGACAGATGATTTTATGTGAGTTCATAAGTAATTGTAACAAACCATTTTTTAGTGGATAAAGGAATTAACTTTAGCATCTCATATGGTTCACATGTAGAGATTATCAAGAACAGATAAGAGATAAGGTTCATAGAATACATTTTTAAAAGATTCTCTCAAACTTCTTACAGAAAGAACTTACTGTCTTGCTGTAAAGCCTGGCTGAAAAAGCTCCCCAAAGCTAAACTTTTGGAGAGTATTTAAAATGCTTCCTTATCTATAATTTAGTCTATATATATCTCCCACTGCTGCTGCTGAGTCGCTTCAGTCGTGTCCGACTCTGTGCGATGCCATAACAGCAGCCCACCAGGCTCTCCGATCCCTGTGATTCTCCAGGCAAGAACACTGGAGTGGGTTGCCATTTCCTTCTCCAATGCATCAAGTGAAAAGTGAAAGGGAAGTCACTCAGTCATGTTCGACTCTTCGCGACCCCATGGACTGCAGCCTACCAGGCTCCTCCGTCCATTGGATTTTCCAGGCAAGAGTACTGGAGTGGGGTGCCATTGCCCTCTCCATATATCTCCTACCCCCATAGTTAGCTAGTGTGTTCTTTGCCTTGATTGGTAAGAATGTTTTAATCCCTTACTGTTGTTTTTGAACTAAACTAAACAACCACTACGTTTATGGTCCTCTTGAGAAGAGAGCAGAAGAGCACCGATACAGAGGCTGGCATCCTTCATGATGTGAACAGAAAAAAACAGTTCACAGAAGTGAACTCGTCCCTGGGAGAGTGGAGGGCCCTACGTGTGCCTGCAGCAGTGTGTTTAAGGCTATATGCAGCTCAGTGTCTGATCCTGGTCTTCTAGACCTCTCCTCAAGCTATCATTGGGGAAGAGAAAGATTGGAGGGATAAAAAGAGAGGGAAGAGTTTCTGTGTCTTTAGAGATACAGCACTGCAGAGATGGAGAAACTTAACTTGGACAGAGTGTCAGTTATGCAGAGGCATGGGGTTAGTGTTGTAGATTTATTTCATTCAGGTTCACATGTGATGATTGTAAGAATACTTTGGTATGTCAAAAAAGATTGATGGAATCAGGGCCAGTGGAAATTGGAATATGCTGGAGATCACCCTTATGCAATGTTGTTTCAAAAAACAGACTCCTCCCTTGCAAAACTGTTACCATCTATTTAAAAAAGAAAGATTAAAAAGTCACTTTGGGGGTCCTGTTTTATGAACCATAATTATTCCCTTTTTTCTATATTTAGGTTTGGAGATGTCTCTTTGCAAGAAAGTATTAATCAGGAAAATTTTGAACTCCTTAAAGAGTATTACACAATATTTATGGAAAAGATGCCTCCTGATTGTAAGTATGCAAGTTACAAAAAAAACCCCACAACAGTAATAATTTCTTGATTAATAATTCTTTGGGAGAGGACAGACATAAAGGTCAATGGAAGAAAAAAAGCATGGGGTGGGAATGTGAGAGTGATTTTGAAATTGTTTGCGCCAAAGAGACTGATTGCCAAGGTGGCCTCGCGGACACCTGCCTCGTTGTTCTGATTGCATTCAAGTGTGTCCTGCTGCTCATATTAGGACATTAATTTCAGTGCCCTGGGAAAGTGCCAGAAGTTAAAAATAAGGAATTCATAATTAGAAATCTCAATTGAATCCAACAGAAATTTTGTAGGATTCTTAACTACATAAAAGACTTTAATACAGATTTAGGTTTCTGATTTATAGTCTACATAAGATATATCTCTAGCATATATATGTGAGTGTGTTGTTCTTCAGTCGCTCAGTTGTGTCCAACTCTTTTTGACCCCATGGACTGCAGCACACCAGGCTTCCCTTTCCTTCACCATCTCCTGGAGCTTGCTCAAACTCATGTCCATTGAGTCAGTGATGCCATCCAACCACCTCATCCTCTGTTGTCCCCTTCTCCTCCTGCCTTCTATCTTTCCCAGCATCAGGATCTATGTGTGTGTGTGTTTATATATATTCCTATATATATAAATCAGAACATAAATTTTACAAGTAATTAAAAGTGATATAAATTAAGGCACAAACTATTGAACATACTTATTGCAACATTTATGTGAACACATTGGGATAGAAGCCTATAGAAATATGTTTTACATTTTGTTTTCTGTTTTGTTTTGGGCCATGGTTCAGTACGGCCATCTTTTTTTCCCCCACAAAATTAAGCACGTATTTGAGCAATCCAAAATCACAGATTCAAGAATGTATTTGGAGCTCTTCCATAAGTGCTATACATAAATAAGCTGAGATACTTAGATAGTCACAATAAGAAACTAGGTTTTAATAAAGTAGGAAATATCGTTACCAAAAGCTGTAATTAAAGTCTGCCTGTCATCTGTCTGCTGGCAATTTGTTCACTGATCTGTATTCTGATACTTAGTTTGAAATAGCTTAGGTAGCAGAGTATTTAGGTCTCTTTATAACACAGTGATTTTACTTCAGAATATTATACTGGCATAAGCATATCCATGTATGTATCATTAGAAAATTTTACTGCTGTGTTTATGTTTTATTTCACATAAGATATTTTTAATGTCAAAATGAAATTAAGTACAGAGGGATTCTTTGGCAGTCAGCATACTTATGAATTTCAGATTTGTAAATTACTTGGAAGGTTAATAATATAAACAAAACTCTCTTGCTTTAGTAATTAATGGGAAAAGTTTATTATAACTTGGATGTTGCTGGATAATTCTCTCACAGTTACTTGTAATTTGGAAGTAATTCCCAGAATTTTTATAGACAACTTGATTTCTATTCGTAGGGATCCTTTCAAAGTGAGATCCCTGTACCTGCAGCATCAGTATCACCTGGAAATTTGTTATCAATGCAAATACTCAGGCCCCTCTGCAGATCTATTGCACTTGCCCTGCTATCTGTTTTAATAATGCTTCCAGATGATTTCTGACCCATACTAATGTTTGAGAACCAATGCTATACCATCTCTACTCAAAACATACATTATATTAAAAAGTAGGTTGTTGATGAAGTCTTTGAAAAATTTTAATACAATTATGCACTCCAAAAAGTAAATATGTATAAATAATTGTTGAAGTGTTTCTCAGATAGGAAATACAAAGTAATCCCTACATCCAAGTCATTTAAACTCTTCATGGGAGTGTAAGCTTTAAAATTTTGAAGAACGTGAGATCTCATATAATGTACTGCTAATTAAAATAACAGCTTTAGATATATCTCATGCTTGAAAACAGGCTGGACTTTTGCATCAAATCAGTTTTATTTCATTGCTGCTGCTAAGTCACTTCAGTCGTGTCCAACTCTGTGTGACCCCATAAACAGCAGCCCACCAGGCTCCCCCGTCCCTGGGATTCTCCAGGCAAGAACACTGGAGTGGGTTGCCATTTCCTTCTCCAATGCATGAAAGTGAAAAGTGAAAGGGAAGTCGTTCAGTCATATCCTACTCTTCGTGACCCCATGGACCGCAGCCTACCAGGCTCCTCTGTCCGTGGGATTTTCTAGGCAAGAGTTGAAATGAAATAAATTGTCTTAACATACTGAATTTTTCTGATATTTTGTTTCCTGTTACGTCAACATATTTTTGAGATAGCACTACATAGACTTGGTGCAAAATGAAGGTGTGACGTGACTGTGGTTATTTTTCATAACAAAAGTCTGAACCATATCTATGAAATTATACTGACATATATAGGATTATTCCTCATGCAGAAATATTGTAACCCAAAGCGTCACTGGATTGCATTCCATTCAAGGAAGAACCAAAAAGCTTTATTAAGAGTGGGAATAAAGGTTAGGCTATTTGTTAAGGAGGAAAAAATTTCTTTGTGGGATCATATACCTAATCCATATAATCTATTATTTTTCTTTCATAGTGACATCAAGGGATAATTTGTAGTAGTGTTAAAAGGATAAGTTAACCTCTAACCATAATATTTTCACTTATTCATCCATTTTGGATATCCTATCCATCAATTTACTTACTGTGGTTTTTTATTATTTATGAACTAGTCAAATTCTATTAGTAAATAAAAACTTTCCTTTTTATCCCAAAAGACTTTTTTCTTTTTAATTTAAGGATGTCCCCTAGTTTTGCAATATCAGGAGTTTAATGAATAAGTCATTTTAGCCAAATTTTCACTTTCAATCAAGCAGTTACCATCCTTTTACTTTTCTTTTTGTGGTCTAAAACATTGATTCTTCCCCAAATATTCTCCAAGTCTGTTAAATATGTAGTAGGTTCAGCTGATACTCTCAATTCAGCAGTCTACACATGCAGAATCCTTTTGTCGTAACACTTCTATCAGCTATACTGATAGGACACACACCCCTTAGGAGTTTTAGTGGGGAGGGGAGTAAAGTTAAAGTTGCCAGACAACAGAACTCCATTTCCTTTCAGTGTGTTCAGCATAGTCTGGTGATTTATAGACTAATCTATTTGAAAGTCTCAAGTTCATTTGGAAGAAATCAAATTCAAGAATTACTATCCTCCAACTCCATCTTCCTTGTGTCTGCAGAAGGACCATTAGTGAAAGGCTTGGTACTTTGGAATAGCCTCTCTCTCTATCTCTCTCAGTCCCTGTCTTTCTGTCTCTCTCAGCAGATTCATGGGATCTAGAGCTGTACATATACGTGTATGTATAGATGTACATTTAGATATATATGTATGTTTTTACACATATATGTATATTTCTTGCTCCAATAGATGTTTCTGCAAAGATTTACAGGAAAGGAATTACCCATTCTTGGCTTCCTCCTCTGTAACAGGCATTTCCCAGCTCTAGATCCCATGAATCTGCCGAGAGAGAGAGGCCATTCTCACCTACCGAGTATTCCACTAATGGAATACATACGTGTGTATATGTATATATACATTTGTGTACATATATGTATATGTGTATGCATCTATATGTATGAATGTGTGTGTGTGTATATATATATTTATCTGAGGTTGGTATCAGGCAGAGCTGTTGATGGCTGAGAGGTCTGTGCTCTGTCTGGGTACCTTGTGCTGTGGATTTCTCCCTTCCCATTTTCCTGGCTTAATGATGCATCTTTCAGACAGTTGTTATTGCTGCCTTGACTCTAAGACACAGTAAATCATCAGGAGCTACTTCCCCTCAGGCCCTGCCTGTGATATTCACTGGCCCCTTTGATCAACTAGGGAAACTCCCATGGGACAGGTGTAAGTGTTTCTCTCTCTCTGGCTCTGATCTTCCAGATGGGTTTGATGAGCTCAGAAACCTTTCAAGGTCCCTTTCATACCCTACCAAAAGCATTAAGACACTTAAATGGTGGGTTAGCAAAATAAAATAAAGTACTATTGTATATCGCTGGCACAAACTGCTCAATGATTTAGAGTAACCATCTCATCTCATGTGATTCGAGGCCCCTGAGTGAGTTTCATGGAAGGAGCAGATGAAATGCTTTCTTTTCCCTTTAAATGAGGACTGACTAAGTGTCAATTTGTAGTCTCCAATCTCTTATTTCTCTCTTTGATAATAATGCCCTTCTCTTGTCTATTTTTCCTAAGCAAAGGAGAAGGATATTTTCATGCAGTTCTATTGGAGTGCTGCCATTTATTGGTCCCTGTGTGAGTACTTTAAGGGTAGGCTGTTCTAGTTTATGAGCTTAGAAGGGGGATCAGGCAGGGCCTTTAGTGAGCTGATGTTAACTATCTCCACAGTATTTGATATCCCTGTCTTACAAAAAAATATTTCATCAACTGTAGTATAACAATTGCACAAAATATTTTTTAGAACAAATCTTAGGTTGGTGATGAGGGTAAAATATTGTTGTTATATTTCATCCTGTATTTTTTTTGGCTGTGGTTGCTGTAAGCCTCTCATTCAATTTAGCAGACATTGATCGAGACCATATCATGTGTAAGACTGTGTACTATTGCTATGGATGGTGAAAGATAAAAGACTCTGCCCCTAGTAGCTTACCCTTTCAAGACTCGGCATGATCAAGGAATCATGTGCCTTAACTCTAAATCTCTTCGCTCAGTCATGTCTGACTCTTTGCGACCCCATGCACTGTAGCCCACCAGGGTCCTCTGTCCATAGAATTCTCTAGACAAGAATACTGGAGTGAGTTGCCATGCCCCCCTCCAGGGGATCTTCCAAACCCAGGGATCGAACCCAGGTCTCCCGCGTTGCATGCAGATTCTTAACCGTCTGAGCCACCAGGGAAGCCCTCTTCCCAGAATACGAGTTGCTCTTTTTTAGTATTGCTCCTTTCTGTGAATAATTTACTTTTGCTTTTGTTGTCCAAAAAGTGTTAGTTTTCCTTTGGTAATTTTCATCGTGTGGTCATGAATTGCCACAGATTTTACTTCTGCATGGGGAAAAAGAAAAGTGTCTATGCATCCCTTCCATCTTCAGAAATAGAATAGGATTGTTATTGTCCAGTCATTAAGTCGTGTCCAACTCTTTGTGACCCCATGGACTATAGTACTAATATTTTATTTCTCGTTCCTTCCAAAGAATCCCAGGGCTGATCTCCTTCAGAATGGACTGGTTGGATCTCCTTGCAGTCCAAGGGACTCTCAAGAGTCTTCTCCAACACCACAGTTCAAAAGCATCAATTCCATGTAGGAAATGAGAAAACATACATGATAGGAGGAGGTTATCTGTAATATAGTGAAAGAAGAACTAAAGAAACCACAACAAAATGGAGAAATGTTTAGATTCAGGGTCATCGAGCATCACTGTAGCTAAATGAAAAGAATATCAACTAGGAGAATGTGAGCAAGAGTAATTGTGGGGACTTCCCTGGTGGCCCAGTGGTTAAGAAATCTGCCTTGCAATACAAGGAACACAAGTTCCATCCCTGGTCAAGGAACTAAGATCCCTCAGTAGCAACAACTACCCAGCCCATACATCACAGCTAGGGAGAAGCCGCTGTGCTACAGCAAAAGATCACACATACTGAAACTAAGCCCCTATGCAGCCAAATAAATGAATGAATAAAGCACTTCAAAAATAGAATAAGAATGTGTTGTTGAAGGAAGAAGAATGAGGATTAAAGAGTATCTGTTGGATTTGGTGGTTATAAGAATATTTGATGATATTTGATGGAGTAGTTTTAATAAAAGCATGGTTTGAAACCACATCACAAACATTCAGGCAGAGAACGCATGATGTACAAGTAAAGAAACAGAGAAAAAGCCACGTTCAGGAAACTTAAAGTGAATGCAAAGGAGAGAAATGAAAAACTAGGCTAAAAGCAAGAGTTGAGTGAGAAGGTTTCTCTCTTTTTTTCTCTTTGATTTAGTTTCCTAGGAGAAACAAATGATAAAGGACAGAATTGCCGAGGGTACGCAGGTAAACACATGCCCTTGACCACCCTCTCTGGAGGTTCTATAGAGGGGTACATGGTAAGGCCTCTGGAACTGACCAGAATGCCTGCAGAGGGCCCTGAGAGAGAGCAGAGGACAGGCTTCCCATAGCATGCAAAGTCAGGACCCTCAGTATTCTGGTTTTTCTAAAAAGAAAGCTGCCCTGCCTGGCTGAAGCCCTTTAACACCCGAAGAATTCTAACCAAAGGTCACAGATAATTCTTTAAGTTTGATGTTCTGAGTATAAATGGTTTGAAAGGAGTCCAAACAGCAGTTCTGGCTTGGTCTTTATACCCCTGCTGGTCCACCAGTGTCATCAGGTCTGCCATGGCCCTTTGATGGCTTTGGAGGAAAAAACCTTGAAAAAAGATTTAGTTCACATCCATGCTGCTGCTACTGCAGCTGCTAAGTCACTTCAGTCGTGTCTGACTCTGTGGCACCCCATAGACAGCAGCCCACCAGGCTCCGCCATCCCTGGGATTCTCTAGGCAAGAACACTGGAGTGGGTTGCCATTTCCTTCTCCAGTGCATGCATGCATGCTAAGTCGCTTCAGTCGTGTCCGACCCTCTGTGACCCCATGGATAGCAGCCCACCAGGCTTCTCTGTATACGGGATTCTCTAGGCAAGAATACTCGAGTGGGTTGCCATTTTCTTCTCCACACATCCACCATACTAACTTTCAAAATCAGATCAATCATGGTTTTCCTTGTTATCTTACTGAGCTCTTTAAAATAATTTATAGTTATATATAACTATAATTCATAAAAGCTGTGTAGGAATGCCATACATTCCAGTGCTCACTTTTGCTGAGCTAAGATTTGGTTAACAAGGTGCAATTTACTGATTTTTGTTCCTTTGAATTTATATGTTCAGTTAACATTTTTTGTTTTTCGTTTTTCAATTTATCTTACCTCTCACTTAAAAATAAAGGAGCAAAGCTGTTCAGTTAAGGATAAAATTAGAACGAAAATTATTATAGATATTAAAACTCAAAATAATGTGAAATATTAAAAGAAAAAAGTAATAAGACTCCACTGGGACAAGAAAAACCTTCAAATGAGAGGATTTCCCAGAAATAAATGAAAAAGAAAAACTTGTCAGTGTTGAATACCTAAAAGTGGCTTTTGTTAGATCAGAGAATGAATCAACTCACCCCTTAACATCTCATACTTTGTCTTTGTAAAGTATTGCCATTGAGGAACTTCATGGCAGTCCAGTGGTTAAAACTTAGCTTCCAACGCAGAGAGTGTGGGTTGGATCCCTAGTTGGGGAGTTAAGACCCCACATGCCTCGGGGTCAAAAAATCAAAACATAGAAAAGAAGCAATATTGTAACAAATTCAATATAGACTTTAAAAATGGTCTACATCAAGAAAACTATCTTTAAAAAAAGAAAATATCGTCATTGAAAATTTAACCAGTTTTTCAAACTTAACACATCTCTCTAGTAAATCAAGATATTTTTCTTGAACAAATATGTGGTAATAGTTTCCTGAATGGTAATATTGGATTTTGTTTCTAGAAGAAATGAAAAGACTGGAACCACTAAGATATCATTCGTAATTGTACTTTGTGTGAAATGAGTTTGCAAATGGATACACTTCAGATTATGGCTGAAAAAGAACTAACTACAATGTTTATAGCACATATTGTGCCCTGAAAGAAATCAGCCCCAGGTCTTGGCAGACGTCTTTAGCCTATCCCCCTGTTGGATTCTCCACACTGTTGGAAGCCAGGGAGTGTGGTGAGCAGTCCCTGTCACATGCTAACAACAGGTATCTTGTGTTACAAATGGATAAAGTCAAGGAGCCACATATAAATCAGTTCTTGGAATACTGAGCATGTATCAGAGAGAAGAGTTGTGCCACATTTGCTCTGTTTATCAGTGAAAATTAAGGCTGCTTAAATGGACATTTTCTTCAGTTAGTGGTTATTTTATGAGCTCTGTTGCAGACCAGAAAGTGTGTGATGAAATCAATACTGACAGCATCAGCTCTGTGTGCTGGGTCGACGGGCAATGCTCCATAAACAAAGAAAGCTGTCTCTGAATATTCATCCACTCACTGCTTACAATTGGAGCCCACATATACTGATGCACACAACGTGGCTTGCTGTCACTATGAGTTGGAACATGTTGCCTTCATTTCGTAGAATAAGCTATGGTGAGTGTTTCTTGTCCCTGCTCTTCAGAGCTCTCCGCCCTTAGACTACCACCTAAATTGAGCCTGGCCTCCAGTCCTTGGGCTTCCCTGATGGTTCCTGGTAAAGAATCTGCCTACAATGCAGGAGGCATGGGAGACGCAGGTTCGATCCCTGGGTTGGGAAGATCCCCTGGAGAAAGAAATGGCAACCCACTCATTTTCTTGCCTGAAAAACCTCATGAACAGAGGAGCCTGGCAGGTAGTCCACAGGGTCGCAAAAAGTCAGACGCAACTGAGCACAGTACTCCAGTCCTTTGCAGCCTTTGCAAGTGACTTGAATTTATAAAGTAAGGAAATGAAATAAAGCACATGCAGAAGGTGTTAACAAACACATGCAATGCTTGCGTGCACACACACACACACACACACACACACACACACACCCCTAAGTAAAAGTCAACAGTCTTGATTGTTTCTACTGAGTGGAAGAACTTTCTGATACAGGTTAACTATTTTGCAGCTTTCAAAGTAAGTTTCTAAATTATTACCTTTCTCCCCACACCTGGTAACACCAGACTTCCTCTGAAAAGTTCCCATTTACGTAGAGAGACCCTTTCTGAACACAAGGATAGACCCTTAGCATTCCCAGAACAATGACATCAAAGGCTGCTCTTTAGTTCTGTCAAGTACGTTTCAGCTGTGGGTGACAAAAAGCCCTCTTAGACCCTTACCCCATCACCTTTCTCCCTTTTCTGAGTGTCTGTTTCACCTTTGCTTCCTTCCCATTGTCTGTAAGCTTTGAGGCTGAGATCAGGGTATGACTAACCTGCATATGGTTAGACAGGTGTCTGAATTTGATAGGATGTGCTAGCCCAGACTGTCCTGTGGTAACTTGAAAAATAATGCAAAATTCTTAGGTGCCATAATAGTCAGAGCCCAGTCATACAACTGAGCATTTTAGGGATTTACTGTGCGAGATTGGAGATAAACAGAAGAAACTGAGGAGGAATTAACCAGGGGGATGTCGCCATCCAGCATTTAGCAATAGCAGGAATCTAGCAGTAGCTGACCCAGGTCCTGAAGAGACCTAGGTCAGCTGGCCCAGAGCAGAAAAATTGCCTTTCCCCACCTCCATCTAGGTTCTTGGTGGGGACTGTCCAGTAGAAGGCGGGACCGTGGGCTGAGAAGCTGCCCTGTGCAAGCTGGAGTCATGGAGAAGCCACAGCCAGTTCCGGAGACAGCAAGAGAAACAGCCGGAGAGAGAAATATGCTAGTTTCTGGCTTCTTTCTCCTACTTAATCTCCGTCTCAGTCCTCACTGCCCTAACTTAATTATAAATCAGAGAGCAGGAAGTAGCCTGGGAAATGAGGCTACCTGCTGTTAACAGCAGAATGGGAAAGGGGTCAGATAGTGAGAGCTAATCCATGTGGACCAGCACAATCTACCCTTTGCCACTCAGCACCTCTCCTCACTTCATCCATAAAAGAGTCTTTTCAAACAAATCCGTATGGGGTTGTGGGGTCAGCATTTTGTGTTTTAACAAGCCCCCCTCTGTACTGAAGAATAAGATTTGAGTGTGTGTGTGTGCGTGTGTGTGTGTGTGTGTGTTAGTCATTCAGTCATTTGCAGCTCTTTGCAACCCCATGGACTGTAGCCCACCAGGCTCCTCTGTCCATGGAATTCTCTAGGCAAAAATACTGGAGTGGGTTGCCAGGCCCTCCTCCAGGGGATCTTCTCAATCCAGGGATCAAACCCAGGTCTCCTGCACTGCAAGCAGATTCTTTCCCATCTGAGCCACCAGGGAAGCCCAAGATTTGAGACCCGCTAGCTTAGATTTGTAAGATGTTACACGTTTAGCTATCAAAGTGTAAATCTGTGTTTTGCATTTCATTAATACTCTTGACATGAATGTAGAAGGAAGTGAACATTTTCGGAATAGTAAAACTGTAGTATCTTTTATTTATTTGTTGTTTAACAAGCATTTATTGACCTAAGTGAAATGTGTATATAAAACAACTCAGCTGTAATCATGATTCTGTTCAGTGTGAGATGATCTTGATTTATTGTGTCAAGTTGAATTAATGTGTCTCAGTTTCCTAAGCACAAAGAATAATATGAATACTATAGGCTGTTTTTGCATTTCTAATAAACTTAAGGATATAAAATGGCAGAAGATTCAAGAATTTTCTTAACACATGATAATCCTTCCAATAGGAACTATAAATTACTATTATGTAATTTATTTAGTAATAATTTCTGTTTTCCAGACATCTCCACCTTGATATACTATATAGACATCAGATATACAAATGAAAAATCTAGTTAGTCATCCAAATATTTTGCTTTTTATTTCAAACTTATGTGTATTTGGAAACATTCAGATGGCTGAGGAATTTTTCACATATTATCCATATGTTTGGCATTGCATAGACATATAAAAAGATGAGGAAAAGGGTTTGGCAGTACATGGGAAAATTGTGTTATAATGAAGGGCTTCCTGAATGTTGAAAATGTTCCCCCAAGTAGGCAAAAAAGCAATTCAAAGATTACTGTCTTCAATTTTCTCTCATGTTTCTGCTAAACCAACTCTAGTCAGCCTTTGGGCCACATAACTTCACTGGAACTGGGTTTGTCAGTATTTCTATCTTAAAGCCAGCGCTGTGCTCTGTCCTCATCCTATGATCTAGTAATAGGTTTGATATGATTATGTTCTCCCTCTCTCATCACTGGTCTTCCAGGCCACCCCCCTACTTTTCTATGATTACTCTTGTCCACTGGCTGCCGTGTTTCAACTTCCATTATTGATTCCACATTACCTTTCTGACCTCTGAACGCTGAGGGCGCCAGCATTCGGTCCACAGATGGCCACTCTCTTCCCTTGTTGAACAACTTCATTGCTTTAAATACCATCCTGTCATTATCCACCTCCACACAGTCCATCTGCAGTGAAGGAGACCTGAATTCAGTCCTTGGGTTGGGAAGATCCCCTAGAGAAGGGAATGGCAACCCACTCCAGTATTCTTGCCCGGAGAATCCCATGGACAGGGGAGCCTGGCAGGCTGCAGTTCCTGGGGTCACTTAGAGTTGGACGTGACTAAGCAACTAATAGATACACATACCTGCATCCTCAGCCCATCTCTCTTCCCTGAACTCATACATCCTTTTCAACACCTCAAACTCTGTTCCTCATGTGCCCTTAAAAATTTATTCCTCCCACTGTCTTCCCCATTTCAGTTTTTATAATTTCTAACTTTTTGTTGTTTTGGAAAATAATGAGTCACCCTTGACTCCCCTTTTTTTCACACCGTGTTTTCAGCCCATCCGAAAATGTCATTGGCTCTATTTTCAAAATGTATGACCAGCTCTCTCCACCTGTTTTGCTATGACTGTGTGCACATCCTTGTTCTTCTTGCTTCCAGATAATGGCAAAAACCTTCTCCAGGTCTCTCTGTTTCCTCTCTCCACCTCATTCAATAATTTTTTTGATCACAGCAGCCACAGTGACCTTTTAAAGATGAAAATCTGATCGTGTTTCTCTTTAAAGCCATCCAATAGCCCCTTGTTTTTTATTGCAAAGTAACAATCTAAATTCTTACAATGTCTCGAAATTCTTACAAAGCTCCCCATAATCTGGCAAAACCTCTGATCTTGTGATTCCACTCTCCTATCTCTTTCTCTCTCTCCTTCCCTCTCTTTGTCTTTCCCTCCTTCCATCATCTGCTTCACTCTGCCACACATAGACCTCTAGCTGTTTCTTAGGAATTTTTCCTCTGCCTTATATGTTTCCCACCATGTAAAACACTTACCTCCCTAAAGTCTTTCTCCAAACGTCACTTTCTTAGTAAGGCCTCTCTTGACCACCCTCTTGACAATTGCGATCTCTAATGCCCTGGTCCCCTTCTTGCTTCATTTTTCTATCTATGTTCTAACATCTGTCATTATCTAGTATACAATATGTCAAGTACCTTGCTTGGCTATAACTCCTCATTAAAACATCAGCTTCATGAGGACAAGGCTCCTTGTCTATTTGTTGACTATTTTTCCCAATAACCAAAATTATTGTCTGGCACATAGCTTATACTCTATAAATACCTGTTGAATGATGAATGAGTGAGTGGGATAGGTTGGGTCATTTGTTTAGTTGGATGTTTTGAAGATGGTAAGGGACAAGAAGGCCTGGTGTGCTGCAGTCTGTGCAGTGAAAAAGAGTCAGACACAATTTGGCAAGTGAACAACAACAAATGTTTTGAAGAATCAGGGAACAATTGGATCTTAGCAATAATCTAAAGTATTCCAAAGAATATACTTTCTACTAATAATTATTGGGTAATGAAAGTCAAATGATTGGGGACTTCACTTGATCACACTGAAAATTTTAAGATCTGTAGCACAGCAAGCATTCATTTTATGTAAAGGATTGGAGATAAATAATTCAGATTTTCCAGGCCATGTGATCTGTCACAACTCCTGGACTCTGCCATTGAAGTGCAAAATAAGCCATTAACAATATGTAAATTAATGAACTTGGCTGAATTCTAATGAAACTGTATTTATAAAAACACAGAATTAGCTGGGTTTAGGAAGGCAATGGCACCCCACCCCAGTACTCTTGCCTGGAAAATCCAATGGACGGAGTAGCCTGGTGGGCTGCAGTCCATGGGGTCGCTAACAGTCGGACAGACTGAGTGACTTCACTTTCACTTTTCTCTTTCATGCATTGGAGAAGGAAATGGCAACCGACTCCAGTATTCTTGCCTGGAGAATCCCAGGGATGGGGGAGCCTGGTGGGCTGCCATCTATGGGGTCACACAGAGTCGGACACGACTGAAGTGACTTAGCAGCAGCAGCAGCAGCAGCCTGCAAGCCATAGTTTGCCAACTCTAATCTAAGCGTGTGCTTGCAAGCATGTGTGGTCAGTCATGTCCAACTCTGTGACCCCATGGACTGTAGCCCACCTGGCTCCTCTGTCCATGGGATTCTCCAGGCAAGAATACTGGAGTGGGNAGACACGACTGAAGTGACTTAGCAGCAGCAGCAGCAGCAGCCTGCAAGCCATAGTTTGCCAACTCTAATCTAAGCGTGTGCTTGCAAGCATGTGTGGTCAGTCATGTCCAACTCTGTGACCCCATGGACTGTAGCCCACCTGGCTCCTCTGTCCATGGGATTCTCCAGGCAAGAATACTGGAGTGGGTTGCCATTTCCTTCTTCAGGGGATCTTCCTGACCCAGCAATCAACCCAAGTCTCCTGCATCTCCTGCATTGACAGGTGGATTCTTTACCACTATGCCATAATCTACAATACCTAAACTTATTTAATGTTATTTAAAATAGCATTTTTATTTCATTGTAGAACTACCGAAAAACCCATAGAATATTCATCATCATCTTCTTGAATACGTGTTCCTCAGGACATAGTAAAAGATTGACACTAACGTAGTTTAACCCTATAATTGGTTATGAAGAGTTCAGTATCCTGGATAGATTTTGTTAAATTCACACCCCCAGCTGATGGGAGAACAGGGATAGATTCTTTATTTTCTGACTCCCAGTTAAATGTTCTTCTCACCTCTTATGCTGCTATTATTCCACTGCTGTTGAAGGACCCTGATCTTCTGAATTTAAAATTTATTTTCAGCTCTTTGCGGAAGAGACTCTGATGTACTGACCTGTTAACATTTTTAATGTTGATATAGATTAAGATAATTTTTTAATTTGATATGTCTCTTAAAGAAGTCCTGTATCTTTTCAAAAAGTGATAAAAAACATTATTCAGTTTTAATTTTCTACACCACGTAAAACCAGACATAGACTCCTAGTGTCTCTTAACTTGCAGGGTGAATCACAGCAGTAAATACAAACAACGCTACAAGTAGCAAAGATAGACACACATCTTCGCATACACACACGCCAGTGGCCACCTCCCTGTTCAAGCCACCACTGATCTCTGCATCTTCTCTGTCACTTCGTGCCCCTCACAAATCAGATGCATCAACCCCGTTCTCCGATTTGTGTGGACCAAGACTCACATTTCTAGCCTTTTAGTCATCCTTCCATTTTTCTATGTTCCTGTCTTCCCAGTGGGGTCTTCTTTCTTTAGACTTCACCACTCACTGAAGATTGGCTGGACTCCCAGTAAACCTGTCTATTTAGTATGCACCAAACGGCATGAAATCCAAAGATATGAATTCAATTAAAAGTTCGTTTAGGTGAATCACTTGATGCTTTGAGTGTCTCCATTTCATTATGAGCTAAATGAGAATAATTAATCCTTATGTACCTGTTCATCATCTACCATTATCTCACTGGAGAAAGGAAGTTAATATTTTCGGTGTCAGTTTCCAGGATGAGAAGTTGTCACACTGCACTTATGAACATTAGCAAGACAGATAAGATAATGGTTGTATGTGCTTTGAGCTTCTCAAGAGAGTTCTGTTTTTCCTGTGTACACACATTGATCCAGTTAAATTTGATTGTAAAGCTCTTTCAGTAGCTATATGAAAGTGAAAGTTGCTCTGTCATGTCCAACTCTTTGTGACCCCATCTCCGGGCCAGAATACTGGAGTGGGTAGTCTTTCCCTTTTGCAGGGAATCTTCCCAACCCAGGGATTGAACCCAGGTCTCTTGCATTGCAGGCAAATTCTTTATCAGCTGAGCCACAGGGGAAGCCCAGCTCTCTATATGGATCTATCCATATAGCGATATGTATGGATCGTTGCTTCTCTTGTAATCTTTTTTTAAAAAATACATTTTTATTTTTGGAGCACCCTCATAAGGATGAGCTCCTGAAACCACCATTGTTAGGATAATTCATTGGTCCCACAGTGAGGTGTGAGGGGTATATTAGAAATCTTGGGACTCGTCTTCCCTTTTGGAAATAAATCTCTGAATTTGACCTGATTTAATGCCAGTTTCCTGTGAATTCAGTTTCAAGATAGTATCACATCCTATAAGTGGTAGTCGCTCAGTGGTGCCCGACTCTTTGCTACCCCATGGACTGCAGCCCTCCAGGCCCCTCTGTCCATGGGATTCTCCAGGCAAGAATCCTGGAGTGGGTTGCCATTTTCTTCTCCAGAGGATCTTCCCAACCCAGGGATCGAACCCGGGTCTCCTGCACTGTAGGCAGATTCTTTACCAACTGAGCTATGAGAGAAGCCCACATCCTGTAAAGTGCCCAACAAATAAAGACAAGTAAAAATTAGTTCCAACTTTCAATTATAAACATCCAAGAGGAGACAGCAACTTACTTTACTTTTGAAATCCTTTTTTCCACATGTGTAATTCACTCATCTATTGAGAAATCACTCTCCCAATCACTCACTCTCTACCTACCATTTCACCTCTCCAAGAACCATGAGTGCTAGGGCATTTATTGCATTCCAGTTCACCTCCCCGACGACTTTTCTTTCTTCATGCTTCCAGGTTTTCAGAATACAGCTCCGGATAAAGCACAGCTTTTCTTCGAAGTCAGGTAGGGGTCACGAATCAAAGACTCAGAGATAAAATTATCTTTATCAGGCACATCAGAAAAAAAAAACAAACTATGGCAACGTGCATAGATTAATACATTTTGTTACTGTCAATAAATTATAAATACATGAGAATCCTAGATTATCAAACTAGAGGTCACTTCAAGCCAAAAAGGAGCTATATGAAAGGAAAAAAAGGAAGGCCTTGTATATTTACCTCTTTTCATTTTAGAGCCTTGCAAAGCAGCCTCATTTCCAAAATTGTCTTCCTCTGTTTTACCTCATTTATGACTTTTTCAATACCTCAGGCATTATTTATTTTATTTTATTCTATATAGTATGAAACAGTCAAGATTCATGCTTTTTTTAATTTTTATTTTATATTGAAACATAGCTGATTAGCAACATTGTGTTAGCCTCAGGTGTCAGCAAAGTGATTCAGTTATACATATACCCATACGTATTCTTTTTCAAAGTATTTCCCTATTTCGGTTACTGCAGAATATTGAGCAGTGTCCCTTGCACTGTACAGTAGTTGGTTATCTATTTTAAACATACTAGTGAATGGCACCCCACTCCAGTACTCTTTCCTGGAAAATCCCATGGAC
>SJYX01006151.1:837375-860603 GCA_006410675.1 Oreotragus oreotragus | reverse complement strand
CACGACTGAAGTGACGCAGCAGCAGCAACTGGAATTCCATCATCTCCACTAGCTTTGTTCGTAGTGATGCTTTCTAAGACCCACTTGACTTCACATTCCAGGAAGTCTGGCTCTAGATGAGTGATCACACCATCGTGATTATCTTGGTTGTGAGATATTTTTTGTACAGTTCTTCTGTGTATTCTTGCCACCTCTTCTTAATATCTTCTGCCTCTTTTAGGTCCATACCATTTCTGTCCTTTATTGAGCCCATCTTTGCATGAAATGTTCCTTTGGTATCTCTAATTTTCTTGAAGAGATCGCTTGTCTTTCCCATTCTGTTGGTTTCCTCTATTTCTTTGCATTGATTGCTGAGAAAGGCTTTCTTATCTCTTCTTGTTATTCTTTGTAACTCTGCATTCAGATGCTTATATCTTTCCTTTTCTCCTTTGCTTTTCGCTTCTCTTCACAGCTTTATCCTCCTTCTAATCTCCATGCTCAACTGTGCATGCCTGCTCAATCACTTTAGTCATGTCTGACCCTTTATGACCCTATATAGTGTAGCCTGCCAGATTCCTTTGTCCATGGGATTCTCCAGGCAAGAATACTGGGGTGAATTGCCATGCCCTCCTCCAGGGGATCTTCCCAACCCAGGGATCAAACCTGGATATTCTGTATTGCAGATGAATTCTTTACCCCTGAGCCACTGGGGAAGCCCATGTCAATTGTATGTTAAAGTAAAGAGATTAAAAGAGCTTTCCTCCTCTTCTGCTTCACCGAGGCCTGACCCTCACTTATCTGGAACAATTTAGGTCACTTACATAACCCTGAAACAGTTTCCAAGGTCAAAGTCAAGTTCCGATTGGCTGAAATTTAGATGTTCATTCCTGAAGTAGTCCTGATTTCCACGGGAATGAGCTTATACCACTTGACTCCAGAATGAGGGTGTGAGGGATCCTGTTAACGTTGTGCCTGCTCCCCGCTGAGAATTGGGTGGAAGGTGATGGGAAGGCAGCTGTAAATTCCATTTCATCTTGGAACCTTCTCTGGCAACATAACATCCATTTGACCGTGAGGTGACGCAGCTCTTGCCTTGGCCTCGTTAGCATCACAGTTCAGTGAGCTGAGAGTTCATGGTCTCATTCTTCTCACTTGTCAGCACCCTGCCTTTGAATAAGGTCAATGTCATATTCGGAACTGTTGTTGTTCAAGTAATCCCATTTGACAAAACGGCAAAAATAGCTACTGCAAAGTGACTCTGAACTTAGCTGCTGTGTCCCATCAGGGAGTGGTGGGAGCACAGTCACTGGCTTTGGGGAAATGTTTGGAGTCATGACTGTGTGTGCACCTGTTCTGTGTCAGGGCATATTTCTTACTTAGGACAAATGCTGACTTTTGCCTGAGAAAGTAGCTTTCTATCTGAGGCTATGAGCTCTTTCTTAAGAACTACAAATATCTTCCTCTGTTTTTCAGAGTTGACACAGAATCTCATAATGTTGCCTCTTCTGCCAAGACATTTATTCATTGTTTCCCACCTCAAGTTTATTGTCCTCACTCTGCAGTTCAGGAAGCAGGGCCAGCGGGTTAACCCACTTGTCTGTGACAACATGTCAAAGCAGGGGTGGAGTTGGCATTTCTCAGCGCTTTCTTTAAAAAGAATTATGAAAGTTCCAAGTAACAACAAAAAAGCACAAATCATCAGATACAAACATTTGGAACCCATCAGTCAGTCTCAGAAATTTTGTAGGAAACATGTATTTCTAGACAGATTGGAAATCTCCTCTGTGCCCTGTTTGGTTCGCATCCCTAACTTTTCCTTCCCTGAGAAAATCAATATCCTGAATTTGGTATTTTATATTCTCAGATTTTTCTCTACATGTATGTATCCATAAAAATATGGTACAGTTTTGCACATTTGGCTTTATATTATTGCTCTTATCTTGTCTGAATCTTTTTGCTTTTTGCTCAATATAGTTTTTAGTATACATTCGTGTTAGTATGTACAGCATGTTTATTCATTTTATATGAGTGTTAGTCACTTAGTCATGTCTTGACTTTTGCAATCCCATGGACTGTGGCCTGCCAGACTCCCCTGTCCATGAAATTCTCCAGGCAAGAATACTGGAGTTAAAAAAAAAAATACTGGAGTGGTTTGCCATTCCCTCCTCCAGGGTACCTTCCTGACCTGGGAATTGAAGCTGGGTCTCCTGCACTGCAGACAGATTCTTTACCGTCTGAAGTACAAGGAATTAGATTCTATGTCATTATATAGCTATATAAATATATGACAGATTACCTCTCTTTAATCNAAAAAATACTGGAGTGGTTTGCCATTCCCTCCTCCAGGGTACCTTCCTGACCTGGGAATTGAAGCTGGGTCTCCTGCACTGCAGACAGATTCTTTACCGTCTGAAGTACAAGGAATTAGATTCTATGTCATTATATAGCTATATAAATATATGACAGATTACCTCTCTTTAATCATCATTTAGATTTTTACTGCTATTTAATATAAGTAATAATACAATGCAAATTCTTATACCTTTCACCTTCTGATTACTTTCTTAAACCCTGCTTGGAAAAAAGAATACTCTTATGGAGATTAGATAAGTATAGAGATTCAGTTGCTCTGTCTAAATTCAGTCCTAGAGTAACGCAAGAGTGAGTATCAAAAGCATTTATCGGCTATATTTACATTGGAGGAAACTATAATTGAGCAGGACACTCTCTATGAGGCCATCATGGGACACACCCCTCCCCCAGACACTGTTGTAGTTCCTCTCCGAAATACCCAGATAACAGTATCTGATGCACATTTCTGAGTTGTATTACAAATGGAAGAAATCAATTACTGACTACCATGAGCATGTAACCCCCAGACCTACTGGCGCCTGTGACCCTACCCTGTTTTGTCACCATCAACCAATCAGAGAGTTGTGCACAAGCTGATCACATCCCTGGGATGCCACTCCCTCATTTTGCCTTTAAAAATGCTTTGCTGAGGTTGGCTGGGGGGGTTCAGGCTTTTTGAGCACTAGCCATGCAGGACTCCTTGCTTGGTGCTCCATAGTAAACACTTTTAAGTCACTTCAGTCATGTCTGACTCTGTGCGACCCCACAGACAGCAGCCCACCAGACTCCCCCGTCCCTGGGATTCTCCAGGCAAGAACACTGGAGTGGGCTCCCGTTTCCTTCTCCAATGCATGAAAGTGAAAAGTGAAAGGGAAGTCTCTCGGTCGTGTCTGACTCTTAGCGACCCCATGGACTGCAGCCTACCAGGCTTCTCCTTCCGTGGGATTTTCCAGGCAAGAGTACTGGAGTGGGGTGCCATTGCCTTCTCCGTCAGTAAACACAGCACTTACCTTCACCTCAACTCAGAGTCAGTAGATTAGCTTCCCTCCGAGTGGGTGAACAGACCCCAGTTGGTTCAGTAACAAAACCAATCCACATTCCATGTATAGCATGATTTTCAGTTGCTATTTCAGGATCTATCATTATATCTTAAAATCTTACCTATTTAGTCATTACTAACTCTGCATATTTCTAGAACCAGACTGGAATTCCTGGGCCTGCAGGATTTGTGTCAGGGGAAAAAAAAAAAAAAAAAAATGGCCTCAATCAAAGTGATGGACTGATAGGGGTGTGCTCTGAATAAAGCAAGCTTTATCATTACAGAAATAGAAACAGTGGCTTGAAAAATTTAAGATCATCAAATGTCTTCCTTCTAAAAAGCATGCCATAAGGATAAGGGGTGAAATTTCTATGGATCATCATTTCTATGTATCTGAAATCACTGTCTTTATGTGGTAGAAATGAGCAAAGGATGGCCATTTGTTTGACTTATTTTAGAACCTTGTAGTATGTTTAAAATGGCTGATTTAAAAATCTTTACATCAACTATGAAACTAAATCATTTTGAAAAGTTATTATGCTTTGTTCTGGATTCTCAGAATTCTGAAGAAGCTGGTCTATTGTGTTAATACTGGAATTGCTTTTTTATGCCACCAGCTAACTGAAGACTCTAACACAGTTTGGAGGAAAATTACTGGCACAGTACTGGAGACACTGGGTTTTTGACTTGTCTCCTCTGACTATGAACCTTATGAAACAGTCACCTAAACATCTTAAATATAGGATTACCTTAAAACCATGCTTTTTTTTTTTTTCCCCATGTTGACCCTGTAGATGTTAAATCAATTTGGTGGGTTGGGGACAACATTCAAAAGAAAGCAACATGGAATGTGAATATGAAAGTGTTAGTCGCTCAGTCCTGTCTCTTTGCTACCCATGGACTGTATAGCTTGCCAGGCTCCTCTGTCCATGGGATTTCCCAGGCAAGAATATTGGAGTGAGTAGTCACTCCCTTCTGCAGGGGATCTTCCCAACCCAGGGATCAAGCTTGGGTCTCCTGCATTGCAAGCAGATTCTTTACCATCTGAGTCACCAGTGAAGCCCAAGGGTAAATAGATTTCATAAAATGTGTGTTACAAAGGGATAAACGTGTGCCTAGCTGGAGAATTATATGAAGTAAAATTCTTTTCTATTGCTTTCAAAAATGTTTGAAATATTTGAAATGTTTATACCAGGTGATTTCGGAAAGTGTCTCAGGGACCTCTCAGATATGGTTATGTCCATATTTAAAATTCACCAGGTGCTCCCATTTTTTAAGGAGGAAGCTCAAAAATCTCAGAATAGTAGCAAGACTCTTCATAATTCTTACCTCTGAGATCACGCTCTCCAAGGACATGGTGAACTCCCACTTTTCCTGTTTCCACAGTACTGCCTCAAAGGTCCATGCCTTTGCTGACACTTTTCTCTCAGCATAAAATGCTCTCAGTAGACACAAAGCATTACCTTTGTTAGAAACTCTTCCAAATCCAACTATTCATTGAATTGGCCACTCCTTTTCTTAGACCCCTAATATTATTTTTACTGTCTTGTGTCATAGCCCATGACCGCATACACTTGCAGTTAATAATGGTTTAAAAATCTATCCCACCCTGCTGACCTTGGAGACTTGGAGGTCAGGTCTTTGTATTATGGGAATTCGAGTTTTTTTCCCCCTTTTCTACATGTGTACTCTGTTCTCCCTTGCTTTTGAAATAACTACTATTTTTTTTTTATTTTAATTTTTACTTTATTTTACTTTACAGTACTGTATTGGTTTTGGCATACATTGACATGAATCTGCCACGGGTGTACATGAACTCCTAATTTTAAAGCAATGCATATTTATTGTAAGTGTCTCAAATGACATAAAAAAAACAGTTGAGTGAGGGATTGATTGGGAGTTTGGGACTGACATGTGCACATTGCTATATTTAAAATAGATAACCAACAAGAATCTACTGTTTAGCCCAGGGAACTCTGCTCAATATTCTGTAATAGCCTAAACTGGAAAATAATTTGAGAAGGAGTAGGTACCTGAGTCGGACACGACTGAGCGACTTCACTTTCACTTTTCACTTTCATGCATTGGAGAAGGAAATGGCAACCCACTCCAGTGTTCTTGCCTGGAGAATCCCAGGGATGGCGGAGCCCAATGGGCTGCCGTCTGTGGGGTCGCACGGAGTCGGACACAACTGAAGCGACTTAGCAGCAGCAGCAGCAGCAGCAGGTACATGTATAGGTATAACTGAATCACTTTGCTTTATACCTGAAACTAACACATTGTTAATCAATTATATTTCAATATAATATATATATATATATTTTTTTTTTTTTAAGGCAGCTGAAAAATCACCCTAAGGCTCACAACCCAAAGATGAACACTGTTAGTATCTAAACTGATGTCTTGTTCTGCCTGCAGTTTCATAGAGAGGCAAGCATGTGCACACACACACAGTGGCACACAAAGAAATTCACACGTGCACACACAATGTTATATAAATAAATTCATTTATTAATATGACTGATTTTTCCTTTCAGTAGTGCCAAGGGCACTTTCTATGTCAATGATACACCCTTTTCATCATTTAAAATTGCTGATTATTATTCTGAGCCATGGATTATTGGGGTTTTATTTTGCTTGCCATTTATCAACATTAAGAGCCATGGTGGCAGATCTGACTTACTCCTCCCGCACTATAAGCGTCAACTAGAAGGCGCCGTGATCGTCCTTAGTGTCTGCCATTAGCTAGTGAGTCTGCACTGCCTCAGCATTTCTCTTCAAGGCCCTCTGTATTATCCCCCCTCCCCTCCTCCTCCCCTTATCCTTAGGCTGTGTCCTCTTCAAGTCTCTGTGTATCAGAGTCTCCTACCGAACAATGCGAGGTCTTTAGGGAAAGTCTCTCTTTCTTAACAGAATCATTGGGACTTCCCTGGTCAGCCAGTGATTAAGACTCCGTGCTTCCCATGCAGAGGGTGTGGGTTCTATCCCTGGTTGGGGAACTAAGATCCCACATACACACTGTTACCAAAAAAATTAGAAAAGGTAAAAGGAATCGTCTATCGTTACACAGTAATTAATTGACTTTTGACAGTTTTCCCATTTAGGAACTAATAAAGTGGAATCATGCATATATTTATTTAAAAATTTGCACCTCACTTTCCTAAAACAGGATTTGAATCTGGATTGTCCTGACCTTCTTCTGTTTTGTGGACATGAAATTCAAGATGATATATAATTGTTTTCAATGCTTAGTTCCATTTCACCAACCACTTCCACTCTTGGTAGATATAAATTGCAAATGCATTTTATTAGGAAATATTTCTCTACTCTCCGGAGCTGAAGTCAAGAACTACTCAGATGTATTATTTTAATAAAAGAAAATATCTAGAACAATTTTGGAAAGTGCAAAGCTTCATTATAATTAAAGCTTATTTGTGTCATTTTTAATGTGATCATATTCAGGAATATATCTGTCTCTTCAGTGTAACAAGATAGCTTGGGTATAATCCATATCGTTCTTACATATTTTCTTCCGCTTTTAGCCTCAGTTATAGCTCTCAGGAGTTCTTCATCCCTTAGTTTGTGGATTCCATGGAAGAGTATAGTATGATGATACTAACCCAACCATTTTCTTAGGCTTTTTGTGCCCATCTCTGTATTCTAAACTTGAATTCCATCTCACTGAGACTCAGGGACACTATGTCATAATGTACATTTCCTTAGGTTTAAATATGAACCATATGCCATTGGCTACCCATGCTCTAGTTGTGAGTATGTAGAGATCTAATCACTTCCTGCTCCCTTCCTCAGTTATTGCATATAATTAACTATTGCCTCTTGCGTTGTTCCTCTTTCCATCCATACCTCTGCTCCTTAATGGCATTTGTTCTCAACCAGAATAGACTTTACAAGGCACATTTGCAATGTCTGAAGATATTTTTGATTATCACAATGCAAGACTTTACAAGGCACGTTTGCAATGTCTGAAGATATTTTTGATTATCACAATGCAAGGGTACTAATGACTTCTGACTGTTAGAGGTCAGAATGCAATTTAACATCCCACAACACAGACTATAGGCCCACTCTCCACAACGTGTTAGCCAGTCCAAAATGTCAGTATCACCTAAGTTGAAGAATCTTGCTACGTAGAAACTGATTTCATGTGTTTTGGTTGAACTTCAGATTTCACCTCTGAGATGTTCAGTTTGATATAATCTTGTGATTCAGACTAGCTGCTTGGTCACTAAAAATGGAAAGTTGTGTCTCACACCTCATCCACCTTATATGCTTTCATTGAAGTAAGGCAGCACTCATCATTAAAACTTTTCCCTTCTTGGTGAGTGTTATATGACCTGTTATACACAATAGGGAGTGAGGGAAACTGAGGCATATTTCTAAGTAAAGCATGAGTAAGTAAGGAAGTATGATTATCCTCAAATACTCTCTGCTCCAAAGTGGCATTTGTTGTTTTGGAAACTGCATTTACAAATATGTTTTAAAAAAACCCTGTGGGCAGCTTAACTCTAACACAAATTTCCTTTTCCCCCCTCCTTTCTTGTTTTTCAGACATTTCACATTTTCAAGAACAGAATGATTTAAAAGGATTACTAGAAAATCTCCATCAAAATATCCAAGCCAAAAAGAGAAAGAATGTAGAAATCATGTGGCTGGCTGCAACGGTAGGCACTCTCCTGTCAAATATTATTCCTTGTCACCATGATGATCAATCAGCAAGCATATTGGGTATCTGCTCTGAAGGGTCCAACTTCTGCACTTTGGGTTACCAGATGTCACTCTCCATTATCCAAGAGATTAGGCATCTAGTTTATCAATAGACTAGAATACAAGATAGAAGATGTATTCAGCAAGAAAAAATCTTGTTCATTAGCTTTTCTTATAAATTCAGGATGTGTTTGAGACTTTGAGGTTAAAATCAAGTGTCTGTGATTTTCTTGATATTGTGAGTTGCAATGTCAATTGCCCATCTCAATATGGTTTTGAAGTGATGCCCTAGAGAAGTATGGTTTCAACAGAATGTGATTATCAGACCTCTGACTCACAGCCTTGGTAGGGCTCCTGGACATAGTGTTTTGTTAATGAGCTTGTAAATGCACTTGTTCATCTCAATACTGGCATTGAATTTATTACCGATGGATGGCTCTTGGGGTAATGAGCTGTATTTTGTATGGTCTTTTCTCATTTAATGGCACCCTCAAGGTTAAAGATATACTTGCTCTCCCACCCCAGGTTTCTACAAGATCGAGGGAGAAAACTATGCCTATATTTTTAAGCTCTTATCTGGCAACCATTCAGGCATAGCTCACATGAACGTATGAATTTTGTTAAACATTCAGGCCCAGAGATCCTTTCACTAGGAAAGGATCTTTTCATCAGGAAAGACACGCTTTGGAGATCTTTTCGATGCATGCCATATTTGTACTTACTGCACATACAGGGCTGCTGATGTAATTTGGGGTTCAGTGTAACAGATATTTTCGTGTGTGCTATTCATATTCTATCAATAGTATTTAAAACAAAGGCTTTTCCCTACTGCAATCGGTTCAGTTATTACTTACTGTTTTCTGGGGAAAAGGAATGGATAATTTACCATGCGTGTATATAAAATAATTTACCAAGAACAAGGCAGAGGGAAAGCTGCTTTGGTTTCCCTTCATGCCCTCTTGGAGCCCCAGGGAAGAACATCAAAGGTAAAGTATGAAAGATTGCTTTTGAACAGCTCATTTACACTGGTCCCATTTAGCATCATCCTGCATTACATGAGGTTGTTTTTAATAGTTCTTTCTCCCATGTCTGCTCTTTACATCTTCAAAGACTGCTATGGATGCTAATTCTCAGAAAAATTTCACAAAGACAGGTCATAAGTTATTTTTGCAACATTACTAATGGCACGATCGCACGAAAGGAGTTTGATCATTTCCCAAGGCTATCTGACAACTTAGGAACATATACATATGTCATCATATACATATTGTCAGTCATGTAAATTTTTAAATTAGGGATGCACAGAACCACAAGTGTGTGGTTTTTCTAGTACATGTAGTTTTCTTATTTGGATATCTAAAGAAATTTCCCATAAATCCTACATGTTTCTGAAAATATTTTTGAAACATATATACCAGTCAAATATGGCTTACTCACAACTTCCCACTGAATGAATGAATGGATGTTTGCCTGCCTTGATAAATGTACAACACCCATAGTGTGCAAATTTGACATTCTCTAGGAATATTGGCTTACCTATAAATAGCATGTCTGTAGAGTGATACATGAGTTTCAGTATCCTCTTTGTAAACCAGGGACCTTGGTATTACTCTTCAAGAAAATAGAAATTCCCCTCAACATCTTCCACAGAATTTTAATCTTTGTCTCTATTTCTTCTTTAAAACAATGAAATATTGTTTTTTTACTGTTTCATGTTCTAATTAAAAATATAAAGCTATTTGATTTTATCTCAATGAATTTTTAAAACTGAAAATGAGAACTTAAAAATACCAAACACTAAATTAAGCTAATGTTAAATTAAGCTCATTTAGCTCTAAAGAGTTGTGAAATACAGAAATGAAGACCCAGCCAGTCTGCTTTGAAGGAATCGCCCAAGCTTCCTCTTTGTTTTAAATTTGACATGAAATATCCTTAATAGGATAGCTGCATATAATTGTGACAGTGCATTTTAAAGAATATTCACTCTTTTTAAAGATCATCTCTTATAAGTGACCATTGAGGTCTATGTACCTCTATTATAAATTTAGTAAAGCTTTTGTTATTTTATATGAAAAATTTTGAAATACAGTTTGTTTAAAAGCATTAGAGTCTTCTAGATTTAAAAAAAAGATTATATGTTGAAATCATGCTCTCACATTTCTCTAGTCACATTAAAGATGGTGAGAAAGTATTTACCTAAGGTCTATTAAGGAGTTGTAAATCCTAAGCTAAGTGTTGGAGTCATATTTAAATCATGGTAAAAACCCTTGATGAACTGTTTTATTATACCCTCTTTTCAAAGTAGGCAACTGTTAAGTCTTCCTTGATGGCAGATAATAAAGCAGACCTGTATTTCATCACATTAAATGTATCTTAAGTGCATGTTGATTAACATTGTTGATGCTACGTTGATGATTGGTGTCTCACATCAGAGCATTACCAGGGCCAGGGAAGAGAATAGAGTGGAGTGATTCACCTGTTACCTAGAAGGCAATGAGCCCATAAATTATTGCTGCTCAGAGATTCTTCTTCTGGCTTACATCAGAATAACAAGAAAGAAAGAATTACAGAGAGAAGCAGAATAGGGCAGAAGTCAAAGACTTGGTCCTTGTTGGATAGAGTTATATTAGTACCCTGGCTCTGCTCTGCTGTGCGTGTCATCTTACCTGTCTAAACTTCAGTTTTCTCATCTGTAAATAAGATGAATATGCTTTCCTCCAGGGTTCATGTGCAGTTAAACTGGAAGAGCAGATCTATGTGAAATGTACTAGCATCGTACCAGGTGCACAGTAGATATGCAATTAACAGTGGCCATTTGTGGCGTCCTAGTTCTTGTTGGCTGCATTGATGAGTGGTTTCCTTATCTGCTGCACTTGGCACCTTGTGGATGTTTAAAGTCTCATAATATCCCACAGAGATTAGCAAAGGTTATTTCAAACATATGTGAGAAGGTATTAGCTCTTTAAGATTCAAATCAAGTGGCTTATCCAGGAAATACAGATTTTTTTCCCCCCATCACTAATAAGATGTTACTTCTGAGCTGTGATTATTATCATTAGGCCCTGCAGCTTAGATACCCTCTCAGAGCATTGCTGCCTCTGAGGAATATTTACCATCTTACATACGTTCAAGAGCACCATCTTACATACCTTCAAGAGCCCCACACCTCATGTACAAAGAGCTAAATAAATGAAATCTATTCCATCAGCTTTTGAAATGAAAAGGTATTATTTTTCCATTCCACAGGGCATATTGAAATAGCTGACTTTCATAAAATTAGCATAAATTTGGTAAGTTTAGACTAGGAGTGTTTAGAGGACTCTGATGCTTGAGAGTAATCTACAAATAAACAAGAAACCATTTCTGTGTCTGTTACAGATTTGTCGCAAACTAAATGGCATTCGTTTCACCTGTTGTAAAAGTGCCAAAGACAGGACGTCGATGTCGGTGACGCTTGAACAGTGCTCAATCCTGAGAGACGAGCATCAGCTACACAAGGATTTCTTTATCCGAGCACTGGATTGTATGAGAAGGTAGCCCACGTGTTTTCAACGTCTTTCTTTTTAAAACATTTTTACTGAAGTGTAGTTGACTTACATATTGTGTTAATTTCTGCTGTACAGCAAAATTATTTAGTTATACATATGTATATATATTCATTTTCATATTCTTTTCCAGTATGGTTTATCACAGGATATTGAATATAGTTCCCAGTGCTGTACAGTAAGACCTTATTTTTTTCTTTTATGGTTATTTTAAGGTTTTTTTTTTTCCTAATACATATTTTACTGGAGGACCAAACATTTAGTAACTTCACTGCATTTCCTTGACTTTGAGCTCATGACATGAAAGATAAAATAATTTTAAGTATTCCCTCTATTCATTTTAGGCAATAAAAAAAAAATGTGACCAGATTTTGATCATGTGAATGGTGGCTATATTTAATTAACACATTTAAACCCAAGTTGAAGGGCTCAGGTTCCTTCAGGTAAAACACTTGAAGAGTACAGTTCCTTTATGTACAAGTCCTTAATTGTACACATAAAATAAAACTAAATCTTTATCCAAACAAATCAGCTATCCAAAAAATAGCATCAAACAGGTCATCCTACCATGGCTTGTAGGGTCTTCCCATCTTTAACCTCTTTCCTAAAATTATTTTCACATCACTCATCGTAAAGATGGGATAATGGATCCTTTAGAATGAAGAATTAGTATGATCACTCCGCCGACATTTAAAATGTTCTGCCTGAAGTCATGTTTCCTGATTCATTTCTACAGTAATTAAATCTAAAATATAAGCCATAATGGGAAGGAAGAAGTGCCTCTTTCCCAGGGTCTATCAGCAAGGACATACGTTAATTAGAAACTTTAGGGAACTTATCTCTTTCTTACAAAGACTGACTCAAAAGCACAACAGGAAACATGGGACAGGCTCCCAGATTGCAAAAAGGAATGTCATATGATGCACTGAAAAGGCTGCTTCTTATCTGGCATGTCATTAACTTCGCTTTTCTTTTAACTGCTGTAGTCTCTCCATGGTGAGGCGACGCTCGCCTGTGCTCTTTCCGTGCTGTGTGATTTCCCCGCTAATGAGAGGTTTCTGAAGCCCTCTCTTGTACCCCATTTCATGTCTCTTGGCATTTTCTTTGTTTAGTGGCGTTCTACCATAATTTTTGGATAAGTGTATGAGGATGTCTTTGAGGCCTGACATAAGCATCTCAGCCATACAAACAAGTTTGGTTGTTAGAAAAGACTTTTTTCAAAAATTATCTCTCAGCACTCACAGGGAAGATTCAGGATCTGAATATGAAACCTTCTGTTGTGCATTTAAGAAGTACAAATATCACTATGGATGGAACAAAGATGCCAGATGTGGAGGGCAGGGCACAAACTACTCCAGGTCAGAGACCTCAAAGGACTGGAATGAGTCAACCAACATAAAGTAATTTGCAAGTTGAATTTGTTACTTGTTAATTTAAGGTAGAGGTAAGAGAGGACCCTTAAATCAGAAAGGTATTTTTTTCCAACTGGTAAATTAAGGGTATACCTGTCATACACATGTTGAAATATAAAACTAAATATTTTGGTAAAGTATAAAGGCTGGACCAAAATATTTAGTTTTATATTTCAACATGTATATGACAGATATACCCTTTATTTACCAGTTGAAAAAAAAATACCTTTATAATTTAAGGGTCCTCTCTTTGGAGGAACTAACATTATATGTCAGTATGTTTGCTAATGACATAAAATTTATATATATATATATATATATACACACACACACATACATATATATATATGTAAATTTCCAATCTGACGAATTTAGCCTTTGGTTTTTTGTACATGTGAGTACTGTGTGAGAGTGTGAGGACTTGTCTGTCTGTGTGTGTGTGTTTAAGGGAAATAAGATATATTATTGTCTTAATTTCCATACTTTCCCTCTCTGGATACCATCTTACAAGCCCATAGCTTTATAAGCTCTGGCCACTGGGCAGAGTAGATGGGAGGAAGGGACTTGGGAGCCAGCTGTCCTGAGTTTGAACCCTGGTCACATGCCACTTACCAGCCAAGAGGAAGTTAATCTCATCCTGCCTTACTACCTGAGGCAAGTTGGTACCTCAGTCTTCTCCTTATGTAAAACAAATATGCTAATAATAATTGCCCTTCTTAGGAAGGTCTCAAAGATTAAATGAACTGATATGTGTTACATGATTAGAACAATGCTTAAGAACAATCACTGTATGGTATTTGTTAGAAAAATAAATATCAAGGGTCTTGATCTTCCTGAGAAAATCAAGTCTAGGCAATTATGAGTGTTGTATATTTTTGTGAATATATTATGACATATGGTTTGACTCCAATACCGTATATTAATATTAAAATCTTATAAATAAGGTTTCACATGCAATGTTTCATCTATTTAAGAAAATAAAGTATTTCAATACCACCTTGAAAATGTACATGTGCTTACAAATGCTAAGCTAATTATGAGCGGATTGCATTCATTAAAGTTAGTCTAGATAAGTGTCTTATAAATATTTTATGTTAATGTATATTGTTGTATGCCCTGACAAATAATCATAGAATTTGAGATTAAGGCATCCCCTTTGAAATTTAGTCAAATCTACCTCACCGTAAGAATAAAGAAACGGAACTCTGTAGAGTGTTTTGGCAAAGACTACTCAGAAAGTACTAGAGTTGGCACCAAAACACAGATGCCTTAGTTATATTTTTTTCCTGTGCTGTACAGTAAGACCTTGTTTGCCTTAGTTACATTTAATGTTATTTTCTTTATACCAAGCAAAACAAAATGCTGTCACTTCAAGTTATTTGGTTATGTATTTGACTGCTTCACATCTGTTAGTCAAAATATTACTTAAAGCATATGTCATAAAAACTACATACTTTGAGAAATTTGAGACTAGAGTCTCAAATTTGTGTACCAGACTAGAGTATTCTGACAAAATTCTGAGATTTGAAGAGAAAACTCTAGTTCTAGAATGCAGACTTTTTGCTGTCAACCTTATCATGTTCATTATTGTATTAATATCTGGGCACTGAGCACAGTATCTGGTCCTCTGTGTGTGTGTGTGTGTGTGTGTGTGCTCAGTCGTGTCTGACACTTTGCAACCCATGGATTGAAGTCTGCCAGGCTCTGCTGTCCATGGAATTCTTCAGGCAAGAATACTGGAGTTGCTATTTCCTTTCCAGGGGATCTTCCCAACCCAGGAATTGAACTGACATCTTGAGTCCCCTGTATTGGCAGGTGAATTCTTTACCACTGGTGCCACCTGAGAAGTCTGGTCCAGACTGAAATAAATATAAACAGTGGCTGAATAAATGAAGAACAGTATAAATATTAATATGAATACCTTCTGTTGCCTTCCATTTTTCAGAACTGTATAGCAACTTTTCCATCTCTTTTTTAAATTGTGTTTTCAATTATGTTTTGAAACTGTAGTTTAGTTTTTTGTTGTTGCTTTTTTTTTTAATGTCTAAGCCTTATTTCCTGGGGTTGCATTTGGCTCTCGGTAATTTAGTGTCAGTCATTGATTAGACAGAAGTTGTGTTCAAACAGTTCTAGCCAGTTAGAGGCTTTGTTGATGTATCTGTGTGTTAATTTGGAAATATATTCCAGTTCAAGAATTCTTGTATCCATCCCAGCTTTTCTTCCCATCAGGCCTTTTTAGGTCCTACTAGTCAACATAATTGACTTTTGACAGTTTTCCCATTTAGGAACTAATAAAGTGGAATCATGCATATATTTATTTAAAAATTTGCACCTCACTTTCCTAAAACAGGATTTGAATCTGGATTGTCCTGACCTTCTTCTGTTTTGTGGACATGAAATTCAAGATGATATATAATTGTTTTCAATGCTTAGTTCCATTTCACCAACCACTTCCACTCTTGGTAGATATAAATTGCAAATGCATTTTATTAGGAAATATTTCTCTACTCTCCGGAGCTGAAGTCAAGAACTACTCAGATGTATTATTTTAATAAAAGAAAATATCTAGAACAATTTTGGAAAGTGCAAATCTTCATTATAATTAAAGCTTATTTGTGTCGTTTTTAATGTGATCATATTCAGGAATATATCTGTCTCTTCAGTGTAACAAGATAGCTTGGGTATAATCCATATCGTTCTTACATATTTTCTTCCGCTTTTAGCCTCAGTTATAGCTCTCAGGAGTTCTTCATCCCTTAGTTTGTGGATTCCATGGAAGAGTATAGTNTCATTTTTAATGTGATCATATTCAGGAATATATCTGTCTCTTCAGTGTAACAAGATAGCTTGGGTATAATCCATATCGTTCTTACATATTTTCTTCCGCTTTTAGCCTCAGTTATAGCTCTCAGGAGTTCTTCATCCCTTAGTTTGTGGATTCCATGGAAGAGTATAGTATGATGATACTAACCCAACCATTTTCTTAGGCTTTTTGTGCCCAGCTCTGTATTCTAAACTTGAATTCCATCTCACCGAGACTCAGGGACACTATGTCATAATGTACATTTCCTTAGGTCTAAATATGAACCATATGCCATTGGCTACCCATGCTCTAGTTGTGAGTATGTAGAGATCTAATCACTTCCTGCTCCCTTCCTCAGTTATTGCATATAATTAACTATTGCCTCTTGCGTTGTTCCTCTTTCCATCCATACCTCTGCTCCTTAATGGCATTTGTTCTCAACCAGAATAGACTTTACAAGGCACATTTGCAATGTCTGAAGATATTTTTGATTATCACAATGCAAGACTTTACAAGGCACGTTTGCAATGTCTGAAGATATTTTTGATTATCACAATGCAAGGGTACTAATGACTTCTAACTGTTAGAGGTCAGAATGCAATTTAACATCCCACAACACAGACTATAGGCCCACTCTCCACAACGTGTTAGCCAGTCCAAAATGTCAGTATCACCTAAGTTGAAGAATCTTGCTACGTAGAAACTGATTTCATGTGTTTTGGTTGAACTTCAGATTTCACCTCTGAGATGTTCAGTTTGATATAATCTTGTGATTCAGACTAGCTGCTTGGTCACTAAAAATGGAAAGTTGTGTCTCACACCTCATCCACCTTATATGCTTTCATTGAAGTAAGGCAGCACTCATCATTAAAACTTTTCCCTTCTTGGTGAGTGTTATATGACCTGTTATACACAATAGGGAGTGAGGGAAACTGAGGCATATTTCTAAGTAAAGCATGAGTAAGTAAGGAAGTATGATTATCCTCAAATACTCTCTGCTCCAAAGTGGCATTTGTTGTTTTGGAAACTGCATTTACAAATATGTTTTAAAAAAACCCTGTGGGCAGCTTAACTCTAACACAAATTTCCTTTTCCCCCCTCCTTTCTTGTTTTTCAGACATTTCACATTTTCAAGAACAGAATGATTTAAAAGGATTACTAGAAAATCTCCATCAAAATATCCAAGCCAAAAAGAGAAAGAATGTAGAAATCATGTGGCTGGCTGCAACGGTAGGCACTCTCCTGTCAAATATTATTCCTTGTCACTATGATGATCAATCAGCAAGCATATTGGGTATCTGCTCTGAAGGGTCCAACTTCTGCACTTTGGGTTACCAGATGTCACTCTCCATTATCCAAGAGATTAGGCATCTAGCTTATCAATAGACTAGAATACAAGATAGAAGATGTATTCAGCAAGAAAAAATCTTGTTCATTAGCTTTTCTTATAAATTCAGGATGTGTTTGAGACTTTGAGGTTAAAATCAAGTGTCTGTGATTTTCTTGATATTGTGAGTTGCAATGTCAATTGCCCATCTCAATATGGTTTTGAAGTGATGCCCTAGAGAAGTATGGTTTCAACAGAATGTGATTATCAGACCTCTGACTCACAGCCTTGGTAGGGCTCCTGGACATAGTGTTTTGTTAATGAGCTTGTAAATGCACTTGTTCATCTCAATACTGGCATCGAATTTATTACCGATGGATGGCTCTTGGGGTAATGAGCTGTATTTTGTATGGTCTTTTCTCATTTAATGGCACCCTCAAGGTTAAAGATATACTTGCTCTCCCACCCCAGGTTTCTACAAGATCGAGGGAGAAAACTATGCCTATATTTTTAAGCTCTTATCTGGCAACCATTCAGGCATAGCTCACATGAACGTATGAATTTTGTTAAACATTCAGGCCCAGAGATCCTTTCACTAGGAAAGGATCTTTTCATCAGGAAAGACACGCTTTGGAGATCTTTTCGATGCATGCCATATTTGTACTTACTGCACATACAGGGCTGCTGATGTAATTTGGAGTTCAGTGTAACAGATATTTTCGTGTGTGCTATTCATATTCTATCAATAGTATTTAAAACAAAGGCTTTCCCCTACTGCAATCGGTTCAGTTATTACTTANTGTGCTGTACAGTAAGACCTTGTTTGCCTTAGTTACATTTAATGTTATTTTCTTTATACCAAGCAAAACAAAATGCTGTCACTTCAAGTTATTTGGTTATGTATTTGACTGCTTCACATCTGTTAGTCAAAATATTACTTAAAGCATATGTCATAAAAACTACATACTTTGAGAAATTTGAGACTAGAGTCTCAAATTTGTGTACCAGACTAGAGTATTCTGACAAAATTCTGAGATTTGAAGAGAAAACTCTAGTTCTAGAATGCAGACTTTTTGCTTTCAACCTTATCATGTTCATTATTGTATTAATATCTGGGCATTGAGCACAGTGTCTGGTCCTCTGTGTGTGTGTGTGTGTATGTGTGTGTGTGTGTGTGCTCAGTTGTGTCTGACTTTTTGCAACCCATGGATTGAAGTCTGCCAGGCTCTGCTGTCCATGGAATTCTTCAGGCAAGAATACTGGAGTTGCTATGTCCTTTCCAGGGGATCTTCCCAACCCAGGAATTGAACTGACATCTCTTGAGTCCCCTGTATTGGCAGGTGAATTCTTTACCACTGGTGCCACCTGAGAAGTCTGGTCCAGACTGAAATAAATATAAACAGTGGCTGAATAAATGAAGAACAGTATAAATATTAATATGAATACCTTCTGTTGCCTTCCATTTTTCAGAACTGTATAGCAACTTTTCCATCTCTTTTTTAAATTGTGTTTTCAATTATGTTTTGAAACTGTAGTTCAGTTTTGTTTTTTTTTTTAATGTCTAAGCCTTATTTCCTGGGGTTGCATTTGGCTCTCGGTAATTTAGTGTCAGTCATTGATTAGACAGAAGTTGTGTTCAAACAGTTCTAGCCAGTTAGAGTCTTTGTTGATGTATCTGTGTGTTAATTTGGAAATATATTCCAGTTCAAGAATTCTTGTATCCATCCCAGCTTTTCTTCCCATCAGGCCTTTTTAGGTCCTACTAGTCAACCCGAGATGTGTGGAAATTGATCAAAGCCTTCTGTGGCTCTCTTGATGTCCAGGGTTTCCTTTCCCATTGCATTCATGATTAGTCCACTTGCTCTGGGAAGTGGCCTAAATGGAAGTGCAGCCTGAGGCCAGCTGTGAGGATTGCTGGAAGCATTTGTTTGCATGGCAACCACTCCAGTATTCTTGCCTGGAGAATCCCATGGACAGAGGAGCCTGGCGGGCTACGTGGGGTCACAAAGAGTCGGTCATGACTGAAGCGACCTTAGCACAAGCACAAGGTTACTAATGCTTCTGACAAGGCTGGGGTGTGTGATTTTCCAGTCCTCTTCAAATGCATTCAGAGCCTGGGGCAGCGAAGTTGTTGGTTTCCATGGCGACCCCACTCTGGGAGAGGGACGGGAGTAGAAGTAGCCCTGGATAGGAAGACCGTAGACTGGCTCTCTTCTTCCTTCAGTCAGTTCAGTTCAGCCGCTCAGTCGTGTCCGACTCTTTGCGACCCCATGAAACGCAGCACGCCAGGCCTCCCTGTCCATCACCAGCTCCTGGAGTTCACTCAGACTCACGTCCATCGAGTCCGTGATGCCATCCAGCCATCTCATCCTCAGTCATCCCCTTCTCCTCCTGCCCCCAATCCCTCCCACCATCAGAGTCTTTTCCAATGAGTCAACTCTGCCCATGAGGTGACCAAAGTACTGGAGTTTCAGCTTCAGCATCATTCCTTCCAAAGAAATCCCAGGGCTGATCTCCTTCAAGGGACTCCCAAGAGTCTTCTCCAACACCACAGTTCAAAAGCATCAATTCTTCGGCGCTCAACTCTCTTCACAGTCCAACTCTCACATCCATACATGACCACTGGAAAAATCATAGCCTTGACTAGACGGACCTTTGTTGGCAAAGTAATGTCTCTGCTTTTTAATATGCTCTCTAGGTTGGTCATAACTTTTCTTCCAAGAAGTAAGCGTCTTTTAATTTCATGGCTGCAGTCACCATCTGCAGTGATTTTGGAGCCCCCCAAAATAAAGTCTGACACTGTTTCCACTGTTTCCCCATCTATTTCCCATGAAGTGATGGGACCAGATGCCATGATCTTTGTTTTCTGAATGTTGAGCTTTAAGCCAACCAGTCAGCAATTTTCCAAGCAGAAACTCTTTTCCACTCATTGCTTGACTTTGGCTGATTATTAGGGTGCTTAAATGATTGGTTTGGACAATATTTTTCAGTGTTATAGCTTTGGGAGGAGGACGAAGATTTGCAGAGCTCTTTGCTCTGTCACCTGATCGGAATTCCTACCCTTCAGATGGTGACTTTTAGATGCACACTGGAACTGCTTCAGAGGCATTTAAAAACTACTTATATTTGGACTGTGCACAGTTTATCATTGAGACAGAGACAGAATTTTTAATAACTTTATAAATATTCTAGGACACAATCCTGAATTAAAAAAAACTAGTATTTTAGTGGAGTTTGATTATATTTTAAAGGTATTAAATTGTTTATTTAATATCAGTCGTGGTTTATTCTATGCTTGAATTATTCTAACTACCTTTAAGGCTATTTACTCTGGATATTTTTAAAAGTTCACCAGGGTTATAATACCATTGCTTTTTTGCTAGTTTTATTTTTTCCCCTATCTATATTAAATTTTACTTTTTTATACTGCTTATTGCTATAAGTTTCAAATTACTTATGGATGAGAGAAGTGTTATCGATAAATAAAGCTTCGTCTCCCTGCTTGTTCAGAAGCCCTTTCACCAGAATAAACTTTATGTGAGTATGGATTTTTTTTTCTTGTTCACCTCTATATTTCCAGTACTAGAATAAAGTCTAGTTATGGTAGGTTCTCAATAAATATCCAGTGAATGGGTGAATGAATAACATAGGTTTCTAAAATGTTCAGGTCCTATCTGTTAGGAAGTTTTGCACATACATAGGCAGTTGGAAATAAGCAAGGGAGATTATCACTGAGTTGTGACATATTTATAAGCAAAAGTTCCACAAGACGAAAGTGAAAGTTTTAAAGCAGTTTGGATACAAATTCAAAAACAAACAGGCCACAATCTACCATTACAGGCTGAATCTGTCAACCAAAATTTTAGAAACAGACATGATTGAAATAAAAAGGTGTTTATTTAGGGCTGCAACCCAGGAGACGCAAATTCAACAAACAATTATATTGTGTTTTATTGTTGTGTTTATTCACTGAGTCGTGTCTGACTCCTTTGTGAACCCATGGACACCAGGCTCCTCTGTCCATGGGATTTCCCAGGCAAGAATACTGGAGTGGGTTGCTCTTTCCTTCTCCATGAGATCTTCCCAACCAAGGAATCAAACCTGCATCTCCTGCCTGGCAGGCTGATTCTTTACTTCTGAGCCACCTAGGAAGCCCTGAATTCTGTCCTACCAGACTACAAAATAGGAGAGGCTTTTAAAGGCAGAAACCCGCAAGGTTACAGTTAGTCCCATGAGCTGTTTATCAAGAATTATAATTGGAACTGGCAAAACAAAAGAGACTCAGGTTTGTGTCAGGAAGATCCCCTGGAGAAGGAAATGGCAACCCACATTAGTATTGTTATCTGAAAATTCTCATGGACAGAGGAGCCTGGCGAGCTACAGTCCATGGGGTTGCAAAGAGTCGGACACGACTGAACACTGCTGTGTGTGGCAAGAGTAAGTGTGCTTTTAAGCGAGGACTGGTTGGTGTCCCAAATGGTTGCAGTTACAAGGAGAGACCCTGAGACCATACGGTTGCAGCTGGCAGGTATTGTTCTGAATACACCTGGTGGTGTTCTTGGGTCTGGTATAGCTCAAAGAAAGTTCAAGTTCCCAGTGGTGCATCGACTTGTCTGACCCTAGATTCTCAGTGGTCACGTGACTCCGTTTTTGTTTGCCTGTACCATGATTACTCCATGATAATTTCAACTTACCACTGTGCCCTTTGTCCTGTTTTCAAAAATTTCAGACTCTCTCTTTTCCTATACATCCATTATTACTTATCAGCTGCATGCTCCCAACATGTGCCACTATCTACAGTCTGTTTGACTGAAATGACACAAAATCCTCTTCATATTAGGAAGCTGATGAGGAGTTGGGGTAGATATGACTCTGCAAGGAACTCTTAGCAATTGCCTATATTGTAAAACCAAAGCAGAGATTCTCTCAGAGACCCACCACAGACTCTGGGATAGAGCTGGGGTTGAAAGCCACTTGACTAAAGTCTGCCTCATGTAAATCAACTACCCTTCAATAACTGACTTTAATGACTTTGTGATATGACTATAAACCTGGTATATCTACCCTTTCTTTGAAGTGTATGTGTATTGTCAAATTCTTCCTTGATATCTATGGCAGAAGTTTATAAAATGATGGCTGAATAATCAAAAGCATTTTTATTTTTAAACAGAAATAAAGAATGAATGCAGTATCAGCACTCAATTTTTTGATACTGAAGTCCCTTTTGAGTGCTAAGAGCTTTCTTGTCCCGATGCTTTTGCAAAAAGCATATTTAGTAGGCACTTTCAAACTTATATTTGATTAAAAGACAGTTAGGACTGCATTTAAAAATACAAAATTTGACTAGATTATTAAATGTCACATTTTCTCCAAAAATAGTTGTGTTGGGAAATTTAATTGTCACTTAAAAGTAAATGAAAATAAAAATGCCTATTCTCTGTTATTTTCCTTTAAGATTATGTGTGTATGCAGTGTAACAGTGTGACACCATATTGTTTAATTGTCAGTCTATAACTTTTATTTTCCTTATGCTATATTACGCTGCAATCTGTCATTCTATAATGACTCTAAAGATAGTTGATATGCCTTTAGTAAGATTAATCAGGGTATATTTCAGCATCCAACCTATTTATCCCTCTTAAGATACAGGGCTTTAATCATTCTATTTTAGTAAATATTTAATTCACAAGAGAGAGATTAAAAGGCCCATCAGCCTTACTGAGTTTTATCATCCTGTTGAATGTCATATTCTCAACACGAAATTTATGTGTCAGGGAGTGTAACTTATGAAATGTTCTGCTTTATAAATAAATGACCTCAAGCTACTGATGTCAATACAGGTTTTATTTCTCATGACTTACTCTCTTGTGGGGTTCACTTTCAAGTCATGGAGATTATTTGTGTTTAGATAGAAACATGTCTTCCTTCTTTAGTCTTCCTTCCACTTTGGCTTTCTTTTTTTAGCTTTTGTTTGATTGTGCTAGTCGGAGAAGAGCTTCCATTATTTCATATTATCCCCTAATTCAAATATTGAAGTGAATAAGAA
>SJYX01006151.1:795678-806776 GCA_006410675.1 Oreotragus oreotragus | reverse complement strand
GTCCTTCTCCAATGCCTGAAAGTGAAAAGTGAAAGTGAAGTCACTCAGTCGTGTCCGACTCTTAGTGACCCCATGGACTGCAGCCTACCAGGCTCCTCCTTCCATGAGATTTTCCAGGCAAGAGTACTGGAGTAGGGTGCCATTGCCTTCTCTGAAATGGAACACATTAGGATATAATTCTGTAAAACCAAAGGATAAAGCCTCCTAATAAATGTTAGTTTCATGTTTCTGTATGAAAATCTTAGATCATACCTAGATTAATTTTGGAATTTTATTTATTCAAAATCAGGTCTTCATAATCCCCTAACCAGTTTCTTGGAAACTGGCTTTCAATGAATTATTTGCATTTATATATTGGAAGAAATTAAAAGAATGAATGTCAGTATTTTAGCCGTGTGGTTCTAGAGCTCAACAACTTGACTATCAGTCATAAAGTCAGCTCCTAAATCAGTGGCACGTGGGTATGATCCATGGACCTCTTGTTAACTGATTTGTGGTTTGAGGTAATTACATATGGCACCTGGATTGTCTTCCATATTTCTTAAGCCTTTGCCTTTTAATGAATCTTACAAATTGTCATTTATTAATTTGGCCATAAAATTCCTGCCTATTGATATATTCACCTTTCTGGAAAGAAATATATTTAATGTTCACCACATAACCACAAAACTCATATTTTAGCCAAGTACAGCATTGTAGTAAGTCTTGAGTATCAATCATAGCTTATACGGTTGGTTTTACTGCTTACATTCCTTTAGTTTATGGTTTTCCTTCAGAATTTGTCATATACAATATATACTTCTTATTGTGATCCCAACTGCTGCTGTTACTTTTTAACCCCATATTTTCTTTGTAGCCCATTGTCATTTGACTCCCGTTCATCAGTCCACTTAGACTGTGCAGTTGAGCATCTCTGACCACTACTCTCTTGACAAAGGCGGTGATATGAATAACAGTCTTATTTATAGTACATATTGAGTCGTGTGCTGACCTCTTTAGAAGAAGAGAGAATTATTACATAATTCCTTTCTGACTTAAGTTATTTTTAGTATAGTGTTACTTACATATACCCAGACGTAAAACCAGGTATGAACTCCCCATGCCTTTAGCGCTGATACAACTATAAAGGCAAAGTCCATACACAAATTACACAGAGCAAAACCAACAAAATTTGAGTTAGCGCAGTTCCTTTCCTGTGACTTGATCCTGTTTTGCTGAATTTAAATTGCATGTGACAGCAGTTCAGTTTGCATATACTTTGTGTGCTATGTGACACACTTCTCCCATCACTCATTTTTGAAAATGAGTATAAAACTTACGGGTAGCAGGTACCATTCTTTCAGTTTGCTTCCTCTTAGTCCCAAAGCGTCATGAGTACACTAAGCAATCCTGCATTGTTCTCTCAGTGCTCATGAAGACAGTGTCTAAAAGTTGGGACCAATGTCATCATAAACAGCAATGCAAATCTTAGTTGACTTGTCTGTCAACTGAAATTCTGCCAATTCTTCCCCTGAACATTTCTCTGACTTTGACAGGTTCACTCCACCACCCTGGTCCTTTCTTATCTGCCACATACCTTGATTGTTTCAATATTCTTTTTCCTGCTTTTTCTGCTTCCAGTCTCTCTGCTTTAATCTACCTTGTATATTATTTTCAAACCAATTTTTCTAAAATCCAAATATAGTGTTTTGAACCATACAGTCCTGTAGTGTCATTTTATCTTCTCCTGATCTCTGTCAGATCATGCCCTCTCTGTTTCTCTCACTCATCTTTTCACCATGTTTTGACATAAATATGTGCCACTACACAATCATTCAGCAAACATGTAACAAGCGTAACAAAAAACACAAATCTTTGCCTCTATCTTTTTTTTTCTTTTTCTTTTTTTTTTAAATTACCTAGATGTTGTCTCTCCTTTCGTCTAACTTCTACTGGGCCAGTAAGTGTAGACTGGGGCTGTACCAGGCACCCTGGGATGTGTGGTCACCCTAAGCCTAAGCCCACACTGATAACTCTTTCGATTAAAAACCTTTATTTCATTTTATTTTGAAATATAGTTGCTTAACAATGTTGGTATTAGTTTCAGGTGTGCAACAAAGTGATTCAGTTATACATATACATGTATCTATTCTTTTTCAAATTCTACATACAGTAAAGTAAAAATTAAGAAAAGAAAAATCCTTTGAGAACACAGGCATTTATGCTAACGAGATGACTGCATCTGGACCCCTTAAGTAGCATCAAGATGATGTCGGTCACCAGAATGACCAAGAGATGAGAGGATTGCAGGGGCTTTGGGCTGGAAATTAAGCTCTTGAGCAAAGAGATTTGATGAACGTCCAGGTTGGTGAGGACATCTGAATGCTGGGAGGGTTACACACCCCAGTTCCATGAGGGACAAAATCTGTGCTGGGGACCTTACCCTATGTATTTCTTCATATGATTATCATCTTGATTATCATACATTTTATTCATATTTTAGCATGTGAAATATACTTTATTTCTACATATATAGTAAATATACTATATTAAGTTATTTTATTACCCTTGGAGCTGCCTACCAATGCAAGAGACACAAGAAAAGTAGATTCAATCCCTAAATCAGGAAGATCCCCTGGAGGAGGGCATGGCAACCCACTCCAGTATTCTTCCCTGGGAAATCCCATGGATGGGGAGCCTGGCAGTCTACAGTCTATAAGATTGCAAAGCAGTGGACACAACTGAAGTGACTTAGCACACAGACATAAAAAAACCTTTATTTCTTGTATGGCAATAACTACATACTTTTCACCAGTTCTTGGTATGTTGGGCTGCTCTGGTGAGACTGTAAGGCCATGTTTCCGCAGATACTGTAATCTGTACGGTTTCTGGCACAATGCGTAATGTAGAAAAGAAAAGCGTATGACAGTAAGTAAGAGCACAGACAGGAGTCGGAGGGACCAGATGCTCATTCTGGCTCTGCCTCTATTACCGGTGTCAGCTTGGATAGTCCACCTAGTATCTGCGTTTTCCCGTTTGTACAATACGTCTCTGTACCCACCTCACAGTAGTGATGCAAAGGTTACAGGAGATCATTGGGTGAAGTGATTGGTATTTGTGAAGCAGTCACTGCTCAATAAGTGGTGAAAAGTGAACGAGAGTGAAAGTGAAGTCGCTCAGTCGTGTCCGATTCTTTGTGACCCTGTGGACTGTAGCCCACCAGGCTCCTCCGTCCATGGGATTCTCCAGGCAAGAATACTGGAGTGGGTTGCCATTTCCTTCTCCAGGGGATCTTCCCAACCCAGGGATCGAACCTAGGTCTCCTGCATTGCAGGCAGACGCTTTAACCTCTGAGCCACCAGTGGTAACCTTTATTATTAACTTTCTATGAGCTTAGTTGATGCTTTATGCATGAGTGTGATAGGAACCATCCATTAGTTTTCTTCCTTCCTGAATTTCTCCGTGTTTTATAAGTCGAAACAGCAGCAGCCACAGTGGCAAATTCAGAAAGGACGATTTTACACCATAATTATGTAGCAAAATGAGCCAGAGCACCATAGGGATTACTGAGGAACAGTGAGATCACAGTGAGTCATATGGAGGTTCTCCAGCTCTGGTTCTTCCCAAGCCTGAGTGCATTTCTGTACAGCAGTGTGCCAGACAACTTGTCCTCACGATGCATAAAACCCAAGGAGTAAGAAGAGGGCTCCTTGTTAGGGATGGAGCATGAGACGAGATTCTGTTTCACTGTGTGTAAACTGAAGAATATATAGTTAATCTAACTGTTCTGCACACAATCTCTGCTCTGTACCTTAAGGACTGCTAGTGAGTTCCTGGTCTTCCTCTGGAGCCTCTGCTTCCTCTTCTAAAAAGATGAAGGAGTTTGATGATGTAATCTCTAAGGTTGCCTTCTAGCAGTAACAATCTGAGTTGTAGAAAAAATTTAAGCAACTCAGAGGGAACCTAAACAAGAGAACGATTCCTCAGGTAGCTCAGACAGTAATGAATCTGTCTGCAATGCAGGAGACGCGGGTTTGATCCCTGGGTTGGAAAGATCCCCTGGAGAAGGGAATGGCATTCTTGCCTGGAGAATCCCATGGACAGAGGGGCCTGGCAGGTTACAGTCCATTGGGTCACAAAGAGTCAGACACAACTGAGCAACTAGCGTACACAAATGAGGAAAGAAGGGGAAAAGACCCTTTTTCTAAGCTCTGTGTCTCTGTGTCTTACTCAGTTGAACAGAAGAGAGTTGATACAGAATGTAATTTCTAACAGATGTGGAACAAAACACAAGGCAAGTGGGTAGAAAAAGAAATTATGGGGCCCTTAGGATCCTCTTGCTTCTATTGGAATGAAACTAATGACACGTTTTTTTATTTTAATAATAATAAAAAAATAATACTGATGAACCTATTTGCCAGGCAGGAATAGAGACACAGACATAGAGAACAGACTTCGGACACAACAGGAAAAGAGAGGGCGGGGCAAATGGAGAGAGCGGCCCTGATGCATATACTGCCATATTTAAAGCAGAGAGCTAATAGCAAGTGGCTGCATAATGCAGGGAGCCCAAGCTGGTGCTCTGTGACAACGCAGAGGCGGGAGATGGTGAGGTGGTGGGGAGGTTCAAGAGGTAGGGAACATATGTATACCTATGGCTGATGCATGATGATGTATGGCCGAAGCCAACGCAATATTGTAAAGCAATTATCCTCCAATTAAAAATAAATAATAAAAAAGCACCAAAAAAGAAATATCATATTGATGAGTCCAGTTAAAAATGTTAACTCGAAGCAATTACTGTGATTGGCTCCAAGTGATATTTTGTACTCTCATGGATAGCCATCTGTTTGGCAAACAGCACAGCCGTTTCAAGAATTATTGCAGGAAATGGCTGCAAGTGTCAGAAAGAATGGCTCTGTTAGACTCAGTTTGATTATCTGCATCAGTGTAGTTACAAAAACAGACAGAAGGAAAAAAAAATGTATCTGAGACAAATGTGTCTGAGACAGAATACTCTCTCCTGGGTCTTGCCATTTGTAATTGCTACCTCTGTCTAGCATGAACCCCACTCAACTATCACATATATAGTCTCTCATTCATTTCTATTTACTTCACTTTACTCCAGACCTTTATAACTTTTGACCTGGACCACTGCAATACTCTCTTAATTACTACTCTTTCTTCTAGTCCCTCACCTTCTCATCTGTTTTACACATTCCTCCCAAAGAGATTTTCCTGAAGTTAAACTCCAATCATATGACTCCCACTACAAAGAGAGTACTATTAAAATTCTTTAGCCTGGAATTCAGAGGCTTCTCTTACTTCCAGATCAGTCAACTTATTCTATATGACAACCCCTTCCTCTTTCTTTTTATTCTTAGATTGTAGTCAGTTCAAACTATTTAAAGCACAAAGATGGTACTCAAAAAAAATATTCCTTGGATAACTATTTAAATAAAAAGCCCTGCTTGAGTTTTTAACTCAGTTATTTTACCAACTTATTCCATCAGAGATATCTTAGGGAATAGTGTTTTCATGGTATTGTATTCTGTACTTCTTAGAGGGCTTGAGAGGTATAGGTCAAAAAGGAAAATTAATCTAGCATGCGTGTGTGCTGAGTCGCTTCAGTCATGTCCGACTCTGACCCTATCGACTGTCACCACCAGGCTTCTTGTGCATGGGATTCTCCAGGGGGATATATGTATACCTATGGCTGATTCTGGAGAAGGCAATGGCACCCCACTCCAGTATTCTTGCCTGGAAAATCCCATGGACGGAGGAGCCTGGTAGGCTGCAGTCCATGGGGTCTCGAAGAGTCGGACACGACTGAGCGACTTCACTTTCATGCACTGGAGAAGGAAATGGCAACCCACTTCAGTGTTCTTGCCTGGAAAATCCCAGGGACGGGGGAGCCTGGTTGGCTGCCATCTATGGGGTCGCACAGAGTTGAACACGACTGAAGTGACAGTAGCAGCAGCATGGCTGATTCATGTTGAGGTTTGACAGAAAACAACAAAATTCTATAAAGCAATTATCCTTCAATTAAAAAATAAGTTTTGAAAAAAAAAGAATACAGGAGTGGGTTGCCATGTCCTTCTCCAGGTGGTCTCCCCAACCCGGGGATCAAATTCACGTCTCTTACGTCTCCTGCATTGGCAAGCAGGTTCTTTATCACTGGTGCCACATGGGAAGCCCAAATTAATCAAGATTCATGGCCAGTTGCCTATAAGTTATAGTGATACCAAACCTATTTTAAAAAGGAAAAGAAATACTCAGCATTGAACAGGAAAGCAAGAGGAAGCATCTGTCTGTATCAGTGAAAGATAGGTAGATATCTTTTAAGATCATTTGTTAGCTCCAGGTACAGAAGTTCTGGGAAGCCAATTATAAGGCTTTCCCAGTGGCTATAATCAGAAAAAAGCATGTTGGATACAGTATCAGGCACCAGATAATTACAGGTCACTAGCAGTATTAGAAATTAAAAGGGAAGCAGAACAATACATTCTAGTGTAGTCAGTTTGATAGTCATTTGTGTTGATAAAATGCTCTAATTAGTTGTTTTTGTGTGTATATGATGCTGGGAAGGCTTCAGTCCAAAGAACCATATGGAAAGGCAACAGTTCAGGAGCAACATAAACTGAAGCTTATATGTGAATGTTAAATAGAAATTCTTGGGACTTACAGACAATGAGCTTCAACACTGTATAAAGATGCTACTCCACCCAAGGACCAGCAGCATAGATGTTCTGCATAATTGTGGCATGAATGCTTAGGTGACCAAAAATTCAACCTTGGCTTTATTTGTTTACTAAACCACTGATAATATATTGTGAAAAATTCTGATTGTGTCACAAAGAGGAAAGAGATGAAGCTTCTAGTTAGGTTATGGTTTGGCTCCACATCCAGATGAGCCAGGGAGTGTTTTGGTTAGTGGATTTCTTGGGTGGCTCAGTTGGTAAAGAATCTGCCTCCAGTACAGGAGACCTGGGTTCTATCCCTGGGTCAGGAACATCCCCTGGAGAAGGGAATGGCAACACAATCCATATTCTTGCCTAGAGAATTCCATGAACAGAGGAGACTGGCAGGCTACAGTCCATGGGGTCACAAAGAGTCAGACACGACTGAACAGCTAGCACACATTTGGTAAGGACTTTTCGATAAGCAATGGAGGCTCCCTATTTTGTAGCTAGTCTTCAACCCATAAATATCCACTTTTTTTTTTCTGAAAACAAAAAGATGACCAACTCACATTTTCTTGAATCTTCCCCATATTCTCTTTCCGCTGTGCTTCCAGGCACACTTATCTCACAGATCCCAAAACACTTGATTGATTCTGTTGCCTCTTGGAGGCTCTGTGCTGTCTTTCTTCTTCCTTCCTTTCACCATCAAGGCTCTGAACACAGTAGTTAAAATAACGTGCTGCCTCCGATTCTTTGCTGTTCATTTGTCAGTTGTTTATATACTAATTTCTGTTTCTAAAATTCTACTGAAAGTCAAAGGCTACAAGCCACCAAGTTATGGAGTCCAGTAACCTGTATTTACTTTGCACCTCCTCGCTCCAATTGACGCAGAGGTTAATTCTCTTTCTTTGAATCTGTGACTGTTTCCTCGTGTCACTGTGTGCCTTCTGCCTCCTTCCTCACTGACCTTACAAACGCAAGCATTCCCAGAGCTTTACCCTCAGCCCTCATCTCTGCTTATCTTATACTCTCTACATGGGTGACTTCCTCTAATTAACTCACTTCTTGAAGGTAACTTCCAAATGTTTGATATAGATCCTGTCTAGACCTACCTTTGTTAAGAATATCTAAAGTCTTATATCAAGCACAACATATTTAAACAGCATTATTTATAGTTGCCAAGGTATGGAAGCAACCTAAACGTCCATCAACAGACCAATGGATAAGGAAGATGTGGTGCCTGGTGTGTGTGTGTGTGTATATGTGTGTGTGTGTGTGTGTGTGTGTGTGCAATGGAATATTACTCAAGTGAAAAAATGAAATTCTGCTATTTACAATAATGTGGATGGACTTGGAGGGCATTATGGTTTGTGAAATGTCAAACAGAAAAAGACAGACACCGTATGGTATTGTTTATATGTAGAATCTAAAAAAAATATGACCAACTAATGGGTAAAACAAAAAAGAAACAGATTCACTGGTATAAAGAACAATTTCATGGTTACCAGTCAGGACAGGGAAGGAGGAAGGTAATATATTGATAGAGGAATAAAGTGTTATTATGAGATTATATGAAATCATGTGTGTGACGCTTTTGAGAATTATAAAGTACTATAGAACTTAAAGAATCTTTCATTCAGTGGTGGTTTTGTTGCTAAGTCATGTCTGACTCTTGTGACCCCATGGACTGTAGCCCACCAGGCTCCTCTGTCCATGGGATCCTCCAGGCAAGAAGACTGGAGTGGGTTGCCATTTCCTTCTCCAGAGGATCTTCCCAACCCAGGAATTGAACCTGGATCTCCTGCATTGCAGGCAGATTCTTTACCGACTTAGCTATGAGGGAAGCCGTGAAATCATAAAAAAATAAAAATAAAATTTTAAAGAATCCACATGCAATATGAACCCAGGAAACCTAGATTTGATCCCTAGGTTGGGAAGATTCCCTGGAGAAAGACATGGCAAGCCCTCCGGTATTCTTGCCTGGAGAATCCCGTGGACAGAGGAGCCTGGCAGGCTGTAGTCCATAGGGTTGCAAAGAGTTGGACACAACTGAGCGACTAGCACAGCAGCATATTTGAATAGAATACATTTCCTCCTAAAACCTGAACATATTTTTATAACTTTCTCTCCCTAATCTTCCCCTATGTAAACTCCTTTTTTTTTTTTTTGACTGAGCTGGATCTTGCAGCACGCATGTGTTCATGCTGAGTTGCTTCAGTTGTGTCCAACTCTTGTGACCCTATGGAATGTTAGGTTGCCAGGCTCCTCTGTCCCTGGGATTCTCCAGGCAAGAATACTGGAGTGGATTGCCATACCCTCCTCCAGGAGATGTTCCCAAGCCAGAGATCGAACCCATGTCTCGCATTTTCTGCATTGGCAGGCAGGTTTTACAACTAATGCCACCTGGGAAGCTGCTAGTTGCAGCAAGTTGGGGCTCTTCTTCATGACAGCGTGTGGGCTTCTCTCTGCAGTGTCTTCTCTTGTTGTGCAGCACAGACTTTAGGGCATAGGGCCTTCAGTAGTTGAGGCACACAGGCTCAGTAGTTGTTGTGCTGGGACATAGTTGCTCCACAGCATGTGGAATCTTCCCAAACCAGAGATGGAACGCTGTTCCTTGCATTGGCAGACAGATTCCTATCTACTGTACCACCAGGGAAGTCCCCCCTACCTAAACTCTTACCATATTGTCTACTTTTCAAATTACTTCTGTTTTAGAATCTGTAACTTCTTTACCCTTCTCCCATACTCCAAGTTCAAACTCTGTCATCTCTGGCTTGACTATTAGAATAGCCCCCTAACTGGCCTCCAGGGCTTCCCAGGTGGCTCAGATGGTAAAGATTCTGCCCAAAATGCAGAGACACAGATTCAGTCTCTGGGTTGGGAAGATTCCCTGGAGAAGGGAATGACTACCCACTCAAATATTCTTGCCTAGGAAATCCCATGGATAGAGGAGACTGGTGGGCTGTAGTCCATGGGGTCACAAAGAATTGGACATTACTGAGCAATTAACACTTTCAACTGGTCTCCGTGTGTGTGTGTGTGTGTGTGTGTGTGTGTGTGCACGTGTGTGTGTGTGTTAGTCACTGAGTTGTATACAACTCTTTGCAACCTCCTGGACTATATAGCCCAGCAGTCCAGCTGAATTTCAAAAAACACTTGAAAATTCTATCCATGAAATTCCCCAAGCAAGAATACTGGAGTGGGTTGACATTCCCTTCTCCAGGGAATCTTCTCGACCCAGGGATCAAACCCAGGTCTCCTGCATTGGAGGCAGATTCTTTACTGTCTGAGCCACTGATTGGCTCCATGTCTGATTGGTATCCATGTCTGATTGGTCAGCCCTGATTGGTCTCCATGTCTCTGGTTTATTCCATCCCTTCTGCAGGCCTGGCTCGAGCCATCTTGGCTGCTGCAGCTAGGTGCTGTGTGTAGCTCATCACACCATCCCACTGCTCATTGGTCCTCAGTGTTTGCCCACCCATCATTTCGAAAATAAAGTCTAAGTTTTTATCATCAATACAAACATTTGCAACATAGCCCCATCTCATTTTAAAACAATGTAGTTGAATTTCTTGCCACAAAAGAGGTGTTTATTTTAGAAAAAGTCTAAAACAGATAACCAACAAGAAAGAAAATCCTAATTTTAATTTTTCTGTCATTTATTTCCTTTCTGCCACATTATTACAACCAAAGTGAACTGTGGGTCATTCCTAAGTGCATCTGACATTTTCCTTTCTCCATAACTTTCTGTGCTGCTATTTACATCCCCCAAAACTCCACCCAATTTCTCACCATTGAAATTCTGTTCAGCCTTCACTGTCCATCACAAAAGTTAATTTCTCTAAAATGCCTTCCTTCCCTGATCTTTAAATCTCCATAGCCTAGATTAGTGATAATACATGTAAAGCACTTTGAGTCATAGCTTGGAGTTCTTCATCCTTGTTGGACTTTATATTTTATCTTTGGTCATTGTCATAGTTGTGTAGCTATTGTTTTTAACCACACGCTTGTATCTAATAACCCACTCCATGGTTATTGAATGCATTTATTCTCTTTCACTAGAATTTTCGTAAGACTTCAGTTTCAGAAGTTGATAATATGAATTGTAGCTTTGTGCTGTTCACTTGGGATGGTGGGAATAGGAGAAAGAGAAAGAGAAATGGCGAAAAGTTGAAAGCAGGAGAAAGAAACCCTCTCCTAGAGAAGAAAAGGACGATTCCAGGGGCAAGAACACCAAGGTGATCCTTCTGGAGCATCTCCAAGATGGAGTAGAAATGAATGTTTAATAATACCAGTACTGGGGTAGTGATGCCTGATGTTGAACTGGTCCGTACTCGGCTTCATCCATTCCAGATGCAGCAAAGAAAACCCAAAGTCCATCACTTTGAAAGGCTGGCAAGATTTAGCTCACTGACTAGAATCTCATAGAAATGGCA
>SJYX01006151.1:767691-794800 GCA_006410675.1 Oreotragus oreotragus | reverse complement strand
TTTTTTTTTTTTTTGACTGAGCTGGATCTTGCAGCACGCATGTGTTCATGCTGAGTTGCTTCAGTTGTGTCCAACTCTTGTGACCCTATGGAATGTTAGGTTGCCAGGCTCCTCTGTCCCTGGGATTCTCCAGGCAAGAATACTGGAGTGGATTGCCATACCCTCCTCCAGGAGATGTTCCCAAGCCAGAGATCGAACCCATGTCTCACATTTTCTGCATTGGCAGGCAGGTTTTACAACTAATGCCACCTGGGAAGCTGCTAGTTGCAGCAAGTTGGGGCTCTTCTTCATGACAGCGTGTGGGCTTCTCTCTGCAGTGTCTTCTCTTGTTGTGCAGCACAGACTTTAGGGCATAGGGCCTTCAGTAGTTGAGGCACACAGGCTCAGTAGTTGTTGTGCTGGGACATAGTTGCTCCACAGCATGTGGAATCTTCCCAAACCAGAGATGGAACGCTGTTCCTTGCATTGGCAGACAGATTCCTATCTACTGTACCACCAGGGAAGTCCCCCCTACCTAAACTCTTACCATATTGTCTACTTTTCAAATTACTTCTGTTTTAGAATCTGTAACTTCTTTACCCTTCTCCCATACTCCAAGTTCAAACTCTGTCATCTCTGGCTTGACTATTAGAATAGCCCCCTAACTGGCCTCCAGGGCTTCCCAGGTGGCTCAGATGGTAAAGATTCTGCCCAAAATGCAGAGACACAGATTCAGTCTCTGGGTTGGGAAGATTCCCTGGAGAAGGGAATGACTACCCGCTCAAATATTCTTGCCTAGGAAATCCCATGGATAGAGGAGACTGGTGGGCTGTAGTCCATGGGGTCACAAAGAATTGGACATTACTGAGCAATTAACACTTTCAACTGGTCTCCGTGTGTGTGTGTGTGTGTGTGTGTGTGTGTGTGCACGTGTGTGTGTGTGTTAGTCACTGAGTTGTATACAACTCTTTGCAACCTCCTGGACTATATAGCCCAGCAGTCCAGCTGAATTTCAAAAAACACTTGAAAATTCTATCCATGAAATTCCCCAAGCAAGAATACTGGAGTGGGTTGACATTCCCTTCTCCAGGGAATCTTCTCGACCCAGGGATCAAACCCAGGTCTCCTGCATTGGAGGCAGATTCTTTACTGTCTGAGCCACTGATTGGCTCCATGTCTGATTGGTATCCATGTCTGATTGGTCAGCCCTGATTGGTCTCCATGTCTCTGGTTTATTCCATCCCTTCTGCAGGCCTGGCTCGAGCCATCTTGGCTGCTGCAGCTAGGTGCTGTGTGTAGCTCATCACACCATCCCACTGCTCATTGGTCCTCAGTGTTTGCCCACCCATCATTTCGAAAATAAAGTCTAAGTTTTTATCATCAATACAAACATTTGCAACATAGCCCCATCTCATTTTAAAACAATGTAGTTGAATTTCTTGCCACAAAAGAGGTGTTTATTTTAGAAAAAGTCTAAAACAGATAACCAACAAGAAAGAAAATCCTAATTTTAATTTTTCTGTCATTTATTTCCTTTCTGCCACATTATTACAACCAAAGTGAACTGTGGGTCATTCCTAAGTGCATCTGACATTTTCCTTTCTCCATAACTTTCTGTGCTGCTATTTACATCCCCCAAAACTCCACCCAATTTCTCACCATTGAAATTCTGTTCAGCCTTCACTGTCCATCACAAAAGTTAATTTCTCTAAAATGCCTTCCTTCCCTGATCTTTAAATCTCCATAGCCTAGATTAGTGATAATACATGTAAAGCACTTTGAGTCATAGCTTGGAGTTCTTCATCCTTGTTGGACTTTATATTTTATCTTTGGTCATTGTCATAGTTGTGTAGCTATTGTTTTTAACCACACGCTTGTATCTAATAACCCACTCCATGGTTATTGAATGCATTTATTCTCTTTCACTAGAATTTTCGTAAGACTTCAGTTTCAGAAGTTGATAATATGAATTGTAGCTTTGTGCTGTTCACTTGGGATGGTGGGAATAGGAGAAAGAGAAAGAGAAATGGCGAAAAGTTGAAAGCAGGAGAAAGAAACCCTCTCCTAGAGAAGAAAAGGACGATTCCAGGGGCAAGAACACCAAGGTGATCCTTCTGGAGCATCTCCAAGATGGAGTAGAAATGAATGTTTAATAATACCAGTACTGGGGTAGTGATGCCTGATGTTGAACAGGTCCATACTCGGCTTCATCCATTCCAGATGCAGGAAAGAAAACCCAAAGTCCATCACTTTGAAAGGCTGGCAAGATTTAGCTCACTGACTAGAATCTCACAGAAATGGCAAGAGTAGGAAGGGATTGAAAAAACCTGAAAAAACCCAAGAGATTGTAGCGAAAGAAGATATAGCTGAACTTCTTCCTTGAGATTCAGGAGCCTTGGTCTCAGTGCTGAGCAGTTGAGAATATTTTCCTTGAGATTCAGGAGCCTTGGTCTCAGTGCTGAGCAGCTGAGAATATTTGCATCTCCTTGCATACGGATAAGCACCACTGGTATCTGGACAAGCCTGGCTCCCTATGGGAGCCCGCTATGCACATGGATTTTCATTCCATAAGAGCTCTTGGGGACATGGTTTTAGGATGTGAACAGAAGAGTGTGTTGGTTGCTTTGCCATTTACTAAAATGTAATAGAGGAGCAAGAGTGGAGAAGACAGGAAACCAGCTTCCATTAGTATAAGCCCACAATGACGGAGGGTCATAGGCAGGTCGCAGCAGAGGAGATGGTGCCAAGTGGTCCGACTGGTTGATGGATGGAGGGATGCAGGGTAAATAGTGCAGAAGAATCAGGGAGAGTTGAGGCGCTCAACATGAATGTCTGAGAGTGGCTGAGTATCATTTCCTGTGATAGGAAGGAAGGAAGCAGCTGGTGTGTAGTGGTGGCAGAGAACATGGACTCAAGTTAAGACGTGACCTTGGAACTACATGGGAGGTAAAACGTTTTCCTCTGCCCTCCTAGGGTCTCTGGCTGGGCCTGAGTGTGAAACTGCCATAAGACACATTAACAGGAGAAAAGCAAACACACTATATATACATGGAAATTCTCAAAAGAAAGTGAAGATCCAAAGAAATGTCAAAACCGAAATGCGTTTATACCAGGTTGAATGAAGAAAAGCAATTGTGGAAAAATAATTGAAAAATATGGAGCATGCGGGGAAGGGGCTAGAAGGAGATAGGAGTTCTCTCATCTAGGCCTGCTGTATAGAATTCTCTCGGCGCTGACTCCCCGTCTCTGGTGATAAGAATGTTTCTTTCCCCTCCCGTAGTGGCAGGGCATCTGTCATGCAGTGGCTTTATCTCTTGCTTTCAGGAAGAAAAGGGGAGGTCAGAGTACTCTTCCTGCACCTGCTGTTTTTCAAGTGCCTTTAGCTCGAAATAATCCTTATGCCAGTGGGGCATATTTGGGGGTGGCGTATTCTTCCATGCTTCATTACTTTAAAATGTCTGTAAGGTAAGCATCCAAGTGAAGATGCAATATATGTGTCTGTAATTTAGAGAAGTGTAAAGTAAGGAGAGGGAAATTTGAGACTTATCATCATATCATCATAGTTACGTCAGGGGACTGGCTGAAATCACCTGGAAGCAGTATCTGTAGGACAGGACCAGAAGGGTGCTGTCCTGAATCCCGGGGCATCTCGCCACTGGAGAGAATGAGAGGAGAAAGGGCCCGAGCTAAGTGGCTGTACATCTGGCCAACGTACTCCTTGTCTGGAAACTGAGATTTAGCAAAAGGAGGGATTTCTTGTTGTTTAGTTGTTCAGCCGTGTCCGACTCTTCACAACCCCATGGACAGTAGCCCCCCGGCTCCTCTGTCCATGGAATTTCCCAGGCAAGAATACTGGAGTGGGTTGCCATTTCTTTCTCTAAGCAATCTTCCTGACCCAGGGACCAAACCCACATCTCTCGAGACTCCTGCATTGGCAGATGGATTCTTTACCACTGAGTTACCTGGGAAGCCCAAAAGAAGGGATAGGGAGAGAATTTTTTATTTTCCTATTTACTTATTTTTATTGCTGAGAATATGGTAGGTGCCTTTATGTAATCTCTCAGTATTGCTGTTGGGTAATCTTAACATTCCACCTTTAAAAGGGAAGATTTGAACTTAACCAAATGGGTGTTGGGAGGCTGAGCCAATGTTCTTTTCTGTTGTTATTATTATTATTGTTCAGTTGCTAAGTCACATGTCTGACTTTTAGTGACCCCACGGACTGAAGCGTGCCAGGCTTGCCTGTCCTTCACTATCTCCTGGAATTTGATCAAACTCATGGCTATTGAATTGACCATGACATTCAGCCATCTCATCCTTCTCCTCCTGCCTTCAGTCTTTCCCAGCATCAGTGTCTTTTACAAGCAGTCAGCTCTTCCCATCAGGTGGCCAAAGTATCTGAGTTTCCACTTCAGCATCAGCCCTTCCAATGACTATTCAAGACTGATTTCCTGTAGGATTGACTGGTTGGATCTCCTGGCTATCCAAGGGACTCTCAAGAGTCTTCTGCAGCACCACGGGACGAAAACATCAATCCTTTGATGCTCAGTCTTCTTTATGGCCCAGCTCTCATATCCATGCATGGCTACTGGAAAAAACCATACTTTTGCTATACAGACCTTTGCCAGCAAAGTAATGTCTCTGCTTTTTAATACGCTTAGTCTTCATTGCAGCACATAGGATCTTCCACCTTCCCTGATACATGCAAACTCTTGGTTGCAGCATATGGGAGCTATTCCCCTGACCAGGAGCTAAACCCAGGCCCCCTGCATTGGGAGCACAAAATCTCAGCCACTGGACACCAGGGAAGCCCTTCTTTCCTGTTTGGTGTGTCCAAATGCATATCTGTTGTTAGATGCCCAGTACTTTCCCAGGGTACCTTCAGAATACCATAGGCGTACATGGACTTTTATTTTTATTTGAGAGCTAAGAACAGCCCATGGAGTCAGGCTGCCTGCTCTGCCAGGTTCCATGCCTCACCGGGAAAGCTGGGTGTCCATAGATTTACCTCATTACGGTTTTCCTGGTGCCTATCAAGAATGCAATCAAAAGTCTTATATTTTTTCTTGTTAGCTTTCTCTTTACTGGGGTGTAAACATTCTTCCCAGTCCAAGAGAGTGACAAACTAGAGTGGTGAGACAAGGGTTGTTTCTATTTTTAAGTTCTTTTGCCACAAATCCACTCTCAGAATGTTTTATTGGCTCATCTGATTTCTTCTCTCTGACTGATACTTTGAAGCCATTAAAACTAAGTCAACTTGTAGGAGCTGTTATACAAAGTAAAGCTAATAACATCACATGGGAAATAGAAAATGAGTTATAGGCATATCCCTGCATCTATATACTTCTTTGCAGAATTGCCCTATAACCTGTTTACTAACCAAGGTATGTATAAGGTAATAGGGCTTGGTTTTCTTTTTAAATAATTTCTTTAAATAAACTTCATTCCACATTTCAGCTCCTGTCCAGCCAGGCTGGTGGAAAATCGGTTCCTATTGTTCTGAGCTCTCCACTTGTCACAGTCTTATTTTGCACTGAAACTTCTAGAAGGCTTGTCTGTATCAGTCATCAGCTGCTGATATGCCCGTTTCCTATTCATTATGGGACCTTTAAGCTGCTTCATATCCTTGCATCCAAGCCAAGCTCACGACAAGGGAGCCTTTGGCAAAGCAGACCAATGATGGAGGGCCAGCCCCTTTGCTGCACATGCTGGCTTCCCCCTTCTCCCTGCCCTCCATGGCCCTGCCTCCCCACACAGGGTGTCATCCTCTGGGAGCACCAGCATCTGTCCCTTTGTCCTCTCCTCACTCTGCTTGCTGTCTCTCTCTCACTCTCCCCGCCTTCCCTCCCTCCCTGCCCTTCCTTCTCCTTCTCCCTCTCTTTTCTCTTTCAACCCTCAAAGACCCTTTTGCCCCCTCAATGGACACCTCATACATTCTCTGTTGTAAGATTAAACAACACCAAATCTATTTAGTCCGGGCCAATCTTGCTTTCAGCGCTGCTAAAATCCCCGGAGACATGCTTTATGCTACAGGGTAAAATGTAAGGGAGCAAAACACAATTTAATACCTCAAAAATGATTGTACCACTGTCTTACATACAGTCAAATGTAGCAGTCACATCACATATTAACCTTCTTTTTTATCCAAACAAAATTAACCTTAAATACTTTCTCAGAGGCTTTTTTTTCTTCAGCCATTTAATCATTTATGGTATTTCTTTCTGGACCCCATCCAAATATTCTCCTTGCTAAAATTCCAAGATCAAAACTCGTATCAATTCTCTGAAAACGGGCTGATGGAAGCAATTATACTTTGAACTCATTCATTCTGTCTCTTTTCCTTTTTAAACTTTTTTATAAAACATTTTTAGCTATCTTGAGTTGTTTTTCTGGGCGTCTACAAAATTCAAAGCAGTGTTAAACACTATCTGAAAGTGTCACTACTTGAAGCCTTGCTTCTTTTTAAATAAGTGTTTATGTGTATTTATTTATTTGGCTGTGCAGAGTCTTTGTTGCAGCATACGAACTCGTAATTGTGGCATGCAGGCTCTAGTTTCCTGTCCAGGGATTGAACCAGGGTCCTTTGCATTGGGAGTGCAGAGTTTTAGCCACTGATCACCAGGGAAGTCCCAGGAGCCTTCCTTATTCTGACAAGAAGATATTCTTATTGTCTACTTTGTGAAACTAAAAGCATGAAATTGGAAGAAGAATGCAAGAAGAGATGTGGGGGAGAAATTAAACATTAGATATGTCAGATTTTTTTTTTTTTAAATTCTGAAAGCGGGTAAGAATGAGCAAGAGACTTTAGAGACTAAACACAATGTCATCATTCTTTGCATTCTTTGATTTTTGCCCCATACCCCAACTATGTCTTATTGAGCTGTCAACTATTTTATTAGTAGAAAAATATGCATCTCTAGAGTGTGCCTTTATGTCTTAATAGAATCAAAGAATCATAGGAAGGTAGAGGTGAAAGTAATTTAGAGGTTGCTTAATCTAATCTAGCAACTAGCAAGAAATCGCACCTGCCAGTTTCTGAGAGGTAGGGGGAAATCTGTGCTGAAAGGAACCCAATCATAAGGTGAAAGAAATATGGTGTTTCTATTCGTAAGATGAAGATAAAAATTCCCTATCTGCTGCTTGAGCAGTTTTATAATCCTTTTTAGCCTGTGGGGGATAATAATACCAACCCATTGGACTGTTTATAAGAAATGAATAAGATACAGTAAGTCCCCTACGTACGAGCCTTTAAGTTGCAAACTTGTGAAGATGCGAACACCCATCTGGTTCCAGCAAGCAATCGGAACCTGTGCCATCAGTGTTGGGGATAAGTGAGATTGCAGCTTGCCCTCTGTCTCCAATTGCTAACAATCCTTCAGCTCTACCATCTCCCACCTCCTCTCCCTCCTCTAGTCAGTAACTCTTCTTGCCTGTTCACTCAATGCCAGCTCCTGTATGCCAGCTGTGGTACTGTACTACTGTACTTTTAAAGGTGCTGTGCTGCTGCTGCTGCTAAGTCGCTTCAGTCGTGTCCGACTCTGTGCGACCCCATAGACGGCAGCCCACCAGGCTCCCCTGTCCCTGGGATTCTCCAGGCAAGCACACTGGAGTGGGTTGCCATTTCCTTCTCCAATGCATGAAAGTGAAAAGTGAAAGGGAAGTCGCTTAGTCGTGTCTGATTCTTAGCGACCCCATGGACTGCAGCCCACCAGGCTCCCCCGTCCCTGGGATTCTCCAGGCAAGAACACTGGAGTGGGTTGCCATTTCCTTCTCCAGTGCATGAAAGTGAAAAGTGAAAGTGAAGTTGCTCAGTTGTGTCCAACTCTACGTGACCCCATGGACTGTAGCCTACCAGGCTTCTCCATCCATGGGCTTTTCCAGGCAAGAGTACTGGAGTGGGGTGCCATTGCCTTCTCCATAAAGGTGCTGTACCATAAGATTAAAAATGTTTTCTTTGTTTTTTGTGTGTCTGTTTGCTTTTTATGTATACTTGTATGAAATGTATTATAAACCTATTACAGTACAGTAGTAATACTATATAGTTGATTGTGTTAGTTGGGTACCTAGGCTAACCTGGTTGGACTTACCAACAAATTGAACTTACGAACATGCTCTCAGAATGGAGCTCGTTGGCTATGTTGGAGACTTACTGTAATGTCTATACAGTAGCTGTCACATGTTTGACTATGACACATGGAGATCTCTTTCCTTACTTCAGACACTTCCATTGCTTTGCAGTTTGCCCAGACTTTAAACGACTGAATCTTTGACTATCTGAAATCAACAACCAGTTAACCATAAATGTCCCTCTTCTCTACACCAATGGACTCCTTTCCCATTGCACCCAGTCTTTTCTGCTTTGCCAGGTTTCCAAGCCCACTATCATTTTTCCAGGTTCCCAGGCCCACTATCATTTTCCTGGTGACTTTGCTCTGGCATCGTCTAGTTCACAGTAGCCCTCCCCTTAGCATATCACATCCAGAAATGCGTGCAGTGTCCTATGCCAAGGACTCTTGCTTCCTCTGACTGTGTTTTCACTTAACACTGCTCCCTCTTTTATAGCAAACTTGTCTATGATTATTGAAAACATTCTATGATCTGGATACTCCAAACAGTGACATACTCTTACGTTTTCTGAGGAATTTCCTAATTTAGGGTTTTTTCCTGTGGGTGACAATGTATTTTGTATTAGATGCTGAAATCCAGTTAAAATGAAGAAAGCATTTTAAATGTTTCTGAGGATTCAGTGGCCACAAAAGCTAATCCTGCTTCTGCGTGCATGATAAGTCATATCAGTTGTGTCTGACTCTTTGCAGCCTCGTAGACCATAACCCACCAGGTTCCTCTGTCCATGGGATTCTTCAGGCAAGAATATTGGAGTGGGTTGCCATGCCCTCCTGCAGGGGATATTCCCAACCCAGGGATTAAATCCACGTCTCTTACTTCTCCTGCATTTGCAAGCAGGTCCTTTAACACTAGTGCCCTTGGGAAGCCCACTCTTGCTTCTAAGCCAGTGGAAATTATTGCAACCTTGATATTCTTTCATTGAAACACTCCCCCATATTTAAATAATTGCACAGTCTTTTTAAAAAAGAAGTCCTGAAAATACACTTTCAATATTCTAATTATAAGCTAAATTTTTGGAAAGCCTTGGTAATTTGACATCTAAGTGTATTTTGAGTCATTATATTTAAAACTGGACCTAAATCTAGACTGCAAGCAAAAAATCCTTCTCCCCTTATTTTACCAGACTGTCATATAAGCAAACTGTGAACTAGGCAAACTACATTCTCAGGATCATTTTTCTTACAACTTACTGCTGTAGAAGCCTAGGCAAAGCCTTTAAATTTATTTTCTCATCTATAAAATGTATAATTCAACTTGAAGACTTCTTAGGCACTTAGCGTCTGAGAATCTCTTGTTCTATGATGTAGATACCACGCTCAAATCTCTTATTGATAAAGACCTACATTATATTCATCTCTACACAGGTCTGCCAGTTTAAATTCTGACACAATCCAACATTTTAGAGCCTGAAACATGGTGCTCTATTAAGATCGACTTATCAGATGAATGTGGACTCAAATAAAGCCCAGTGAGATATTGGCTCTAAAATCTTGGCTCATGATTTCAAGATGCTATGCCTATAACTCCGAACTTGAATGTAATTAAACATGAAATAGTCTTATTTTAGCATGGGAGGAAATCAGCTTTCTGGTCAGAAGGAAAGATTTTTCAATTCAGTTTTAATTGCTAATTTTCCTTTGGGGGAGCTTGAAGAGCTACAGTGGTTAAAGGAATAAAATATCAAATAGCAACATTATTCATGAATAATTACCCAGCAGGGGGAGATAGGAAGACTCTACCTTGTATTTTCAGAGGTCTGAATGATTTGAGAGGATACCTATAGTGGGGGACTTGTCAGCCTTGTGATCTAGGATACAGCAGTAATCAGTGATAGGAAAGAGGGGGAAATCACCGAATATCATCAAGTCATGCACGTTGGGTTTTATTTAAGGAAATGTCTCCTCATGTAGGCAGTGATGTGTTTAAGAATGAGATGCATTTTTACTTGTTTCTATTTTAAGTGATTGCTTTGACAGGTCTTTGAAGAAAAAAAAATAATTTTCTATCCTGCAGATTCAGTAACTGCCCTTCAATGTCTCATCATGTCACATTTTCAGTGGAGACGACATTGTGATTTGCTTCCGTGGTGATCTACCCGACACTGATGGCTACAGCTAATGACACTGGGTTGTCAGGATGCCATGCCAGGCAGCCACTAATTAATTATTTGTCATAATCTCCCAGGGAGGAAATTACTAATATTATTACTTAGCACATCCTTTGCATTTACACTTGCAGAGTGCTGAAAAATTCATTTGTGGCCCTGAAGAAATAAACATTTGTGCTGTTCCTAGCAGGAAGCAGGAAAGCAGCCCCAAGAGCATCTGTACCCACTGGGTGACATAGTCAGGGCCGCAAGCTCTACATGCTATGGCAGCCTCCTAGCTTATGTTGCTTTCAGCTGAAGAATAGAAAGATTATGTCAAAGGCATTTTTAATATATTATCTAATCTCCTGAAACTAAAATTAGCAAGCAACAAATTAATTCAATTATAAAACTACCCCTCAAAAGAAGGCATATTTAACAAGAAGACTTGGAAGATAATAAATGTGCCATGGCAATTTTAGGAAAAAAAAAAAAAGCTATCTGGTATGAATGAGTCCCTTGTATTTGAAGTAAAGACTGTTACAAGATTGTTTAAACTTCCTGGTTGACCAGTTGTCTGTGCCTCAGCTGGAGCCTGTCAATGAGTAACCCATGGGAAAGAGAAAGCATTTCTATAATATGATTGATAGACTGAGGTTAATATTTAACCTTCATTTGTAATCAGAATGTACTGTTTATATTATGGTAGATAGATAATAGTAGATAATAGATAAATGATACGCGAGACTCTGTACTTCTCTCTTAACAAGAATCATAGGAAAGGAACCAAGGTTTTAACAAAGTTAATTTGCTACAGATAACCTTCATCTTAATAGTGGACAGGAGTGAGTGTTAGTAAAGATGATATTAGAGAAATAATGTTGGACAAGAAAGCTTTTGTTAGTCACATTCAAAGGTATCCTTATCTTATTTTTAAAATTTATTTAAATTTAATTGAAAAATAATTGCTTTATAATATTGGCTTGATTTCTGTCATACGTCAACATGAATTNTCCTAGCAGGAAGCAGGAAAGCAGCCCCAAGAGCATCTGTACCCACTGGGTGACATAGTCAGGGCCGCAAGCTCTACATGCTATGGCAGCCTCCTAGCTTATGTTGCTTTCAGCTGAAGAATAGAAAGATTATGTCAAAGGCATTTTTAATATATTATCTAATCTCCTGAAACTAAAATTAGCAAGCAACAAATTAATTCAATTATAAAACTACCCCTCAAAAGAAGGCATATTTAACAAGAAGACTTGGAAGATAATAAATGTGCCATGGCAATTTTAGGAAAAAAAAAAAAAGCTATCTGGTATGAATGAGTCCCTTGTATTTGAAGTAAAGACTGTTACAAGATTGTTTAAACTTCCTGGTTGACCAGTTGTCTGTGCCTCAGCTGGAGCCTGTCAATGAGTAACCCATGGGAAAGAGAAAGCATTTCTATAATATGATTGATAGACTGAGGTTAATATTTAACCTTCATTTGTAATCAGAATGTACTGTTTATATTATGGTAGATAGATAATAGTAGATAATAGATAAATGATACGCGAGACTCTGTACTTCTCTCTTAACAAGAATCATAGGAAAGGAACCAAGGTTTTAACAAAGTTAATTTGCTACAGATAACCTTCATCTTAATAGTGGACAGGAGTGAGTGTTAGTAAAGATGATATTAGAGAAATAATGTTGGACAAGAAAGCTTTTGTTAGTCACATTCAAAGGTATCCTTATCTTATTTTTAAAATTTATTTAAATTTAATTGAAAAATAATTGCTTTATAATATTGGCTTGATTTCTGTCATACGTCAACATGAATTAGCCATAAGTATGCAATATGTCCCCTCCCTCTTGAACCTCCCTCCCACCTCCCACAAAATGTATATTAAATAATAGTTGCTTTACAACGTCATGTTAGCTTCTGTTGTCCAGCAAAGTGAATCAGCTGTACATATATATATATCCCCTCTTTTTTGGATTTCCTTCCCATTTAGCTCACCACAGAGCACTGAGTGGACCTCCCTGGAATATACAGTGTTTTCTCATTTGTTACTATTTTAAACATAGTATCGAGTGCATATATGTCAATCCCAATCTCCCATTCCCACATGTGGATACCAAGGAGTAAAGGTGGGGGAGTATCCATAACTTTAAAATCTACTACATATTTCCGACCTAGTAAGCAGTAGAAAGTTGAACAAGTAACCAAGTGCAACTGACAATAGGAATTAAATAATACTCCATTTCACACAATAAACTACTCATTTTCCAGATAAGAGTAGTTCAGTTTGTCACAAGCTACAAAACCCGTAGGTCTTCACCCAACGAGGGAACACTAGAACCCAGGCCAGCATGACTGATTTAAATGGAGTCAGATCAGTTTAAAATCATCAAGACTGTTGTTTGTCCACACGTGGCCACTGGTTGTAGTGGACAGCAGGTCAAAAATCTCTGTGTAGGGGGTTTTCAGAGGCTGCCACTGGTTGAAAAAGAGTCATGGATGGCAAGGGGCTTGTTTAGAAGGTACCCTTGCATACATAGCACTGTTCATAGACTGAGCACCCCCTGTTTTTCTGCTTTAAAGCCTGGAGGAGCTGATAGAGATCAAAAATGCCTTGACAACTGAGTGACTGAAATTCTGAATACTCTGAATAGTGATGAACTATACCACAGAAAAGAACCTGTGTTTTCAACTCACATCAGTATGGCATATTTCAAATATGGCATAATTGGAACTGCTTTTCAGCCCAATTACAAATGCTTGTTTTTCACTTACACAGAAAATACACAACCTGGAAATTTAGAATATTTTCTTTTTTGACATGTCACTCTGCAAATATGAATCTCCTTTAAGCTCAGGAGTCTATAGGAAATATATTTGGCCTCATTTTAGGAAGATAAGCAGGAGACAACATAATTTATGAGCTGAACCAATGGAAGGGTGCTGAGTCAGGTTTTGTTAAACTAATCTTATGGCTGGCAAGGATGACATGTCAGGTGTTTAATTCATTTAAAATACCAAGCCATTTCCATAAATCATTTTTATAACTTTAAATACATTATATAGGTACAGAAACAATAGATGGTGTGTTTGAATGTGCCAAACACATCTGTTTCCTTCACTACATACTGTGTTTCTCATTTCATTTTCCAAAGATGTATTGATTTATCAGATTATTTTTTATGGGCTGATCCATACTTTAGTTTTATCCATGTCATGTTCTCTATCAGTGCTGTTATGCTTCTTGAATTTTTCCTTGGAGCAAAATATATATTTGTCCCATGTGAATATCATCGTAGCATCTCTCTCTTCCTTTTTGCACAAAAAGCAAAAAGAATCTTCGTTTTTTAAATATATTTGCCACTGTAGTCCAGGTAGAAAAAGTACACAGGATGCATTTGGGTCTATTTAACATAAAAACTTCATCTGAAATTTCTGTATGATATAAGATAATGTGTTGTATTTCAGGATATATAAGGTTGAGTTTCTTTACTGTGTGAATGCTATACTATTTTCTTTTCTCCCCTAACTCCTTGCCCCCCTCCCTGTTTAACAGCAGACAAACCCAGGGAGCACTGAATGAATCTGACGATCCTGAAACAGGCTGTCTAACTGATAACAAGCCAACTTCTCGACACTTCTATCCTGTCGCCTTGCTGCTTGTCAGCTCACACCTGCTAGTTGTGTGGCTTATTTTAAGTCTTGCATTACTTTTAGCCAAATACCAATAAGTTTTATGTTGCGTTCCTTTCTTTTCTACAACTGACAATGGACTTTAAATTATGGGGACAATGCTGTAATTTCTACATTTTCAGATTCACAGAATTTCAAAAAAAAGAACAAGCAAATGTTTGAATTGTGTTTTATTTGTTTTTCCTAAAAGCTAAAAGAAAAGACGTACTATGCATTAAGTGAATTATTTCGCTCTTTTGTTCATGGAAAAGCATTTCCCAACTGTTAACTAGCTCAAGAAGAATTTTTAAATTCCTGTCTTTGGAATAAGACAAAGAACAGAATCCTGAAAGCTTGAAGTTCTGCACCTCCTGTTCCTCTTCCCATTTCCATTTATTTAAAGAAATTAAGACTGAATTTGCACAACACCCGGAACCCTGAGACAAGTCCTACAGATGTGGGAGGTTCCTTCCATCCAGACTCGATTTCCACTGTGCTGATTGTCGCCGTCAGCTGATAGAACCCTCTGTTTGATTTCTTAACCTGTTAGTTCTGTGATTTCTTCGCTGCAATTAACCTTTTTTCTGTCAAGTAACTTTCTGGAGAGAATGGCTATTTCTGTTTTGTAACTAAATGAATCCATTTGTAACTATGGTTTGGGTTAATTTGGCTCTCAATGTACTTTTCTATTCTTTTTAACCAAGTTTTGTTTGTGTCTCGATGCCCCATTTTCAGCACCTGTGACTTTTGTACTATCTGTACACAAGCACTCCTCTTGATAAAGCTGAGACTTGGACCAGGCTGTTTGGAAAGCCATTTTCCTCCTCGTTGCACAGCTAAAATACTGCAGTCAAATAGAGATGAAACTTTCCTTTAAAAATCTATAGGGCCAGACTTATTTAAATGCCTTATTCCTAGAACCTACATCCTTAGGGCTACGTGTAGATGTTCATGTGTTTTAAAGAGACTGAGAAATTCATTTGTGGAAAAGTTATAAAAAGGCAGATATATTTATGAAATGAAAATGAAGCTGTATTGTGGATCAAATTATATTTAAAGAGTTTATTAAACCTTAAATATATGTTAAGAGCAAAGGGGCTCTACTCATCTTTTTTTCCGAGGGCAATAATGGTATTGGGCCTGGCCTAGGATTTAATTTTGTAAGATGTATCATCATTTGTGAAAAAAACAAAAAAAAATGTAGAGTTGAATCTTTGTTATTTTTACTCAGACTGTTGCTGCAACTCTGCATTGAACAAATAAAGCATATTTATTTATTCTGTGTTTCATGAAGTTGTGCTTTTTCCCCTTTCACCAGAGAAGGATGCCGCATAGAAAATGTACTGAAGAATATCAAATGCAGGAAGTATGCTTTCAACATGCTACAGCTGATGGCTTTCCCCAAGTACTACAGACCTCCAGAGGGGACTTATGGAAAAGCTGACACCTAAGTTTACCAACATGTAAATAAACAGGAACACAAATACGCTTCCATTGGAAAATCTCCACCGTTTTTCTGTTTTCATTGTTATGAATTTGTCGAAGGGGATGATCAGGATGTTCACCCAAATCTAGGGATTACTTGAGTTAGTTATCAGCACATGACTCTGAAAGAAATCCGTTAAACAATTCTTAACTCATATTGTGTTTCTAGTTCCAAGCTTCTATGTATTGATTCTCGCTGGTTGAGATCAGTTCAAGGAGTGTACATTTCATTCATGGGATTTTTAATGAAAGACATTCTGAGAAAAACCTAAGTTGCTTCAGGGGCTCTGGAGGTGGCATTCACAGCGTGGCATTCTCCACTCCAAAGCGATGATAGGAGACTGTCAAGGGGAGAGAGGCTTTGAGATACTTCCCATCTTTTCTCATATACAACCTGAGAGCCCATTTGTGGGCTTTAAAAGTATTTTTCTAGTGAAGGGAAATTAGGGAGTGTTAACTTGTGAACCTGACTACAGAAGCAGTTCCTATGTGCTTGTAAAGACTCTGTCATCCTGTGAAGGTGTGACTGGTCCTCCTAAAAATGTTGATGGACACTGTTAATAAAGCAATAAAAATACTTTTTGAAAACATGGTATCTTTTCAAAACTCTGACTTGGATTGATTTGCCCCATCAGCCTAAACTTCATGTAGTCAAGTTCATGAAAGACTGTAAAGTATCTTTGAGGTGTTTTCTAGCATTTATCTTAATATGTATCAATCAGTGATGTAACTATGCATTGCCTGGCATAGATTAGTATGTGAATGAACCTTTTAAAACTTATGCTACCATAATTAATGATAAACCAAAACAATTATGTCTCCTAAACTGAATTTCAAATTTGCCCTTACTTGGTAAAATAACACCATATAAGTTTCCTAAAACTGCAAATCAGACATTGCCTTAGAGATCATTATATATAACATTATAAATATTATAAATGGCTAAAGTACAAGGAAGATACATCCCCAGTTACTCAGCTAGATGATTTTAGAACCCTGGTTACAGTCCCTTCTTACCTTGTAGCTTGTGGCTTATCTGATCTGTAAATTGCCACCCTAAATAGATACATGAAAATTTGGGAAGGATACTAGTTAAATAGGCCTTGGCATGTATTGCTGTAATTGAAACTGAACGTACAAAGGTCTAAACAAATGACATATTTTAAGAATTTATATGTTTTCCTTTCTCATCAGAGGAGCATGCGATCCAGAGCATCAATCTCTCTTGGAAATGCCAAAGACCTGTTACATAGATACCTCTTAGTGATGACCACATTCAACAAATCATCTGTAGCTTTCCTAGCTGATATGATAGCTCCTCAACCAAGATACCTATTGAAATAGAGATTCCAAACAGATCTCCAGGCTCATGTTGGGCTTTTCAAATTGCTGCAATTTTAATAACCCTCTGAGGCTTTTAATGCTAGAATTATCCATCTGTTATTTTAGTTAAGGACTTGTGGGCATTATACTTCAGGCAGATGTCAAAATATTTACAGCCTTTTTCATGAAAAGATGTGTGCTATGGATCTATTCATGAACAGGTTATCTTGTTCTCCTTTATACCTCATTCTCAATTTCAATGAGTAAATATAATCTTTGAATTGTTCAGTTTCATTTTAAAATGGTAAGATTTGTGGTCATTTTCATTATCCCATTGGATTTAAGGTAAAATGGTTGGTATGACAGTAATTCCCTTAAGTAACTGAGAAGCCACATTCAGTATATCAGACGGCAGTCTTGAGTTCCTTAAGTGATTTATCATGTAAATATTCTTATGAACAATAGTTTTTGTTTGTATTTTTAAAAATGAAACCTCTTGATTCAAATATGAAAAGAATATTTATTAGCCAGAAAACCAACAGTAGGGGTTTCTGTTTGTGGAAGACATTTCAAAGTTTTGTTTTGTTTTTTAATGAAGTACTATTATAGAAGTTCTCAAAGAGTAGAACTTACTGTAATACAAATGAAGGTAATGTATTTTCTCATTTATTATTAACATAGTTTTCTGCCTTCCCCTATTGGAAACCTATATTTGTTCATATTCTAAAAGTAGATTTCATCAAGCAAATGTTGTTTTTGTAGCGACAATAATGTCACCCCTTTCCTGAGAGATATTTCAAGTATCCTTGGAAAACTACTTCATTATATCTTAAATTACTAACCCTTTCTAAATCAAAGAGAAAATGTTATACAAAAAGTTTTTNTAGAACCCTGGTTACAGTCCCTTCTTACCTTGTAGCTTGTGGCTTATCTGATCTGTAAATTGCCACCCTAAATAGATACATGAAAATTTGGGAAGGATACTAGTTAAATAGGCCTTGGCATGTATTGCTGTAATTGAAACTGGACGTACAAAGGTCTAAACAAATGACATATTTTAAGAATTTATATGTTTTCCTTTCTCATCAGAGGAGCATGCGATCCAGAGCATCAATCTCTCTTGGAAATGCCAAAGACCTGTTACATAGATACCTCTTAGTGATGACCACATTCAACAAATCATCTGTAGCTTTCCTAGCTGATATGATAGCTCCTCAACCAAGATACCTATTGAAATAGAGATTCCAAACAGATCTCCAGGCTCATGTTGGGCTTTTCAAATTGCTGCAATTTTAATAACCCTCTGAGGCTTTTAATGCTAGAATTATCCATCTGTTATTTTAGTTAAGGACTTGTGGGCATTATACTTCAGGCAGATGTCAAAATATTTACAGCCTTTTTCATGAAAAGATGTGTGCTATGGATCTATTCATGAACAGGTTATCTTGTTCTCCTTTATACCTCATTCTCAATTTCAATGAGTAAATATAATCTTTGAATTGTTCAGTTTCATTTTAAAATGGTAAGATTTGTGGTCATTTTCATTATCCCATTGGATTTAAGGTAAAATGGTTGGTATGACAGTAATTCCCTTAAGTAACTGAGAAGCCACATTCAGTATATCAGACGGCAGTCTTGAGTTCCTTAAGTGATTTATCATGTAAATATTCTTATGAACAATAGTTTTTGTTTGTATTTTTAAAAATGAAACCTCTTGATTCAAATATGAAAAGAATATTTATTAGCCAGAAAACCAACAGTAGGGGTTTCTGTTTGTGGAAGACATTTCAAAGTTTTGTTTTGTTTTTTAATGAAGTACTATTATAGAAGTTCTCAAAGAGTAGAACTTACTGTAATACAAATGAAGGTAATGTATTTTCTCATTTATTATTAACATAGTTTTCTGCCTTCCCCTATTGGAAACCTATATTTGTTCATATTCTAAAAGTAGATTTCATCAAGCAAATGTTGTTTTTGTAGCGACAATAATGTCACCCCTTTCCTGAGAGATATTTCAAGTATCCTTGGAAAACTACTTCATTATATCTTAAATTACTAACCCTTTCTAAATCAAAGAGAAAATGTTATACAAAAAGTTTTTGAAACTCTTTTGTACAAACACAGGCTCAATCATGCTTTTCTGCTTCCGTTTTCATTTAAAAGATGCACCAGTCATTCTGTTTTAAGAGATCACATTGAGCCAGACACTGAACCAACAAAACATTTCCAAACAAGGTACTTTTTTTGCTCAAAAACATGTTTGCCTTCTGATGTCATCAAAAGTAGATAACACTTCAGTATTAGCTACTTACAAAGTCCTACAGAAAACATACTTAAAAACAAGGGAAAGTGCAATCCTATTTATGTTTGATCCAGTGGCCAAAGATCCAGAGCCTGAAAACTGTTCTGCAGAACAGCTTAATGTAAACGTTTGAAATATTTTACTGAAGCAAACCCATATTTTACATGTACTCTTGCATTTATTTCTTGTGCGATTGTTTCTTTCTTGTCAATATTACCTTGGGTTTTGTCAGCACTCTGCCCAGACAATCCTGTGATGTAAATAGTTTGGTCAATCCAGTTATCCCATGAGTCAGAGCAGCTATCTGATCCTGCTGACAGATTGTATCTAAATGACCAGCTGCCCAGTGAGAGCAGGATGCCAGGTAACTAAGCTCCAGTCTTTACTTTATAAGACTATGACCTCTTGTTCTGAGGATGTGAGGTCTTAAAAGCAAGCATCTGAGTGGGAGATACTTCCCTTTTTTCTCTCAACTAAATATGGTATTTTGCCTAGAATAAGACAATGGGAGAGAAGAAGATTCATGCTTTTCTTCCCAAGCAAACCCAAGCCCCTCCTATGTAAAGTTTGCTAGGTGCTGAGAGGGGAATAATAGTGGTGTGCTAGAAAATGGCTGGTCCTGACTCACAATACTTGACCATTAAATTCTGTAAGCCAGTTTTCAAGACACAACCATCATTAAATATTAAATTGTAGAACACGATTGGATAAATCTTATTGAAAATGATAAAGCTTAATGCAGCCTAAATATTTTACTATATTATACTATTTATATCTGCTGCTGAGGTTATTTATGCCAATTGTATCTGTCCAGTGGAAACATGATATTTATAATATGCTAACTGGGCTTCGCTTCCTGACTCTGCATGCAGTAACATCACATAGGTAGCTTGAAATTGACCATGGTGGGTGTTATACCCCAGAAACTGCCAAATGCTACCAACCCATACTTTGAATTCCTGGAAAACCGCTTGTTAAACATTGACCAGCACAAAACTGGATGCCACCATCACTTTTTCCCCAGAAAATAATCAATAATTGGAAGCAGTATTAAATTATTAAAAGGATACTAAGTGCAGTCACCTTCAAATGGCTACAGTTTTGTCTTGGTTTATGCCCTCTTTAAAGGCTCCTGTTAGACTATAAGTAATATTTGCTGTTTATGTTTATTCATATTTAAAACAGTCATAACAATTCATTTTAAAATGTATTTCTCTGGGACGCCCCTGGTGGCCAAGTTGCTCCACTCCACTGGACTCAATGCTTCCAATTCACAGTGCACAGATTGGATCCCTGGTCAAGGAACTAATGCCCCACTGTGTGGCCAAAAAGTGAAATTTCAAAAAATAAATAGATAAAAATTATCTATGATGTTCTGCAAGGGAAATCTTAGCAATGCAGCTTTTGTGTAAGCAATAACAACTCCAGGCAATACTCAAGGAAATGTTAGCCTAATTAGAAAATCACTAAAAATGCACTTCAATATCAGTTTTTAAGTTGATAATTTTAGCATTTGCTAAAAGCTGGAAATGCAGTAACATACTACCAGGCCCAGATTCTAATAAATATAGCTCAATTGGAAACCAAACTGTTAGACTAAACAAATTAAACTCTGGCAGTATGCTAAATCACACAAATGTTTAGGTGTTTGATTCCAAACAGGATGGTCTATCAGTGGTTTAGTTCAACATACAGGCCACCTTTTATAATCTTTTGAGAAATAAATCAACTTTCATCACAAGTTTAAGAAACTGGTCTGAGAAAAACTGTGATCAGCAGTTGCAGAGTGAAGCAAATATATTGAATACAAGGCATCTCTAATAGGTGGAGGCTTTACAGATTATGTGCTACTGAAGAGAATAATTTGCTGAGAGTTGTATAGTGGATTGACAATTTTAGGTAAATTCACAGAATCCACATTCATTTAGCCCAGCTGCAATCTGCAAGAGTTTTGCTTTTTTCCTTCCATATTTATGTTTCATTACTTTATAAAGAAACTACCAGTGTATTAGATCTTTTGTTTCTTTGGAAGAAATTTGTTACAACTTTCCAAACAGATGTTATCTCTAGAAAAAACTTCAAGAACAGAAAAATGCAGTTAATGTTTTCGATAAAATATGGCAGGCCAATTAGGTATAAAGTTAAGGTATGGAAATTTGGGTTTTTTTCTTTCTGAGTTATAGTGCAGATTAAACACTCGCAGTTTTATTTCTAAGCATGTAAGAGGAAATCTAAAGCATTTCTGATGTCAAAGAAACAAATCGTATCTGGCTATTAGTATCAAGGAGGTAGGAAAACATTGTAAGGTAGTGTTAACTTAAAATATGTACATGTCATCGGGTCTCTTGAGCATGAACTTTTATAGATTGCATGAATAGTCAGAATTTTAAATTTAAAAAGGAAAACATGACTCACAGTTAAGTATAGTACCCAGAGAGATTGAACGTTAAAAGGGGAGACCTACTGCAAGTGTTGTTGCCTGATAAACCTTATGTTGCCTATCTTTCTTGCTGCGCTGAGTTGCTCGGTCATGTCCAACTCTCTGCAGTCCCGTGGGCTGTAGCCCACCAGGTTTCTCTGTCCATGGGATTTCTCAGGTAAGAATACTTGAGTGGGTTGCCATTTCCTCCTCCAGGGGATATTCCTGACCTAGGGATGTCTCCTGCAGCTCCAGCACTGGCAGGTGGATTCGTTACCACAAAGCCACTTATCTTTTAGTCTTTCTTTAAGATGTTGCACTTTCATACTCATGGTATGAAAATTCACAGTCTTCCTAAATTATCAGAATACTCTAAGGTCATGCAAGGGCACAGCTCAACAGTACATCTTTACTGATGACTTGGTGCAATTTTCCTGACTGGCAGGCAGTATTGACTCAAATATTAGCAAGATTACTATATTATCTACATATTAGTAGCTCTTATGATGCTTTTTTATCACTATAAATATTAAAAGCCATTTCATGTCAGAGAGCTTTCAAATTTTAAAAGGCAGATGCCACATTTCTGTAACTGTATAGACACTCCCATTTCATGTCACATGTGCAATCCTTTGTACACATACACTCTTGTGGATATTTTATTATTTTATTTAACCTAATATGTGATTTTTAGATTCTTGTGGTACTTAGCTGAAACATTTATATTTGTTTTCTTTTCATGTTAAATATATATTCCAGATCAACCAATAATGTGTAGTCCTAGGAAATGAGGCACAAATAGGTTAGATCATTTTATATTGTCATTTGAAAAAATATCATTTTGTTTTATTGTTCTGTGTAAACCATATTCATTGTACATTGTGTGTATATTTTTTTAATAAATGTGAGTTTTATTTTTTATGTTTCTGTCTTTTTCATTTCAAATATCAAATTATATATTTTTTTCATTTTTGTCAATGTAGAAATCTCTAAAACTTTATTAAAATAGCAGAAGCATAGCCTAAATAGTATTTCAAAGAAAATAGACTAATTTTCTGATGTGTAATTGCAGTGCAAATTTTACATTGATACTAGGTTAATAACTATTAGTAGCAGAATGCTTCTTTCAGGGTTGCTGTTCTATGGGACTAAAATCAACTATAATTTTAAAAGATGCAAGAACCATCTAAAGCATTCATCTTTGGGCAAATCACTGATCTTTGTAATACTGATTATATTAGTCATTTGAGCATATAAGATAAGTTTTCCTTATTGGCTCTTTGGAACTTATCAATTATAATTCATTATAGCAGTTGATAGTAGAAGGTAAATCCCAAAGAGTTTTAATTCCATGTTATAGCAAAAAAAAAAAAAAGTTAAAATGAGACTGTTGACTACATGTAAAGAAAAAAAGGAATTTTACCATCTGGAGAATTCAAGACCATATCTGATCCTATAGCAAGAAACTCAGTAAGGTCATTATCATCAGTTATGTGTTCATACTAATGCGTCTTTCTACATCTGATCAGGAACAATACTAGAGGTGGCTCCACGGTGAAACCATTCATAGCAAATTATAGCAAAATGCTACCTGCCATAAAACCAGTAGGGTAGCGTTAGTGAAGTAAGAATACTCTTCTGTCTTAAACACCCATGCAGACGTTCCTTGAGTGTTGTAAATGACATATGCACACGACGTCAGAGGACAAAGGACTCAGAAAATATGTTCCAGAGCTATTGAGAGGGAAGTTGGGAGGGTAGATGGATATAGTTGGAGCGTGTTCAGCCAGCACCCATAACATCCAAAGTAGCCACATGGTCATGCTTCTGTGGCTCCCTGTAACAACAAAAACTGAGTTCTCTGTTCTCTCAATGGTCCTGATGAGTAAGGGTGACCCAGGAACAGATTTTTAAATAAATTGTAACTGAGGAGTTAAAATGAGAGAGGAAAGCACACTGGGATAGAATACCAAGAATATGACACTGAGCTACCAAAAGCTCCCTTCTCTCCTAAGCCAGGAGTTTATTGCTATAGCCCTTCATTTCAGAATTAGACAACGGCAGTGAGGCTGATGATCTGCTTCTTGCCTCGAGTGATAACTTCTCAGTTTTCAAACAGATAGATCATAAGCCACCACATTCTTGGTGATAATTCACCTTTGAATTTAAATGATCTGTTTCCTCTGCTTGCTTCCTCTGTTGAAGGATTGCCAAAGGTATGCACTCAGTATTGTTCTTCTCTCATTCAAAATGTGCTCCTTTGAGGTCTTCAATTATTATTTCTAAGGAGAAAATTCTAGGACAGGGCTAAGGAATGTGAGCGTTTGAGGCGGAATGCCTGGATGCAGATCTGATTCCCCTACTTTGTTAAATGCAGACACATAATGCAGACATATGTCAAGTTACTTAACGTTTCCCTGTCTTCACATCCTTATCTGTAAAATGAGGGCTATAGTGTTAACTGACCAGGGTTCTTGGCCTCCTTAATCAATATATTGATCAGAGGCCAGACAAATTCAAGCAAGGCTTTATTGGGGGCCCCGCTGCAACAAGGGAGCTGGTGCAAGCAACATATTCTCCTGCTTGCTTGTTCCTCAGAGGGGTTGAGCTTGTTTCTTAAACAGTGTGAGGATAGGGGTGTGTCCAGGAGCCTGGTTGGAGGGGTGGCTTAGGTGTTTTGCCCACCCCTCTGGTGGTGTTGAGTAGAGGGGGCATGCGCAGTACCCTGCTTTTGCTCCAGACTCTTGAAAATGGTAGTAGGGTATTTTGGAATCTTTGTATCTTTGTCCAGAATTTGTCCTAACTCTGCATGCACAGTTATTCTTAGTCCCATTCAGTTTCTTTGTATTCTGTGGCTCATAGAGAGTTGTGTCCAGCTCCAAGCATTGCACCATTGCAGCAAAGGGTTCCAGATCCCAGACCTGTCTCAACAGTATGACTTAACGCAGTATTTCTCAATGAAAAGTGAGTGAGAACACGCATGCTTAGCCCTATGCCCCATGCTCGCTGTGCTGGGTCTTCTCTGTTGGCCCTCAGCCTCCATTTCCACTGTGGTTTAGGCCCCTGAAATCCCACTTGCTGGAACATAAGGTCCAGAAGACTAAAAACTACATTTCCTCAGCTCCCATCCCGTGAGACTTCAGGGTGTCCTACAGGTTCTGCCAGTGACACCCACCAGTGCCGTATCAGGAAAGTGGAAGGAAGACGGCAAGGGATGGGCAGTGTTGAACTCTTGTGAACCTAAGTGGACACACAGACACATCCAAGTGGAGAGTAAGTGCAGCTGCACTCCCGCATCTGTTGTCAATGCTGCAGCTTGCCAATGGCAATGAGTTAACTTCAGCATGGTGACCACCATAGCAATAGCATCTCTAACTTACGGGCTGGTGTGGTTCCTGACAGCTGGATCAAAGGGGCTTGATGTCAGGAACCTGGTAAGAATCCACATCTGACATGAAGTTCCTCTACCTTTTCCAGTGATAATTGTCAGATTCCCCATATTGCACATACTGTATTATTTTCTGTTAAAGATGACAAGATTCCATTTCAAGCACTGAACTCTGGCTGATGCCCTCAGCCTATAGAACTTATTTAATACATTTTTCTTTGTAGTAGTTGTTGCTCATTAACTTATTTGTCTTTGATTTTTCAGGTGGAATTCAGCACCACCTTTTCCAAGTAGCTGCTGCCTATTTCCGTATGTATATATTTTACGATAGGTTTAATATCATTGCCATTTTCCCAGTTTACACACAGCACTCCCTGGGTTTCTGTCTCTGCTAACAGAATCTGTATCCTTGTCACAAAAGTTGACAAGCTTGAATCAGCTTTAAGTCTCCTATCTCTGTTGACATATAATATTCCATTTGTCACTAAGGTCTGTCCGTGTTACCGCCATATCTCTCAAATCTTCTACTTCCCCCTTTCATAGCCACAGCTATTTTCTTCACATGCATTCTTCATCCACCTTCATGACTATAGTTCTATTCAAACTAAATGATGTTTGATATTCAGTGAAATCCACAATTTGGAATATCTTTCTTATCTTCTATTCCAAGGCTTATTTTCTATCTCCTGCAGTTTATCCTCCATACATATATACACTAGGAGTTACACACACACACACTCAGACACCCAGGTTTTCTCTGAGGCTATTTCCGTTCTTCTCACCATTTCCAAAGCTATAGCTCAAAGTGGAATTTCCTATGTCTCTTATTCTAAAGCAATTTTCTCATATAACTCTAAATGGAATTAGTCTCCACCATTCAAATTCTTCTACAATATACCCTGTGCCATCCATTCATTCATTTGTATATTAACTTTTTCCATCTTTCGTTCATTCAAAAGATGATTTGCAGGGATTTCCTCGGTAGTCCAGTGGTTAGAACTTCACATTCCAATGTAGGGAGTGCAGATTTGATCCCTGGTGAGGGATCTAAGATCCCACATGCCTCATAGCCAAAAACCCAAAACATAAAATAGAAGCAATATTATAACAAATTCAACAATACAAGACTTTTTAAAAATGGCCCGCATCAAAGAATCTTCAAACAACCAAAGATACTTTGAGTGTCTGTGTAGCTGGCAGACAAGGTGGATACCAGGTGTTTATGGGTAGACAAGAGACATGGGTCTAAAATTCATGAAGTTCACAGTCCAGGCTAGTGATGCAGGGTAGGCAAAAATAAAGCCAAACAATGACAATAAGTGATTATGAGTGATCTGTATGATATGAAGTACATGATCTAGGAATTTTGACAGAGAATAATGGTGTAAGTGATTTATAAAGGGTGGTCAAGCTGTAAAGGAGGAGAATTATCCAACCAAAGGAAGAGAGAGAAAAACAGTGTAGTAAAACCATTGCCAGAACCATGGAGTATGGGGCATGGAAAATGCAAGATTAAAGTTATGGAAAAAGGATTTAAGTTCTATTTTATGTGCAATTAGAAGAAATTACAAGGTTCCAAGCAAGAGATCAAAGTGACTTAAGTTTATGTTTTTAAAGGCTGACTCCAAGTGCTCGTGGAGGCTGGATTATAGGAAATCAAAACTGAAAGTATGAGGTCACTGGAAGGATATTGCAATACAATAAGTGATGGTGTTGGACTGGGATGAGACAGTAAAAATTAAAAGTAGAGAGAGTAACTCATGTAATATTTAGGAAGTAAGAATGGCTGGTCTGGTTGATGGCCTGGCAGTTGGGGAGAGTACAGGGACCAAGTAATTCAGGTGAGTTTAATTTCTGACTTGAGTCACTGAAAAGTGATGGAAACATACTGAGATGAAAAAAAAAAAAAAAAGGAAAACAAAAGTAGGTTTGAGGGGAAGCCAGTTGTTTGTCTTTGAACATGGCAAGTTCAGCTGCCTAATTCCTCCAATCCAAGCCGAGATTCAAGTATGGAATTACTGGAACTGGATCCAGGGAGAGTCTAAAGTGGGACTAGAGGAACATTGTAAGCTGTCATCGTGAGTAAATGAATAGAAACACTCAGAATAGTAGTCAGCACTTGGTGGCTGAAAGTGACAAAAAAATTTTCACTAGCTTAAACGGAAAGGCAATTTCTTGACTCAAACTGAAAAAGAACAGGGGTTGAGTTATAGGCACATCTGCTGTAGGACGTTTAAATCTTTAAGTGATGATTTGCATTATCTCAACCTCTCTCTCTCACTCTTTCTACCCCCTCCCATCAGGGATTTTTTTTTTTTTTTTTT
>SJYX01006151.1:719915-745210 GCA_006410675.1 Oreotragus oreotragus | reverse complement strand
ATACACATCTCATGGAGTAGTAGTGAGGATTAAAAGGAACAAGAAACAACATGTTCTCAAACATAAGGGATAGATATTAAATAGGAATTATTATATGTATGATCAGGATGACTTTGAAAATAAAAACAAAATGAGTTGCCAGTAATCTCACTTTAAATAAGTGGCACATTTACAATTCAAAAGGCTTCACCTCCAACACCGGTCCTTCAAGTGTGGGGCATTAGTGTACTGGGTTTGTAAAGGGCAGCAGTGTAGAAAAGCTATTTAATCTCTTACCGTAGACTAGCCAGGTTTTTGGCTTTCTTTTTTCCTGCCCTGGTTGCCCTTGTTAGAAAAATGTTATTGTTCAATAGCGTTTCACCTGCGGGGCCTGTATTCATAGTTATCGTACAGCTTAAAATGAGAGATTATAGTTAATATCAAAAATAAGTTTTTGTCTTGGTTGTGGTCTGTGGTTTTATTTAGCCTATTCTGTTCCGTTTTGCTGGGTGCAGAGAATGAAATGCAGGCCTATACCCCAAGTTCCTAGGCTCCCCTCCTTCTCTTAATAAACAGATCGATACCACATTCATCTGCTCCATGAGCATAAGAACCACCTCTCTGAGAATCCTTTCTTGAAGACAGATCTTTAATACACTTGGAATGAAAGAGAATAAAACTGTTGGGCTATTGATTTTCCGGCATGGTTTAAAAGGCCATGTCTAACAACAGTTTACTTTAAAAGGCAATAATAATCTCATGAGGAAACTCAGGACCTAATCTGTAAACACCATTTTTAACATTTTAAAACTACACATGGCACATCTTTGCTACTGATTCTCATTAGCCTGGGGAGGAATATGTTGACTTGGGGGCCTTATTTTTAACTCCATTTGGGAGTGAGAGCTACCCAGAATGCTTTAGTACAAAGCAGTTATGAAGGTCATTGCAGAACAGAATACAATGATTTCTAATACCCACTTTGCAAGTTTCCAAAACAATCTTTCACCTGAGCAAGAAGAGTAGCTGCTGGGTTATAGACTTATTGAAAATATTTTGATATTTCTTTTTCTTTATAGAAAAGTACAGCTGAAGTGATTACATAATTGAATTTGACAGCAGAATAACATTTTAGTGTGTGAATATTATTAGAAAAAAAATGAAAAATAAACAACAGTAATGCTTTCTGTATCCATTCCCAGGGGTCTAAAAGAAGTTCATCATTTTATGAGATGGTCCAAGGTAGTCAGGTATTTTTAAAAATTACTCCTTGTGCAAAAATTACTCCTAAGGATAAAAGAACACATGGGGGTAAGATTGCTAAATTAATCCTCTATAAACTCTGATAGATCCAGCTGTGAATTGCTCATAAAGACATGCACTCTCAGAGAAAACCTTAAAGATGTTCTAATACAGATGTAAGTTTGCTGTATAATTTTCTCTGTAGCATCGTTTGCAAATTTTCCTCCAGCCTTCTCTGCAACATCTGTAGTCACTGGGACCATGGTACTTGATGAGGTACCAACACACCCCTAAAGAATTACGTGAAGTCTTTGCAAAGGGCACTAGGCCTTGGATCTAGGGCATTACTAATGTTGGCTGGTTCTTACTAGCTTTGATGACCTTTGAACTTAGCTTTTCTTATCTGTAAAACTGAGGAGCTAACTTAAGATAGATATTGAAGAAACTTTTTATTTCAGCTTAAATGATTCTGCAATGTCAATATCTTCAAAACCTCACTGGTCTAAGTTTTCCAAAAGCAAAAATGAAAGCACTGCCATATCCTGCCCAGACTTTGAGAGAGTTTAGAAAACTGAAATTGTCTAGCTTCTGTCTCCATCCCCTATAATTCCCACAAACCAAAAATTAGAATTATTTGGAGGTAAGTATACATCATAAGTAATGCTGAATACCACACTGCATTGCAGCAGAAAACTTATTTTCTGGTTGACCAGCCGTGAGCGTTGCTAAGATTAAACATTAGGCTAAGGGACTGACAAATTGGTGTGTGTGTTTTTTTTTAAATAAAGTAATTTTCCCTTTTTGCAAGCCAGAGATATTCACAAAGAGGTTGTGTGTGTTAGTCACTCAGTCATGTCCGACTCGTTGCAATCCCATGGACTGTAGGCTGCCAGGCTCTCCTGTCCATGGGATTCTCCAGGCAAGAATACTGGAGTGGACTGCCATTCCCTAGTTGCAATTTTTTTCATATTCCCCATGGACCATCCACCTCATTGTTTTAGGTGATCATCCTTAGCTGGATCAGTAATGTCATTTGGGTTTGCAAAATGACAATTATGTAATCCTACTAATTTCTTCTACCTTATTAGCTGGGCTTCTTCTGTGTTATTTCTTTACCATGTCAAATACAAGCTGTATCCCTTGACATCCAGCCCATTGCTTTGTTTGCTTTTAAAACAGCGCCATACAGCCTGTGGGTATTGACTTTTGAACTGTAGTGACTCCCAGATTTCTCTGTTGTACATACACTTGGACAATCACACCAGGATGTTTTGAGTTGCATTGATTAACTTGCAGCCTAGTTTAATCAATGCACATGTTACAACAGATGTCAATTCCAATTCAGTGATCATTTTCATTAAGGAGCAAGTATTGGGCTCATGCTATAGAGGACTTCACCCTTGTCCTCAGCACCTTAAGGGGGGTTGTTATTTAGTATGTGAGGTAATTTATTTGCTAAAGTATATGCATGTGAATTGTTTATAATAACAGCATCTTTAAAGTCAGAAATGCCTCTCCCCTGATAATCTCTCAGGATTTGTGTGTTGGACATTCTTTTTTGAGCCACAGATTTCTGTTTTTGTGTTTTAGCCAGGCAGCACCCATTTGAAAACGTAAGTTTCCTACTTAGATTTTTTCTTTCAATAGAAATATTTTACACAGTAATGGACTTTGAAGGCAGACTTCAGGGCATATGTTAATGTAGAATTTTAAAGTCAATTTATCATCTCTGTAATTCATTTGATTTGTCAACTAATCAAATAAAAAATAAGTTAAATAGTTTTACAATGCATAGCTGATTTTATTAATTTCCAGCCAAATTTGTATCATGACAATGGCTTTCTTAGGCAGGCCTAATTATTTTCAATTATGTAAAAGGTTTAAAGCACCAAGGCATTCAAAGGACCTTCTGTGTAGAGTGACTCTTACTTTTCTCGGCTTCCTGTGAACATAGGTGGATTTTATTTCCACTGAAGTAGTTAATAGGGTTAACCAGAGTTAATAGGAAATGTTTAAGCATGCCAAATGTTGACTTTTTGACAAATTGTCTCTCAATTTAAACTGCTCAAATTATATAATCATACAAAAGCAACCTTGACCTTTTTAATAATATAGATTCACTTCTTTTCTTTTCAAATTACGCTTAATCATTATCATGAAAATATTTTAACAAAAAGCACCTCTTCGACTAGTTTCCTCTAACATTGCTTAGAGGGCAAAATAATAAACCATAGAGACAAATCTAGAGTTGAAGATGGAAATCCTGTACAAACTAAGAAACTACTTATTTCTCTTTGCTAGAAGATGCTCTCTTTCCTGAATGCCACCCTGGATTTACATTGTAATTAGTGTTCCCATTTTTGTCGAATTTCTAAAACAAGATGGCACGCTTTACCTAATAAACTGACTTCCTTATTGGAAACAATTTAAATTTCCCACCTAAGTTAACAAGCGTTTAAATCAAAAGAGTTGAGAAGGCAGCCTGTCACAATTTATGGACAATCAAAAGAAAAAGATAGAGAGAAGGAAGGAGATGAATAAACAAATAATAATAATTTTGAAAATGCCTTCAGCATTGACATCATTATAACTTATTTTAAAGACCAACAGAATTGACTTCAGTAGAAATGATATATGCAAGCATTTCCATATTTCTAATTTAATGAAAGTAACAAAATGATGAAAATATAGTCCATTCTTACTACAATTTAAATAGTCTTTTTTTTTTCTCTCTCTCTCTCTCAGTGTTATGGCTATTCTCAGTTCCCACTGCCTAGAAGAAACAGATAATGTGTTGGGTTTTGTAGTAAGCACTATGCAAGACTATAAGAACTATAAAATATAACGATAGGGTAGATTATACTCGGGAATTTTGAAATATTTGAGGTGAAAATAAATTTCTTCAATAAACAACTGTTTTCATCTAAACTTCAATGATTGCAAATAACTAAGGGCAATTGTGATGAAGGTAAACTCATTGGCATTTGATAGAAAGTAGATGGCTTTGGAGTTAGCCAGATGTGGATTGAAATCCTAAAATACATGCCTACTATTTCAGGCAAGTTACTTATCTTTGTCTCAACTTGCATCAATAGCCATTATTCTACCCGTCTCGGTCAATCATCTGAAAACTAACTGAACTGATACTTATAGAAGAAATGAAGGAAGTAACTATGTATATGTTGGCATAAATAGTTCAATTAAGGAAATACCAAGACTTAAATAAATTTCTGGCTTTAGAGTTAGAAAATGTGGTAAAATTCTAAGAATGCTGGAAGGAAAAAAAAAACAAACAGAAAATTATGTAGTTACCTTGATATAAAACAAAAGGTGAACTAGTTTGCAGCTTTTTTTTTTCTTTTTTTGCTGCAATGAATGAGAGATGGAATTTTCCATTTCTGCCTTCTTTGTGCCCATGCTAAAGTATGACAGTGTTAGTTGCTCAGTTGTTTCTGACTCGACAACCACACGGATTGTAGCACATCAGGCTCCTCTGTCCACATAATTCTCCAGGCAAGAGTATTGTAGTGGGTAGCCATTCCCTTCTCCAGAGGATCTTTCTGACCCAGGGATAGAACCTGGGTCTCCTTCATTGCAGGCAGATTCTTTACCATCTGAGCCACCAGGAAATTCCCTCCTAACACCTGACTAAATAAATTGAATTGATTTGTCTTTGCAAGAAAGGGCAGAGATGTGGCAGACATAGACTCTTCTTGGATCAATCACCGAAAGATATCTGTACTCTGCCAAATTTGCAAACATCGCCCAACATTACATCTGAAGAAGAGTGATGTTTGTACAACAAAATAAACCAAAAAATATCTATTATTACATTTTCTTATAAAACTTGCTTGCATCCAATGTTTTGTTTTTTAGCATCATAATAAATGAGACTAAAGTTTTCTTTATTTTACACTCTATGATTACAACTGAAATATACTTTGTAAAAATTGTCAGTGCTATATATGACAAGCTTATATATGACAAGCTTATATATGAATACCTTTGGGATCAAAGTCAGGAAAGAAAGAGTTGGACTTTCTAATCTTTATCTTATGAAGATTTTTAAAAGTATTTTGCCAAGTAACCAATGAATTCAGTATATAAAAACTGTCTTTAAACATTTTGTAATGTAAAAATTCTAATCTAATTTTCTTACTTCAGAAAAGAATCTTATNAATCTTTATCTTATGAAGATTTTTAAAAGTATTTTGCCAAGTAACCAATGAATTCAGTATATAAAAACTGTCTTTAAACATTTTGTAATGTAAAAATTCTAATCTAATTTTCCTACTTCAGAAAAGAATCTTATTAGAGAAAATTTATGTTCATTTCTTTATGTTTTATATGGTAAAGATAGTATTCTCACTATTCACAAATTAATTTTATTCTACCATAAGATTTTTTATTCCCTTAGGACCATTACTTTATATGTCCACAATTTTGTTTCTTTATCACATTATGGATTAATTAAAGATGTATTGACAATAAATTCCTTTGAATCTATTTCTCTGTGTTTATTTGGCCTCCCCCTAGAGTGGCCTATTGGCTTACTCCATCTGATAAAGAATTTTCTGCTGTCTTGCTTAGCAGCTCTCAACAATTACCAAGTGACAATAGGAACATCAAATTCTTTCTTATCTATTATCCCTAATTAATGTTCCCCACAATCTGTGAAACAGTAAATATTTTGTTTAATAATGAGTTCTATGGTCTTATTAATTTGTCTAGATTCCTATTGCTGGGCTTTCCTGGTGGTTCAGCTGATAAAGCATCTGCCTGTAATGCGGAAGACCTGGGTTCAATCCCTGGGTCAGGAAAATCCCCTGGAGAAGAAAAAAGCAGCCAACTCCAGTATTCTTGCCTGGAAAATTCCATGGATGGAAGAGCCTGGTAGGCTACAGTCACGGGGTCGCAAAGAGTCGGACACGACTGAGCAACTTCACTGGTTCCTATTGTTAATTCTCAGTTATACCTTGCTGCTGCTGCTGCTGCTAAGTCACTTCAGTCATGTCCGACTCTGTGTGACCCCATAGACGGCAGCCCACCAGGCTCCCCCGTCCCTGGGATTCTCCAGGCAAGAACACTGGAGTGGGTTGCCATTTCCTTCTCCAATGCATGAAAGAGAAAAGTGAAAGTGAAGTCACTCAGTCTGTCCGACTGTTAGCGACCCCATGGACTGCAGCCCACCAGGCTACTCCGTCCATTGGATTTTCCAGGCAAGAGTACTGGGGTGGGTTTTAATGTATTTTCTGCAGTAATTGACACTAGGTAACCAAGCGAAAGTGTATCCCTGGGGAGTTTTGTTACACTGTTTTCAACAAAGATGAATTAAGCAACTGATTTGATACTGATATTAAAAACACTATAAATGAGGCCTATGTTATGTCTCTAGAAAGTACCACCAAAATGTTCTTTATTTTAATGCTGTTTTATAGGCTTAAAAGTTTGCCATCTTATGAGCCCAGATCCACATTGCTTCTCGTTATTTAGCAGGCACCAGGTCATGTGATATAGCTACTTGATCTTTGGGTTATTGTTTTGATGAATTCTGAATTTTCACAGATCCAGCTTCCGTTCCTTCCTCCTTTTCCCTCTTCCTTGATTTTCCATGTAGTTCCTCAGATTGAGCAAGTTTATCTGTGCCTTCTTCAGAAAGCCCCAGACTGGAGCTAGTTTCTGCCTTAGAACAAAAATGGCTAGATATAGAAATGTATCAGAAGACACAATATACTGACCAACTGATCTTTACTCCAGACTATACTGCTATTTTTACTGCAAACGTCTGGATTATTATCATTCTTGAATCAATTACATGGTTTTATAACTCTTACTTTGCTATCAAGCTCCAAACCAGAATTTTTTCATTCAGCAGGGAAGATAATAATCATGTCTCTACGACTAGTAGATTATTAACATGATTCTTACTCAATGGTTTCAATAAAAGAACTCTGGCTGGAGGAAACAAGATTTGAGATAAATTCTAGTAGTTTCCCACAGCTGCTGTAACACATTGCCACTGCTGCTGCTAAGGCACTTCAGTCGTGTCCGACTGTGCGACCCCATAGACGGCAGCCCACCAGGCTCCATCCCTGGGATTCTCCAGGCAAGAACACTGGAGAGTTGAAATGGTAATATTTTGAAAAGATGAAGTTAAGATATATTATCAAAATTCATTTCACCTATTTCTCTTTCCTTGTTTTAATGTGGCTACTAGAGCATTTAAAATTACACATGCAGTTTGTATTTTATTTCTATTGGACAGTGCTGGTTTATATGCTTGGTATAGTTCTTAGAAGAGGAGGGACTAAGTACATAGCAACAACAAGGAACATTCACCTACTTCTGCTCTGATTTCCTGTACTGTTCCTAATTTTTCCAAATGAGTTAGGTAATGGAGGTAAGACTGCTAGCATCGGGGCAATGACTTTCTCTTCAGAATCTCAGCATTATTGATTCGAAGCTCAGTAAAACACAATCACGATGGACGCGAGTCTGAGTGAACTCAGGGAGTTGGTGGTGGACAGGGAGGCCTGGCGTGCTGCGATTCATGGGGTCGCAAAGAGTCGGACACGACNCTTTCTCTTCAGAATCTCAGCATTATTGATTCGAAGCTCAGTAAAACACAATCACGATGGACGCGAGTCTGAGTGAACTCAGGGAGTTGGTGGTGGACAGGGAGGCCTGGCGTGCTGCGATTCATGGGGTCGCAAAGAGTCGGACACGACTGAGCGACTGAACTGAACTGAAAACACAATCAATAAATGAACAAATGAGTTGAATGGATGACCAGTTGAATGAATTTTTTGAATAACTATTGAGCTGCACCTACATCATACATGTAAACAATTGTTTTTTTTGAAAAGAATTGATGATCAATTCTTCTAGTATGTTTTGAGGATATATACATTCCACAATCTTGTGAATATAAAATTAGAGGAAAAAATTATTTTATTCAGTGAAGACGCCACTCTAGCCTAGTGAAAAATGTTCTAACCTTAAACAATATCAAAAATGACATATATCCTAAATTATTCTCTCAGACTGAATTTGTCATTTACAATTTTTTTATTACTAGTTTATAAGCAAGTCAACTGAAATAATACTATTTTTCAGCAACTTTGGATGAAAGCAAAAATCCCACACCCTCTCACATTTGTGGACACATTTATCAAGTAATTGCATCTATGAAAAAGGAAAGTCTGTATGACAAACAACATGGCCTAATATTCACTGATTTAACAAATATTTTATGAGTGTATTCCATGTACCAGCCACTATGCTAGTTCAGTTTTATGCATAATTTTGTCCAGTTTAGAATATTCTAATAAATCTTAAAATTTTGTCCAGTGTTCTAAAGAATATTCTAACAAATCTTATCATCATTTCCACATTTTACTAATGAGAAAACTTGCAGAATTTAACTAACTTGTCCATAGTGGCATAGCTAGTGGGTATGATAGAAATTTTCATTAGAAAACTTGGAGAATATTAGTTAATATGAATATTTTATTGAACAAAAGACAAACTGTTTGCAAACAGGGAAACATCAAAACCAAAAGTGCCGTACCCTCAGCAGTTATAGCTCGGTTTATAAAGCATGAATGAGGAAGTGCATTGTTTTGCATTGTGATCGGTTGCTAGAATCTTACATTCCTTTTAGTGTAGTGGTGCTGTATGTGATTGTTTGTAGCTGATTGGCTTGAAACCCGCTTGAAAAAAGTTTGAGTTTTGTTAGAGAACAGAGCCAGCATTTCAGGGAAATCCGGGCAATTTACGTTTGGGTTACACGGCTGTAGGGGTTGGCTGCTCAAACTATGTCTTCATTTTGTCTTAATATCACAATGCAGTCTTCATGCTAAGACCGAGTTCTACTAAAAAAATTTTTGGAAACATACATTTAATGCTTTCATAATTTGCATACTTGTTTGATTACCATTTCCAAGAAAGCAAAGTTATATTTAAATACCACATGTATACTCTGACCACTGCATATTTTAGCAAATGCTTTCATCAGCAGCTGCAGAAGGTGCTGCCAGCAGTGATGAATGGCAGGAGGGAGGGTGAAAATCCACCCCTCTGAAAGATGTCTTTAATTTTTGCCATCTCAGTAGCCCTTCTCCACTTTTATTTGTTTGTTTTTATTACAGTCCCTAGAATTTCCTTTGGAAACCATACACATTATGTTTGAACTGAAGATGTGTGAATTTCTGCTTCAAGCCACTGAGTTGTGACAGATGAGAAAAATATGTGACAGAAAAAGAACCCAGCTAGAAAATGAGAATGATTCGGTCTAATCCAGGCTCTGCCACTAACTGACTGTGCGATCTTGGGAAACTGACCTAATTATCTAGGTGTCTATGCCCATAAAATAAACAGTTGGTTTCCACCTGACCTCTGGGAGAAATCCAGTTACTGCTTCTATGACCTTCTATGAGAAGGTCTGAAAATTCAACCTTCAAGGAACTATTGAGAGTTTATTGCTCTAAGACTCAAAATGATTGAGAAACCAAATGGAACCTGTACCTCATTGTTTATTGAATAACAAATAATCATTTGATTGCTAGCAATTTAAATTGATAGGACCTAGAAAAGAGAAGCTTACATGAGGTTGGTACAAAAGCAATTGTGGTTTTTAAATTGCCAAAATTTACCATTTAATATTGGAATTCATTCTAAATAAATGTGGTTATGTAATACATCATTTTAATGTGCATTTCTTTGTGCTTTTTTGCTAATGACTTATTACTTGCTGTCCATTTTAAATTTATTTTAGACTATGGAAATGTTAGACAAAATTCAAATTCCAGCAATTTTCTTATTTGAGTTCAAAACGGGTCGTAAAGCAGAGGAGACAACTCACAACATCAATAACACATTTGACCCAGGAACTGCTAATGAATGTACAGTCCAGTGGTGGTTCAAGAAGTTTTGCAAAGGAAACAAGAGCCTTGAAGATGGGGAGCTTAATGACCAGCCATTGGAAGTTGATAACGACGAATTGAGAGCCATCATCAAATCTGATCCTCTTATTACTACACATCATTTGGCATTTGAAGCAAATTGGAAAGGTGAAAAAGTTAGACCAGTGGGTGCCTCATGAGTGAAAGAGAAATTGTTAGTCACTCAGTAGAGTCTGACTCTTTGCAACACAAGAATACTGAAGTGGGCTGTCATTCCCTTCTCCAGATGATCTTCCCGACCCAGGGATCGAACCGAGATCTCCTGCATTGTGGGCAGCTTCTTTACTGTCTGAGGCACCTGGGAAGCCCAGGTGCCTCATGGGCTGATCACAAATCAAAAAAAAAAAAAAAAAAACATGGTTAAGCCTAGTTATAGAGACCTCGATGCTGGGAAAGATTGAAGGAAGGAGGAGAAGGGGATGACAGAGGATGAGATGGTTGGATGACATCACTGACTCAATGGACGTGAGTTTGAGCAAGCTCTGGGAGATGGTGAAGGACAGGAAAGCCTGGTGTGCTGAAGTCCATGGGGTCGCAAAGAGTTGGACATGACTGAGTGACTGAATAACAGCTATAATGATTTAAAATTTATGGTCTGAAACCATATTTATGTTTATACCAACCTAACAGAATATCAAAGACTCAATTCAAGTGAATTTGCCGGAATTGAAGAACGTAAGTCTCCAGATTTATACCACCTTCTGTATGCCAAACAAATGCATTAAGAAGTCCCTCTTCTAGACAAGTATTTGTGTGATTTTGGTACCAAAGTAATAAAGACAAGGTCCTAATAATTTCCAGAGAGAAAAAGATATGTCATCTACAGGAGAGTGATCAAATTGGCACCAGCCTTCTTATCAATAACGCTGATGCTAGACAGTTGTGGACCAAAGCTTTCAGAGATCTGAAAGAAGAGACGTAGAGAGAAAATTCTGCTGCTGCTGCTGCTGCTAAGTCACTTCAGTCATGTCCAACTCTGTGTGACCCCATAGATGGCAGCCCACCAGGCTCCCCCATCCCTGGGATTCTCCAGGCAAGAACACTGGAGTGAGTTACCTATATCTAGACAAACTGTCAGTCAAACGTTTGGAATAAGCACATTTTTAGACACACAAGTTTTCAGAAATATCACTTCCCACACACTCTTTGCTCTAGCAAAACAACTTGGTAATACAAGAAAGGTAAAGATAAGTTCCAGGAAAAATCTCTTTCTCAAAAAGAAATCTCAGGATGACCACCTGGAAACTATCCTACAAAGTGACTTGTCTCGATGACGGGTGAAGGACAGAGTGTCCCACAGGACCATCAGTAAAAACCAAGCAAGTAAATCCATAGAATGTAATAAGCCAAACAATTTACATAAAACATTTGCATAAAGAGAAATAGTGGGTGAAAAAGGAAATTAGAAACTCTTGATAAATGAAAAAGTTGCATGAGAATAAACTGGTTTTCTAGTAAACTACATTTGCATAGCCTATTTATTTAATGAAATGTAATGATTTAACTATATTAGAAGTTTGGTGGATTGAGACAAAAGAGTACGTAAATAATTTTCAAAACTGAATAGTTGAAAAATAGCTGTCTAAGACAGTATTCACGGTATGGGGATAAAAAAAAGAATCAGCTAGAATCAAAAATTACAAACTTCAAGTTGTAAAATAAATAAGTCCTGCCTATAATGTATAACATGGTGACTGTAGTTAATAATATTGTATTGTATATTTTAAAGCTGCTAGGAGAATAGATCTTTAGAGCTTTTTATCATAAGAAACCAAAAAATTGTAGCTATGTGAGGTAACAGATGTTAACTAGACTTACTGTGGTAATCATTTCACAATATGTATGAACAACCAATCATTACATCATACAACTAAAACAAATATTATATTCCAATTATTTCTCAATAAAAAATAAATAAAAGGATTAACCAAAAGGATTCCCTGTCGATAGCCAAAGTGGAGATTGGGGAGGAGCCTGCACAAAGCTTTACTATATTATTTAGTGTTTTCACTAAGTTCATGGGGTACTGTGATTTAAAATATCTTGATTTTTCACTTTATAATTTATGATATTAGGAAATTTTTTAAAGAACTTTTAATGGATGAACACAGAATATATAGTTCTCTCTATAGTATGATATCAATTTTATAAAATAAATACCTGGCATATATGCATATGTCTTTTCTAATATATCAGATATTCATTTTATTTATTAAAATATTAAGTTAAATATATGTGTATTAAAAGTATTTTTCTTTTTTCCTTGGGGATGGTCTTGATCATTGCCTCCTATACAATGCCATGAACCTCCGTCCATAGTTCTTCAGGCACTCTATCAGGTATAATCCTTTGAGTTTATTTGTCACTTACACTGTATAATCATAAGGGATTTGAGTTAGGTCCATACCTGAATGTTTAGTGGTTTTCCCTACTTTCTTTAAGTTTGAATTTGGCAATAAGGAACTCATGGTCTGAGCCACAGTCAGCTCCCAGTCTTGTTTTTGCTGACTGTATATACTTTGGCCATCTGAAGCAAAGAACTGACTCATTAGAAAAGACCCTGATGCTGGGAAAGATTGAAGGCAGGAGGAAAAGGGGACAACAGAGGATGAGATGGTTGGATGGCATCACAGACTCCATGGACATGAGTTTGAGTAAACTCTGGGAGTTGGTGATGGACAGGGAGGCCTGGCGTGCTGCAGTCCATGGGGTCACAAAGTGTCGGACATGACTGAACACTGAACGGAAATGTATTTTAACTAAACTGAATATTACATGGGTTTCTCTGCTGACTCAGTCAGTAAAGACTCCTCCTGCAATACAGAGACTGCCTGCAATGTGAGATTTCCATGTTCAATCCCTGGATCGGGAAGATCCCTTGGAGGAGAAAATTGCAACCTGTTCCAGTATTCTTACCTGGAGAATCCCAAGGACAGAGGAGCTTGGTGGGCTACAGTCAACTTAATGAATTTCACTAAGTAAAACAAATACTGGACATAGAAAAACATATATATCAGGTGTTTATTCTGTTGTACTAAATTAAGATCATACCGTGAAAAATAATGTGCTCTGTGACATATTGAATACATCTATAAGTTTAAGCCCAATATTTAGTGACTGAGAACATTGAGAAAGGAGATAAGAAGAATGTGTAAAGCAAATTTCCTATGAAATGAACTTCTGATGGGACCTTAGTGCTTAATGCCTAGGCAGGGGATTTTGACACTTCTGTTTGGGAGATTTTATACCAGGCCAGGTCAGCTTTTTACCTTGCAAAGTCTGCTTTGCTGAAAGAAGCTGAGAGTCCTGAAGCATTCGTCATTAGGGTATTTTGGGCTTTGCCAGGTGGCTGCAACTTGTTGTGGCTCTGACCCTAAAAGACTTTCTGTGGAGATAGGGCCAAAGGCACAGGCCTGCAGCCAGCACAGATGGCCTCAGAGTACAGACTGTTGCAGCTTGACCTTAAACTTGTAGTGCAATGCAAGGACCTCAGCAAAGCTGTGTCTTTGGCAGCTGCTAAGGCCTCGGGCGGCAGGAGGCAATAGTTGATCACAATGCACACACAACCTGGCATAGATTGTTACCTGCGTGTACAAGGTAAGGCAGCAAAGTTACACGTGAGCCACAGAACACTAGGGAGCTTCTAGCCTGAAATCATTGAAATATCACGTGACTGAAGCTTAAATGGCAGGAGGCGGTGCGCTTTTCTGCCTTCGCAGTACAGGCTGAGACTCTGGAGTACTTGACCTTCAGTTGTGTGCCTGGTCCAAAACCTCGGTATAGAAAATGAAAATAGAAAATGATGTATGATGCTGCTAAGTTGCTTCAGTTGTGTCCAACTCTTAGCAACCCCATGCACTGCAGTCTACCAGGTTCCTCTGTCCACGGGATTTTCCAGGCAAGAGTACTGGAGTGGGTGGCCATTGCCTTCTCCAACGATGTTTGGGTGAGTTTCAAAATAATGATTGTTGCTGAGCATGTAGGTATCATGGTAGCCAAGGGATTTATGGGATGGAAAAGAAGGAGATTGTCTAGACATTAGGGGAACGCATGGCTGGGGCATCTGCCCCCACTGGGACCTCAGGGCACCTGCCTCAAGCAGCTCAACAGCAGCTTCAGTTGAGAAATTCTAGGGTGTTCTGTCAGCTGAAACAAATGTGGCTCTAAGATGAAATCCTTTTCCAAGGCAGGGTATTTTTTAGGCTAAATTAATTCTATTCCAAGAGGCAAAGGTTACTCAATAAATGTTTGCTGAGTGAACAAACGATTCACATTTGTTATTAAAAAAGAGACAAAGGAAATGTGCTGCTATACACAGGCACTAAATACTTCACAGAATAGCTAGGATTCAGTACTAGCAATAAAGCTCATCCTCAGGACTGACGTATATGAAGGGAAAAGGAAGTTAAGAGGGTTTGAATAGGTTGTGTGAGGAAAAAAGAAGGAATTCTCAAAGAATACCTTGTGGGGAGGGCTGCTGCCATTGCAAACAAAGATGGCAGCAGCATCGCAAGACCACCCTCCTGAGGAGACATTAGGCTTCTGGAATGTCCCCCATCCCACATACAGTTAATTCAGAGTGACCGAATGACTCATTTGCTGGGAGGTTCCTACCAATTACATTCACAGGCTGTGAGTCTAGAAAAGAAGACTGGCAAAACAGCCAAGCTCAATCCAAGGTGGTCACCATCTACCATCTGTCTTTCTTCCTCAGATACTAGTGGGATGGTCTTTGAACATACATATTGGGTTTAGGAAACAGAATTATTACCATGGATCACTGTTCTAAGAGTGAGGGTTCTGCTTATATTCTAAATTTGGTAGATGTGAGATTAGAGTTACTTTCTGAGTATTTTAAAGAGTCCTATTAGAATGCAAGAAGTGAAGTGAAGTGAAGTGAAGTCGCTCAGTCGTGTCTGACTCTTTGCGACCCCATGGACTGTAGCCTACTAGGCTCTTCTGCCCATGGGATTTTCCAGGCAATAGCCCTGGAGTGGATTGCCATTTCCTTCTCCAGGGGATCTTCCCAACCCAGGGATCGAACCCGGGTCTCCTGCATTGTAGACAGACGCTTTACCATCTGAGCCACCAGGGATGTCACCCTACAATTGCACTCATCTCACACACTAGCAAAGTAATGTTCAAAATTCTCCAAACCAGGCTTCAACAATACATGAACCAAGAACTTTCAGATGTTCAAGCTGGATTTAGAAAAGGCAGAGGAAACCAGAGATTAAATTGCCAATATAGGTTGTACCAAAGAAAAAACAAGAGAATTCTGGAAAAACATCTACGTCTACTTCATTAACTATGCTAAAGCCTTTGACGGTGTGGATCACAACAAACTGTGGAAAATTCTTCAAGAGATGGGAATACCAGACCACCTGACTTGCCTCCTGAGAAATCGGTATGCAGGTCAAGAAGCAAGTTAGAACCAGCATGGAACAACAGACTGGTTCAAAACTGGTAAAGGAGTGCGTCAAGACTGTATATTGTCACTCTGCTTATTTAACTTATATGCAGAGTACATCTTGCGAAATGCTGGGCTGGATGAAGCACAACCTGGAATCAAGATTGCCAGGAAAAATATTAATAACTTCTGATATGCAGATGACACCACTCTTATGGCAGAAAGTAAAAAGGAAGTAAAGGGCCTCGTGATGAATGTGACAAAAGAGATTGAAAAAAGCTGGCTTAAAGCTCAACATTCAAGAAACAAAGATCATGGCATCTGATCCCATCACTATGGCAAATAGATGGAGAAACAATGGAAACAGTGACAGACTTTATTTTCTTGGGCTCCAAAATCACTGCAGATGGCGATTGCAGCCATTAAATTAAAAGATGCTTACTCCTTGGAAGGAAAGTTATGACCAACGTAGGCAGCATATTAAAAAGTAGAGACATTACTTTGCCAACAAAGGTCCGGCTAGTTAAAGCTATGGTTTTTCCAGTAGTCATATATGGATGTAAGAGTTGGACTATAAAGAAAGCTGAGCCCTGAAGAACTGATGTTTTTGAATTGTGGTGTTGGAGAAGACTCTTGAGAGTCCCTTGTGCTACAAGGAGATCAAATGAGTCAATCCTAAAAGAAGTCATTCCTGAATATTCATTGGAAGGACTGATGCTGAAAGTGAAGCTCCAATACTTTGACTACCTGATGCAAAGAACTGACTCATTGGAAAAGACCCTGCTGCTGGGAAAGATTGAAGGCAGGAGGAGAAGGGGACAACAGAGGATGAGATGGTTTGATGGCATCACAGACTCGATGGACGTGAACTTGAGCATGCCCCGGGAATTGGTGATTGACAGGGAAATCTGGTGTGCTGTAGTCCTTGGGGACGCAAACACTCAGACATGACTGAGCGACCGAACTGGACTGAACTGTACTGAACTGATTAGGGTACAAGTTCCCAGATGATGCTAGTGGTAAGGAACCTGCCTGCCAATGCAAGAGACATAAGAGATGCAGGTTAGATCCCTGGGTCAGGAAGATCCCCTGGAGGAGGGCATGGTAACCCATTCCAATATTCTTGCTTGGAGAATCCCATGGACCCAGGAGACTTTCAGACTACGGTCCACAGAATCGCAGAGTGAGGCATGACAGAAGCTACTTAGCACGCACACACATTAGAGTGAAAATGACTTGTCTTGGCAGTGAACTAAAAATTTCTGAGGCCTTAAAGGATTCACATCCACCCCAGGCTGTAGCTGATGAAAGAAAAACACACAACTGTATGCATTTCTATCCATTTGTGGTGAACTTCTCTGACTTCAGTGAGCAGAATTACAAATTGGAAAGGAGGACTTTGGGACTTTATTTTTTTAAGTCAAGGGGATTTGATTTTGAGCCTTATTTCCTCTGGATTTAAGAGGAGTATTTAATCTTTGCAAGAGTGTTTAATCTTTGAATTTTAATTTCTTCATAGAAATTTAATATTCACAGAGGGCTTAGAGGTGAAATTAAGGCATCTTTATTGTTGAAATCTTATAAATAGGAGGTCTTTATGTATTTCATGATTAGAGTATCATGGCACCCCACTCCAGTACTCTTGCCTGGAAAATCCCATGGACAGAGGAGCCTAGTAGGCTGCAGTCCATGGGGTCGCTAAGAGTCAGACATGACTGAGAGACTTCACTCTCACTTTTCACTTTCATGCATTGGAGAAGGAAATGGCAATCCACTCCAGTGTTCTTGCCTGGAGAATCCCAGGGACGGGGGAGCCTGGTGGGCTGCCATCTCTGGGGTAGCACAGAGTCAGACACAACTGAAGCGACTTAGCAGCAGCAGCAGCAGTGTTGCTATATAATCTCATTGCAAAACTTCTGATAACCTGTGTAGGCCAATATAGGTAAACATAATTTGGCTTGAGGATTAGATTAGTGAAAGTGAAAAGTGAAAGTGGCTCAGTCGTGTCCGACTCATTCTTACCCTATGGGCTGTGTAGTCCATGGAATTCTCTAGGCCAGAATACTGGAGTGGGTAGCCTTTCCCTTCTCCAGGAGATCTTCCCAATCCAGGAATCAAACCCAGGTCTCCCGCACTGCAGGCAGATTCTTTACCAGCTGAGCCACAAGGGAAGCCCAAGAGTGCTGGAGTGGTAGCCTATCCCTTCTCCAGGGGATCTTCCCAACCCAGGAATCGAACTGGGGTCTCCTGCATTGTAGGCGGATTCTTTGCCAACTGACATATGAGGGAATTAGACAAATAATGGCTAATTCCTTGATAATGTGTTTTGTACTAGATTGAGTCACTGCATCACATGTATTTGTAATTACCTTTGTTACAAAATATATACATAGTCATTACTTTATATTAAATAGTAATTATATACATCTGTACATTTGTAAAGATGAAATTTAGCTCATCCTTTTGTCCTTTTTGGGAGCAAGCCTATTTACAAGAAATTAAAATTTTACTCTGCTCCCCCATGGCCAAGGCAACTACCAATGGAATTTGGTCTCCCCAGGTCCTGAACTGTCTGTGGTTGAGTGGGTAAGTATACAATTTTGGAATTAAATTAGCAAGCCCTTTGGTTTCTCGCACAAGTATGTTCTCCAAATTAACAAAAGAGTCTGAGATACAGTTCTTTGGTGCTAACTCAAAAATGACCAAATGAACTCTGTTCATTTCCAAGTCAAACCATTCAATATCACAGTAATACAAGTCTGTCTCTCAACCAGTAGTGCAAAAGAGGCTGAAGTTGAATGGTTCTATGAACACCTACAAGACATTCTAGAATGGACACCCATAAAAGATGTCCTTTTCATCATAGGGGATTGGAATGCAAAAGTAGGAAGTCAAGAGATACCTGGAGTAACAGGCGAATTTGCCCTTGGAGTAGAAAATGAAGCAGGTCAAAAGGCTAAGAGACTTTTACCGAGAGAACACACTGGTCATAGCAAACATCCTTTTCTAAGAACACAAGGGAAGACTCCACACATGGACACCACCAGATGGTCAGTAAAAATCAGATTGATTATATTCTTTGCAGCCAAAGATGGAGAAGCTCTATACAGTCAGCAAAAACAAGACCAGGAGCTGACTGTGGCTCAGATCATGAACTCCTTATGCGAATTCAGACTTAAATTGAAGAAAGTAGGGAAAACCATTAGACCATTCAGGAATGACCTAAATCAAATCCATTATGATTAGTGGACATGACAAATAGATTCAAGGGATTAGATCTGATAGGCAGAATACTTGAAGAATTATGGATGGAGGTTCATGACATTGTACAGGAGGCAGTTATCAAGACCACCATCAAGAAAAAGAAATGCAAAATGGTTGACTGAGGATGCCTTACAAATAGTTGAGAAAAGCAGAGAAGTTAAGGCAAAGGAGAAAAAGAGAGATACATCCATTTGAATGCAGAGTTCCAAACAATAGCAAGGAGAGATTAAAAAGCCTTCCTCAGTGATCAATGCAAAGAAACAGAGGAAAACAATGGAATGGGAAAAACTAGAAATTTCTTCAAGAAAATTAGAGATACCAAGGGAACATTTCATGCAAAGATGGGCTCGATAAAGGACAGAAATGGTATGGACCTAACAGAAGCAGAAGATANGTGACCTAAATCAAATCCATTATGATTAGTGGACATGACAAATAGATTCAAGGGATTAGATCTGATAGGCAGAATGCTTGAAGAATTATGGATGGAGGTTCATAACATTGTACAGGAGGCAGTTATCAAGACCACCATCAAGAAAAAGAAATGCAAAATGGTTGACTGAGGATGCCTTACAAATAGTTGAGAAAAGCAGAGAAGTTAAGGCAAAGGAGAAAAAGAGAGATACATCCATTTGAATGCAGAGTTCCAAACAATAGCAAGGAGAGATTAAAAAGCCTTCCTCAGTGATCAATGCAAAGAAACAGAGGAAAACAATGGAATGGGAAAAACTAGAAATTTCTTCAAGAAAATTAGAGATACCAAGGGAACATTTCATGCAACAATGGGCATAATAAAAAACAGAAATGGTAGGGACTTCACAAAAGCAGAAGATATTAAAAAGAGGTGACAAGAATACATAGAACAACTATAAAAAAATATTTTCATGACCCAGATAACCACAATGATGTGATCACTCACCTAGAGTCAGACATCCTAGAATGCGAAGTCAAGTGGGCCTTAGGAAGCACAACTGAGAACAAAGCTAGTGGAGATGGAGATGATAGAATTCCAGTTGAGCTGTTTCAAATCCTAAAAGATGATGCTGTGAAAGTGCTGTACTCAATATGACAGCGAATTTGGCAAACTCAGCAGTGGCCACAGGACTGGAAAAGGGCAGTTTTCATTCCAGTCACAAAGAAAGGCAATGCCAAAGAATGTTCAAGTTCAGTACAGTTGAGTCATTCAGTCGTGTCCGAATCTTTGCAACCCTATGAACCATAACACACCAGGCCTCCCTGTCCATCACCAACTCCTAGAGTTTACCCAAACTCATGTCCATTGAATTGGTGATGCCATCCAGCCATCTCATCCTCTGTTGTCCCCTTCTCCCTCTGTCCTTAATCTTTCCCAGCATTAGGGTCTTTTCAAANGTTTCTCATGATGTACTCTGCATAGAAGTTAAATAAGCAGGGTGACAATATACAGCCTTGATGTACTCCTTTTCCTATTTGGAACCAGTCTGTTGTTCCATGTCCAGTTCTAACTGTTGCTTCCTGACCTGCATACAGATTTCTCAAGAGGCAGGTCAGGTGGTCTGGTATTCCCATCTCTTTCAGAATTTTCCACAGTTAATTGTGATTCACACAGTCAAAGGCTTTGGCATAGTCAATAAAGTAGAAATAGATGTTTTTCTGGAACTCTTTTGCTTTTTCAATGATCCAGTGGTTGTTGACAATTTGATCTCTGGTTTCTCTGCCTTTTCTAAAACTATCCTGAACTCGAATGTTCAAACTATTGCACATTTACACTCATCTCACATGCTAGCAAAGTAATGCTCAAAATTCTCTAAGCCAGGCTTCAACAGTGCATGAACCCTGAACTTCAAGATGTTTAACCCGGATTTAGAAAAGGCAGAGGAACCAGAGATCAAATTGCCATCATCTGCTGGATGTTAGAAAAAATAAGATTTATCAGAAAAACATCTACCCCTGCTTTATTGATTACACCAAAGCCTTTGACTGTGTGGATCACAACAAGCTGGAAATTTCTTCAAGAGATGGGAATACCAGACCATGTGACCTGCCTCCTGAGAAATCTGTATGCAGTCAAGAAGCAACAGTTAGAACTGGACATGGAACAACAAACTGATTCAAAACTGGGAAAGGAGTACCTCAAGGCTGTGTATTGTCACCCTGCTTATTTAACTTTTACGCAGAGTACATCATGTGAATTTCATGGCTGGATGAAGCACAAGCTGAAATAAAGACTGCTGGAAGAAGTATCAATAACTTCTGATATGCAGCTGACACCACCCTTATGGCAGAAAGTGAAGAAGAACTAAAGAGCCTCTTGAGAAATGTGAAAGTGGAGAGTCAAAAAGCTGGCTTGAAACTCAACATTCAAAATACAAAGATCATGGCATCTGGTCCCATCACATCATGAAAAACAGATGGGGAAGCAATGGAAACACTGATAGACTTTATTTTGGGGGCTCCAAAATCACTGCATATGGTGACTGCAGCCATGAAATTCAAAGATGCTTNGGCTTGAAACTCAACATTCAAAATACAAAGATCATGGCATCTGGTCCCATCACATCATGAAAAACAGATGGGGAAGCAATGGAAACACTGATAGACTTTATTTTGGGGGCTCCAAAATCACTGCATATGGTGACTGCAGCCATGAAATTCAAAGATGCTTGCTCCTTGGAAGAAAATCTATGACCAACCTAGACAGCATAGGAAATGGCAACCCACTCCAGTGTTCTTGCCTGGAGATTCCCATGAAAGGGAAGCCTGGTGGAAGGCCATCTATGGGGCACCAAGTCGGGCACAACTGAAGCAACTTAGCAGCAGCAGCAACAGCAGACAGGATATTAAAAAGCAGAGACATTACTTTGTCAACAAAAGTCCATCTAGTCAAGGCTATGGTTTTTCCAGTGGTCATGTATGGATGTAAGAGCTGGACTATAAAGAAAGCTGAGCACCGAAAAATTGCTTTTGAACTGTGGTGTTGGAGAAGACTCTTGAGAGTCCCTTGGACTTCAAGGAGATCCAACCAGTCCATCCTAAAGCAGATCAGTCCTGGGTGTTCATCGGAAGGACTGATGCTGAGGTTGAAACTCCACCATTTTGGCCCCCTGATGCAAAGAACTGACTCCTTGCAAAAGACCTTGATACTAGGAAAGATTGAAGGCAGGAGGAGAAGGGGATGACAGAGGATGAGATGGTTGTTTGGGATCACTTCCTAGTTGGACATGAGTTTGAGCAAGCTCTGGTAGGTGGTGATGGACAGGGAAGCCTGGCATGGGGCAGTCCATGAGGTCGCAAAGAGTTAAGACACAGCTGAGTGACTGAACTGAACTGATGTTCTCCAACTTAATTTTTACCAGCAGTAGAATTATTACAGACTTCTCCTTTTATTCTTTATTTCTCAACTGATTAAGGACCTGGTCAGGAAAGAGGGCTGCTATTATTTTGTTCCTCTCAGATATCTCAGAAGTGTGTGTGAATATACAATGCATTGATATTTAAAATATAAATGAAAGAGTATATATGTATACATAATACACAAAGAGTGTTCAAATATACTATATATGTACACATACATATACATATACCATATACTCATGTATAATGTATATATACCTGAATATATGATGTGTAAACATGCATATAAAAATGCATACTCACACACATATATGTACACATATTCATACCTAAAAATAAACCTGTTTTATCTGGATTGTGGGATTACTATTAATATTTTATTTCTCTTCTTTACAGCTTCTATACTTCTAGTTTTTATCAGTGCATATTCATTAATCAGAAAAAGTTACAATGTTTAAATGACTAAGTTCAGTTGCACCATAACTTGTGTTGGATCTTCCTCCTTTCCTCAGAAGATACCCTGTTCTTCACAACATCTTTATAAAAAGAATAAGAACTTATTTCAGTGTATTTTATTTGACTTACACATTTTACTCTTTGGCCGTCTTAATTACAGAGGGACTTCCTTAAGAAGACAAGTCATATTGTCTTCACTCAAGCATGTAACAGAATGCATTTTCTCCTGTGCATATAACAACATGCCTTGCATACAAAGAGTACTCTTTAAATACTTACTGAAATCTGATTCTACCACAATCTCCAGGCAATTGGATTGTACTCCAGTGAAACAGTTGCTGAAAACTGGAGAAAAACAATGTTCCCAGACATTTACAGAGAGATAATTCCACACAGTGGGCATGCAATAATTCAGTGAGGTTGTTAGGGAAGGCTTAAAAATAAAACCATAGTCCACTTAGCAGCAGATATAGATCAGGCTCTGAAGTGCCATATCTGATGAAGGTAAAAGGGAGCATATCTAAAATTAAGCCCAGGCAAAGCAATTGTGGAAACGTAGTGAGATGTGCTTAACGTTGCCTGGGAGGCCATAACAACCTCTCTTGCCAAATCAACAAATCCTGTTATCCTGTCTCTTGAGAGACTGGATGATTGAGTAACAGGCTGCAGGTGTGAAATCTTTAAGTTGGCTTCCGTTTGAGGAGCTGTCAGGCACCAAGTAATGTGATGAGCTGGGGCGATCTCCCTAGGACCCTCAGAGCCACCAACGCCAGCCCTGGGAATGCACTGAAATCACTCAGAATCTGGCAATGCCTGACACCTGGCTCTCTGTTCCCTCTCCACCCACCACCTCTAGCTACTTATGTTATTGACCTCATGTGCAGCCCGAGCGTCCAGAATTTTAAAAACTCCCTAGGTGATTCCAAGATGCAGCCAAGAGTGAGAATCAATACTTGAGGGCCTGTTGGAAATCATACTGCATTTTTTCCCTCTACCTACAAATTGTCCCAAATAGACACATCTCCTTCCTTCAGACTCCAGTGAAATCACATGGGCTGGTTCCTGGTTGGCTTGGAATTGCAAAGATAACTTTTTCACCTTAATGGCTTTATTTCCAGCTTAATGGTGCTGTCAAGATTCCTTCTCTCAAGAAAAATGTGCTTTTGTGGCAGAATCTTAACCTCCTCTATGAATGTGAAAGAGTTAGGGATAAACAGTGTCAAAAGTTAGGAAGAAAAAAATGTTAATGCTTTTAAGTATGTTTTTCCTGCCCCATATGAGATGGTTTCCCAGGTTCTTACCTGTTGCAGCTGGATTTTAGAACCCCTTCATTGAGAAAAAGCATATAAAAGGTATTTTGTAAGTGAGAGTGTATGCGCGCGCATTGTGTGTGTGTGTATGTGTGTGTGTGTGCGTTCAGTCCCTCAGTTGTAACGACTCTTTGTGACCCCATGGATGGCAGCCCACCAGGTTCCTCTGTCCACGTGATTTCCCAGGCAAGCACACTAGAGCGGGTTACCATTTCCTATTCCATGGGATCTTTCTGACCCAGGGATCAAACTCATGACTCTTGTGTCTTCTGCATCAGCAGATGGATTCTTTAGCACTGCACCACCTAGGAAGCCCCCAAAAGGTGTTTAATATTTTAAAACTATAAACAGGTATAAATGTATTTTTTAACCAAGTAGGAAGCTACCTTGTGCATGCATGTCTGATTCCAATTATTCANACCCAGGGATCAAACTCATGACTCTTGTGTCTTCTGCATCAGCAGATGGATTCTTTAGCACTGCACCACCTAGGAAGCCCCCAAAAGGTGTTTAATATTTTAAAACTATAAACAGGTATAAATGTATTTTTTAACCAAGTAGGAAGCTACCTTGTGCATGCATGTCTGATTCCAATTATTCAGTATGCAGAAAATGTTTAGTATCTGTGAGAATTCATGGACTTTTTACAAAAACTCTGTGTCTCCTCCAGGGTTTGTTGCCCAGGCTAGGGTTACTGTGCGATGGTGTCTTCACATGGCAGATTTGGCTATTTCACCACTTCGAAGACATTTGTCGCCATGTTATCTGGCCTGTGGTGGTACCAAGGTCTAGAAGGCCATTCACGTCCCTGTTCCCAGACTGCAGAGCTATTCAAGCATCACGACTCAGTCTTTTTTAATACCCCTGAAGAAGCTTTCACTGATCAGTTTTTATGCTTAGCCTGGGAGCAGTAAAAGTTACACTCAAGCTATAAGTAGCTGGTCTTTAACTGTTTGTTCTAACTTCAAACAGACCGTTCCTGTTCGCCATAAGGGAATGTGAGAAATATCAGAGCAGTCATTTATGTGATGAAATATAGCTATATTGTTGAGTAAAATACAGCTATGGGAAGTTAAACCTGTGGCCTGAAAGAGGTATGCTTGTTAATGTAAAGAGCCTATCAAATCTATGAGCTGCATGAAAATTAAGGGCAAAATTGCCACATGAAAGGTTTGAAAGCAGAGACAACACCTTTCCTTTAAATGCATATTAATCGTGGGCATGTGTAAAATGGAAATGGTCCCCATTCAATCTTTAAGGCTATGGATATTCTTGCAAATCTCTTATCATACTTATCTTTCTTCCTCCATGAGGATGATGTTACTTTTTTTTTTTTTT
>SJYX01006151.1:686475-717462 GCA_006410675.1 Oreotragus oreotragus | reverse complement strand
AATAAATATACACCAATTTCTTAATTTCTTAAATGATTCTAGTAAATCATCCCTACTTATACGGTTCTAGCAACTACCTAGTTAAATTTTACATTCTCATTAGCCCAAGAAAAATCTAATTTTCCAAGCAAAATTGTTCTTACTATCTTATCTTCAACTCACTTATGACCCCATTAAGGTATATTCTCTGTCTAGCCTAAATGGAACCTTGGATTCTTTTTATTTTCCCCACTCACTCAGACTTTTTGAAGTTGTGTTTCTGATGTGGAGATTAAGTGCTCAGGAGTTATAAAACTAATCTAACATGGTAAGAACTTTGTATTATTCAGAAGCACCTGTAACTTATTTTCATTTATTATACCTTGTTTGCACTTGACGATGGGCAATGAAATAAGAAAAATTATAAGCACCAGATCTTGGGTGTTTCATTGGATAAAATTATAAATAAAATCAGAGGCCCAAGTTTCAAAGGTATTTAATCAGAAAATTTCAACAAAGAAATTGTCACAAGCTATTTTGAGAGTGTAAAGCACTGACATAGCCGTTATTCTGCTTTAAAGGAAAATAGAGATGATGAGAAAGTATTTACATACTTCATGTCATTTCAGTTATATATGTACTCATTTAACTCAGTTTTGGTCAAATCTGTTTACTGATAGAAGGAATCTTTCTCCCTCCCCCCTAGTTTATCTTTCCATGTGGAGGGAAGAAATTGGTGCAACTCTTGGTCTCTCTTTTACTGACCTCACCCCACATGACATAAGTGACTTATCTGACTGGTAATTTAGGGAAAACAAATGCTGCTTGTTCTTGGAAACAAACCTTCCTACAAGTTAGTTTCTGTTTCTGTGCTGTGACTCTCACCCAGGAATTCCCTTCCAGGTGGGGGTAGTTGCCTGGGTCCAGTTACCTGTAAAAGGGTAGATAATTCTATTTAGACTTGTGTTACTAGCTCAGTAGTGTCTAACTCTTTGTGACCCCATGGACTAACAGCCCATCAGGCTCCTCTGTCCATGGAATTTTCCAGGCAAGACTACTGGAGTGGGTTACCATTTCCATCTCCAGGGGATCTTCCCAACCCAGGGATTGAAACCAGGTCTCCTGCATTGCAGGCAGATTCTTTACCATCTGAGCCACCAGGGAAGCCCTATTTAGCTCTTAAGTGTCATGAAATGTATTTGGCTCCTGCACAACCTCCATGTTAGCCTTTATGNATCTCCAGGGGATCTTCCCAACCCAGGGATTGAAACCAGGTCTCCTGCATTGCAGGCAGATTCTTTACCATCTGAGCCACCAGGGAAGCCCTATTTAGCTCTTAAGTGTCATGAAATGTATTTGGCTCCTGCACAACCTCCATGTTAGCCTTTATGAATAATGAAGGTGATATCCTGACTTCCATTTACTGCTTTATTTTTCTTCCAGTTTATTCTGAACTCATGTAGAGAGAAGGAATAAAAATACACTAGCATATACAGAAAAGGGTAAAGAACTGCATTATATTTGCAAGTTTGCATTTCCGTTTTAAAATAACCATTGTCTTGTATTCCAGTTATTTACTTCTGTGTAACAAACCACCTCAAAACTCAGTGAATTACAACAGTTTATATTGCTCGTCATGACTCTGCATTGACTGGGCTGTTAGGCAGGTCTAACCTTGCATTTCTCATATGGTTGCAGGAAGGTGGCAGGGACTGGATTCAGTTAAAGTGTCTCGGGCTGGATGTCCGCAATGAGTCATAGGTCTGATACCGCAGCTGAGGTGAAAGATCATCTGTCTTTCTCCACGCGTCTCTCATACATGGCCAGATAGGACTTCTTCACATAAGAAAAGAGGGTCTCCTGGTAGGTAGATTTCTTACTTTGTGATTGGCCTCCCCCAGCACATATTTCAAGGCAGATGCTGAAAGGACTCTTATGACTTAGACTTGGAAGCATCATTTCTGCAGCATTCTAGAGTTTCTGGGGTCAGGCTACATTCAGTGCATATGGACTAGCAAGGGCAATAGTTCCAGGGGCCTTGGTACATGGACAGGGGGGCTTAGCTATGAACTGTAATACTGGAAACATAAACATTTGTTATAAGAAACTATTTATTAGGGTGTTTATTAGAGAGAATTGTGTTTGTTCATTTTAATTTTGTAATTGCTTGTTTTAGGAAGCTGGAAATCTCACTAATATTATGGTGATTAATGCTGATTACTTAACACATCAGGTGGCTCAGACGGTCAAGAATCTGCCTGCAATGCAGGAGACACAGGTGATGCAGGTTTGATCCCTGGGTCAGGAAGATCCCCTGGAGAAGGGCACGGAAACCCACTCCAGTATTCTTGCCTGGAGAATTCCATGGACAGAGGAGCCTGGCAGGTTATGGTCCATGGGGTAGAGTCAGACATGACTGAGTGACTAACACATCATCACAATTAATGTGTTATTAATATCATTCAAGATATCATAATTTATTCCATACATTTAAAAGATTTTAGTTTTTTTCCANGGCACGGAAACCCACTCCAGTATTCTTGCCTGGAGAATTCCATGGACAGAGGAGCCTGGCAGGTTATGGTCCATGGGGTAGAGTCAGACATGACTGAGTGACTAACACATCATCACAATTAATGTGTTATTAATATCATTCAAGATATCATAATTTATTCCATACATTTAAAAGATTTTAGTTTTTTTCCATTTTGAAAACTATGTGAAGGATATGTATGTTATTTTTTAGGTATAATAAATTATTCTTCCAGCTCAATTTTATAATTTTTTTAAATTTATTTTTGGCTGTGCCAGACCTTTGTTGCTGTGCGGACTTTTCTCTAGTTGGGGTGAGTGGGGGCTACTCTCTAGCTGTGAAGAGTGGGCTTCTTGTTCCTGTGGCTTCACTTGTTGTGGGGCACAGAGAACAAATCAGTTTCTCTGGACGGACTGAGAAATAAGGTGGAGCACCAAAGAGTAGCTGAGGTTTAGGTCCTGTAAACAGGGGCAAGGCAGGAACCATGCTATTGAGACAGGAATTTATTGCAGGACTGTGTATGTCAGTTTTCTATAAGGCAGTTATAGCCACTGTAATCTATAAAGCACTAAACATTAGTGGTTTTTCATTATAGGATTTTATTTTCCACTTAAGTTTTAAATGCATATTTCTGATTGATGGGTGTCTCTCCCTCAAGCAATGATTCAGAAATAGATACTCTTTCCATCCTAAGACTCTGTCAGTTTTATCATGGAGATTTCAAGTTTGTCACGCCTGTCTGCACACAGCAGTCAAGGGAGGAAGAACTGAATGTAGGGATCATGAGTAAGAGAACTTCGTAGGCCAGGGATGAAAGGTTTTTTTTTTTTTTTTTCAGGGAGAGGGGTGGGGAGGCATCCATGCCCTGCACACTCAGTCATGTCCGACTCTTTGTGACCCATGGACTGGAGCCCATCAACCTTCTCTTTCTATGGGATTTCCCATGCAAGAATACTGGAGTGGATTTCCATTTCCTTCTCCAGGGGATCTTCCCCATCCAGGAGTCGAATGTGGGTCTCTTACATCTCCTGCATCAGTAGTCAGGTTCTTTACTAGTGAGCCACCAGGGAAGCTCTGGTGGGATAGAAGCCCCAGAGATGGAAAGGCCACACTTAACTCGGTGGCGTGAAAGCCAACTGGGAAAGCGAACACCAGCCAGAGATAATGGAGAATGAGATCTACCTGTGTGGGTCCAGGAGGAAGAAAAAGGAGCTCTGCTGAGGGGTTAGTCAGTCTTCGCCACACTCAGGAACTAGAATTAGAGAAACAATAAGAGAGGCTTGGTACAGACCCTAAAGAGCTTTTGACATTGATATTCATGTTTCCTCTTTCTCTTCAGTCAACAAGAGTCTCAGAATCTTGGGAAGGACTAAACTAACACAGAGGCTTAGTGATCCAGTTGGCTTCCCAGATGGTGCAGTGATAAAGAACCTGTATGCCAATGTAGGAGAAGCAAGAGACGCTGGTTCCATCCCTGGGTCAAGAAGATCCCTGGAACTGGAAATGGCACCCCACTCCAGTATTCTTGCCTGGAAAATCCCATGGACAGAGGAGCCTGGAGGGCTACAGTCCATGGGGTCACAAAGAGACACAACTGAGCATGCCAACACTTGTAGCTTAATAAGACAAAAGAATGACATAGAGAGATGTTGCATTTACAAAATAATTTTGACCAACTCTAATCCTACTAGTCAAGGAGATATGATTGGCAGATGATCTAGAGAGCTCAGAGAGGGGTCAAATAAGCATTGCTGAAGTATATAATAGAGAACATGGCTGAGAGATATTGTCAACAATAATGAAAGAAATAGCTATTCAGAGACAATGCTATCACATATGAAAATTGAAATTTGGTAAGTGCTCAAGGAAACTCGATCCATGGGATTTTCCTGGCAAGAATACTGGAGTGAGTTGCCATGCCGTCCTCAGGAAATCTTCCCCACCCATGGATTGAACTTGCATCTGCTGCATCTCCTGCAATACAGGAGACCTGGGTTCGATCTCTGGATCAGGAAGATCCTCTGATATCCCCTGGAGAAGGAAATGGCTACCCACTCCAGTATTATTCCTAGAGAATTCTGTGGACAGAGGAGCCTGACAAGCTACAGTCCACGGGGTCATAAAGAGTCAGACATGACTGAATGTGACTCACGCACAAGTATTTCTCTATATAACTTTTCCCATTTTGTACTTTTTAGCATATACACCGGGGAAGGCAATGGCACCCCACCCCAGTACTCTTGCCTGGAAAATCCAATGGACGGAGTAGCCTGGTGGGCTGCAGTCCATGGGGTCACACAGAGTCGGACACGACTGAAGTGACTTAGCAACAGCAGCAGCCTATACACATTTTATTTATATTTTTAAAAATGTTTTAATTGAAGCATAGTTGATTTGCAGTATCATGTTAGTTTTGGGTGTACAACATAGTGATTCAGTTACATATATATATATAATCTTTTTCAGGTTCTTTTCCCTTATAGGTTACAACAAAATAAAGCATATATGCATTTTAATTTTTGTCTTAAATTTACTTTATTTCTTGGCTTTAAGACATTGAAATATTTCTACAGTCACTCACCGTTTGCTTTGGAAAAATAAACTTCTCATAACTTGGAGTGACCCCTGTATACAAAAAGCACAATGGGACCCCGACAGAGGGACGACAGGGGCATCAGGGTCCCTACAGCCAGAGGCAACGGTATCTTCCTTTCAGAGCAAGGTGTGAACTGGTTCTGTAATGCCTGCATAAATCTGTGAATTTCAGAACAAAGTAACAATATAGAGGAGAACATGTTCCTTGTGAGACATCCAGAATGCCGGCTGGTTATTTTCTTAACCAGTATTCATCTAATCCATTTGCTAAGCACTGTGGCTTTGCAGCTACCCATGAGGGAGGAAATGGTTGTTTAATTGCCCAGAAGAATTTCCTAGAAATGCTTCAGTAGTAATAACTTGTCTTTCTCTACCCATGATCCATGAATAACAAAACAATTGAAAATGAAAGTCAGGCTGGAAATATGACAATGGGCATCTCTAGTCAAAATAAAGCACAGCATTGAAATAATTATTTGAATAAATCACACCTCTCTCACTCCAAATATCCGTAATTTCCATACCTCAGTTTGAAGCTTTCTAGTACTTGAGAATAAAGCTTAATTTACTTATTTTTTTACTTCATTATTTGTGAGCATATTCAGCCAAAGGGATAAAATGTCAAGAAATATTCTTCTTACTCTACTCAACTATCTTCCACCTCAGCTTATGTATCATTTTCCTCAGAGGTGTTGGGGAAGGGAAAATTTCTCCCTATGCGTTTATTTATTTATTTATTTATTTTTGGTTGATCTAATAGTTATATTGACATAAGAAGGGCATCCCTTATAGCTCAGTTGGTAAAGAATCTACCTGCAATGCAGGAGACCCTGGTTCAATTCCTGGGTTGGAAAGATCCCCTGGAGAAGGGAAAGGCTACCCACTCCAGTATTCTGGCCTAAAGAATTCCATGGGGTCACAAAGAGTTGGACACAACTGAGTAAATTTCACTTTCACTTGACATAAGAAAGGTTAACAGGAGAAAATAAAACTTAATTTTTTATGTAATGGAGGTCTTATAGATGTAGGACCTAAGCAGTGACCAAGGCAGGCAGCTTTTAAACTTTTTAGATGAAGAAACAATAGTTTTGTAAGGAATTGACAAGAAAAGGAAACGTCAGCGTGGGTACTTAATTAGTGAAGAATCTAAGCAGAGTTTGTTTGCTCAAACTTCTTGGCCCTGAATTTGTGTCTCTAGCAATAAAGATGTCTCTGTATGTCCTGTAATGGGAGAGTATTTTTCATGTGGGAAATTTATGTCCTGTTTTCTGGGAACAAAGTAGAGTCAGGGTGTTCTTCTTGCACTGACTGTTTCTTAAGTAACTTTAGTTTAAAATAACCAATATATGGGGATCCCCAGTGGTTCAGCAGTAAAGAATCTGCCTTCAATGCAGGAGCCACAGGAGACATGGGTCAACCCCTAGGTCAGGAAGATCTCTGGAGGAGGGCATGGGAACCCATTCCAATATTCTTGCCTGGAAAATCCCCATGGACAGAGGAGCCTGGCAGGCTATAGGGGTCACTAAGAGTCAGACACAACTAAAGTGACTAAGCATGCACGCAGTCAATATATGACTTCGGTACATTTGTGATCAACCTATCCTGAGCTCTAACAGAAGTCCTATGTTGAGTCAAATTGCTCAGGTTCACTCTCTATCCTTAGCTATCACTTTGCTTATGGACCAGTCACTCCATTTCTCTGAATCTCACCTATAAATTGAATAAGATGGGATAGTTCAGACTTTCAGCTATAGCTATGACTCTATCACAATTCTATCCCCTTCTAAGAGAAAACTCCTAAGTATAAGCTTCAGTGCAGCATCCAGGATGTAATTCTCCATTTTAAAACCCAGATTTTTGATGCTAAATTCACATAGACTGAGTCTGACCAAGATCTACTTAAAAGTCTATTTTCCTTTGAATTATCATTATATGAGAATGGTAGGATTTTCTAAAATGTATTACCTGCTTTGGCATTCTCATAGAAAAAAACAAATACTTCCCTCTGGATAGAGATAACTTTCTGCATAAGGACCTCCCTGGTGGATCAGATGGTAAAGAATTCACCTGCCAATGCAAGAGATACTGGAGACTCGGATTTGATCCCTGGGTCAGGAAGATCTCCTGGAGAAGGAAATGACAATCCCCTCCAGTATTCTTGCCTGGGAAGTCCCATGGACAAAGAAGCCTGGCAGGCTACAGTCCATGGTGTTGCAAAGACTCTGGGTAAAGCAAACGAAACAAACTGCATACAGTTCAAACAATCAAGTTTCACCATAATTCAGCTAGTGTAGATGCCTATATATTTTTTCATGATTAAGTGAAATTATTGGCATAAGAACACTTTGAGAGCTTTAAAAAGTAGCATAAATATTCACTTTCATTGACTGTCAGCATTCCGTAATGTAGACCTAGTCAACTGGTATTCAAGTATGACTATGACTGGAAAGTGCGCTTTCTTTCGCCATCATTTTCAAGCAAAATCTTCAGCCTCTTTCTCGCCAATCTTTTCTACCATTTCTAGAAATGTAAATCCAGTCTTTTCCCCAAAGAAAAATCACAATTGGTCTGTTTGAGAATATTCTTAAGAGTAATGGCCAGAAGAATCAGGCTTATCTAACTAGACTGAAGTAACTGAGATATGGGAGATGTGAATTGAAACAAGAGGAAATGAATTTTCAGAGCATGTAGAAAAGTTTTGATATATCCCAGAATGAAATGTATTATTTTACCAAGGCACTGTGTGCCTTTTGATAAAGATAATAACCCACAAAATGAATATGTCTCCTGTCACTTTTCTTGTGATCTATAATGAAGAAGGTGAGCTCCTTCATGATAAATGCATATTTAACAGTAAATGCCAAGAGTATTATCTCATATATTGTGTGCTAATGAGGTCACCTTGCAGATGGTCCACGTCAGATGGTCTATTCCATGTATCAATGCAAAATTGACTTCTTGGTGGAGAAAGTTAAACTAAGAGTATTTTTTCCTACAGTTTCAAAGGTGAGGAAGTGATGATGGTAATAGCAGCTGTATTTAATAGAAATTATGTTTCAAGCACTGAAACTTCAGCTTCTTCAAGAAGTAATAGCTCCTGAGTTCCCAGCACTGTAGTAGATGTTTTATATATATTATTTCTAATCTTCACAAAAATATTCAAGCTATAAATTACTCCCCTTTTATAGTTGCTGGAACTGACACTTGGAATGTTTAAATTTCTTCAATGACTAATAATTAGTAAATGATTGAACCAGGTTTTATATCCAGAGCTGTCAAACTCCAAAATCTTTCAGCCTCTTGACCTGTGCTGCCCATGATGGTCACTACCAGTTGTTTGTGGCTTTTGAGTACTTGAAATGTGACATATCTGAAGGGAGATTTTGAAGACTTAAAACTAAAAAAACAACATAAAATATTTCATTAATAGTGCTATGGTCAGAATGTACCCCCAACATTCATATGTTGCAGTCGTAAGGCCCAATGTGATGTTATTTGGAGGGTAGAATCCTCCTGGATTAGTGCCCTTATTAAAGACTCTACACCTTCCACCATGTGAGGATACAAAAACTTAGGAGAAAGCTCTCATTAACCATGCTGGCAATCTGATACCTGACTTCAGCCTCCAGAATGGTGAGAAGTACATTTTTATTGTTTATAAGCCCCCAGTATGTGGTATTTTGTTATAACTGCCTGGACAGATGAAGAGAAATGGATTTTCTATTGATTACCTGTTGAAATAATAATATTTTAGGTATTTGGATTAAATAAAAAATGTAATTAAAATTAATTTCATCTTTTGCTAATGTATTTACCAGAAAATTTTAAATTATGTAATGGTTTCTATAGCTCACATTATAATATTTCCATGGGCAGCATTGCTTTATACAACACATTACCTTTTATAAAGATCCATAATACAGGTCATGTTTTCATCATTACAATATCAAAAGTTTTGGCCAAAACCAAAATTAGTGCTTAGAAACCTTTATTGAAATTAGAAATTTCTCCCTAATAATATCTGTTAATAAGGTTTCTAATTAACTCAAGGAATTCAAATTAGTTTAGTAAATCTAGTCATTACTTTTTAAATTATCTTAAGGCAAGGATCTAGAACTATTACTCATTAAAGTTAATTTCTAAATAATCTGATTCACATTGGTAAATTAAATGCCATTAAAAAATAAGATATCTCTGTTCCTCAAGGACTTCCTTTAAAGGAAAATAAAGAAAAGAAAAAACTGATCTAGTGGATAGGAAAATTCTCCAAACTTCAAGTCAATGAACCTGTAGCAAATGTATTGTTGATTTTGAGCCCAGTGTTATTCTTCTTAAAATAGTATCCATTAAAAATTTCAGCCCCAAATATAAGATGAGTCATCTTGACTGGAGTAGGAATTATCTGAAAAATTTTCATAATTGAGGCAGTGTCATAGAAATCATCCCTGAAATTTTTTATCTTCCCACATTCCCCTGACACTGTAAGAAACACTCCTCACAAACTGTGTTTCTTAATCAGATTTCTTGGCCCTGAACATTAAGTTCCATCCTTCCCACCCTGAGCTGCTGCCTGATCTGTGAACTTGGACTTCAAACATCAGAGCTGTAGCCCTGGTTTACATAGGCATAGCTCCTCTGCTTACAGGTGTCTGGAATTCATTTGGAATTATATTTTGAGAGTCCACACTGTACCTGGGACTGTCATAGGAGCCTGACATGTGTCAGTAAGATAAAATAATCTTCCTATCCTCCTGAAATTTTAAGAGTTATATTGTAAAAGCTTCCTAGTCTGGATTGTAAATGCTACGAAAGATTCCAAAGTCTCACGACCATTGGAAGAGGAATCAGATTTACAAAAGATATGCAAATTCTTTTCAATCATCTGGACTTGAATGTGTCTAATAAGCCAAACTAAGCCCTTCTGTATGTATTATGTGTATATATACCAGGTCACTTTGATTGTGTCTGACTCTTTGCACTCCATGAACTGTAGCCTGCCAGATTCCTCTGTCCGTGGGAATCTCCAGGCAAAAATACTAGAGTGGGTTGCCATGCCCCCCTCCAGGGAATTGTCCTGACCCAGGGATTGAACCGACCTCCTGCATTGGAAGGCGCCACCTGGGAAACCCATATGTATTATAATATGTGTTGAGTGATGTATGTTGAGAAAAAGTCACAGTAAGATTCGAGTTTATTTGATATGCATTTTTCTTTTTTTTATTTGTAGAATTATATAAAAAGCTTCTATAAGAGATGAAGTTGCAATCAGTATTAGATTTTTCAAGTAACAGGCATCATGACATCAGTGATATTAGGAAAGAGAATGAAAACACCAGAGAGAAGCGTATGGCCTGAAACACTATCCATGCCCTTTAACCTCCCCTTCCTTATACCCATCCTAAAGTTATGGGTAACATGCACATCATTGCCTGATGATGTGAAAAATGGAAAGGAAGACATTGTTCTTGCTGCAGAGTAAATATCCCTAGTTTAGTGATGCAACTGAATGAGTTACATTCACAGTTTCTGGTCAGATCTTGCCTGTGCATTGGCCAGCTGCATAACCTCCCTATAGTGGCTTGTGCCTCAGAGAGCCTCTGAGCTCTCATGGGTGAAATAAAGGTGCTGACGTGATCTCCAGCATCCTGTGTACATACTATTTATGTACAGTACATACTATTTATGTGCATAAATAGTAAAGAAATATTTCTCAAGTTTGAGAAATATTTTATCAGTCTCTCTCTTCTTCAGTAAAATTCTACACTAGAAAAGCAAAGATTTTATAATGCTTTGTAGAAAAATATAGAACTGAAAATAAAAAAATACTTCTTAAAATAAACGACCCAATCAAAAAATGGGCCAAAGAACTAAATAGACATTTCTCCAAAGAAGACATACGGATGGCTAACAAACACATGAAAAGATGCTCAACGTCACTCATTATCAGAGAAATGCAAATCAAGACCACAATGAGATACCACTTCACACCAGTCAGAACGGCTGCGATCCAAAAGTCTGCAAGCAATAAATGCTAGAGAGGGTGTGGAGAAAAGGGAACCCTTTTACACTGTTGGTGGGAATGCAAACTAGTACAGCCACTATGGAGAACAGTGTGGAGATTCCTTAAGAAATTGCAAATAGAACTGCCTTATGACCCAGCAATCCCATTGCTGGGCATACACACCGAGGAAACCAGAATAGAAAGAGACACATGTACCCCAATGTTCATTGCAGCACTGTTTATAATAGCCAGGACATGGAAACAACCTAGATGTCCATCAGCGGATGAATGGATAAGAAAGCTGTGGTATATATACACAATGGAGTATTACTCAGCCATTAAAAAGAATACATTTGAATCAGTTCTAATAAGATGGATGAAACTGGAACCAATTATACAGAGTGAAGTAAGCCAGAAAGAAAAACACCAATACAGTATACTAACACATATATATGGAATTTAGAAAGATGGTAATGAGGACCCTGCATGCAAGACAGCAAAAAAGATACAGATGTGTAGAGCGGACTTATGGACTCAGAGGGAGAAGGAGAGGGAGAGGGAGGGATGATTTGGGAGAATAGCATTGAAATATGTATACTATCATGTAAGAAATGAATTGCCAGTCTATGTTCAATGCAGGATGCAGGATGCTTGGGGCTGGTGTATGGGGATGATCTGGAGGGAAGATGTGGGGTGGGAGGTGGGAGGGGGGTTCATGTTTGGGAGTTCGTGTAAAAAAATAAATAAATACAAAAAAAATAATAAATAAAGTAAAGGGAAGCTAGCTTTGGAACAAGAGTTCTCTTGGTCCTATTTTACACAGCAGTTAAATGTACACTTCTTTTTATAGGGCCCTTTTCATTAGTATCACATAAGAGCCCAGGGAAAGCATATTTTTGAATTTTAATTAATTTTAGTTGTTATATACATATACGATATATATGTGGGGAGAGAGAGAGCATGCTCAAGTTTTATGGAAAAATGTTAAAGGTATGAAGATAGTACTTTTATGACTCTGTTCAGTCCTTCTGAATTTTTTCTTCTTAATTTGTGTGAGGATAACTTTGTACCAATTCCCTGGCGAAAAAGACATCTTAGAATTGAAGAAAGAAGGGAAGTCTGTTTGCTTTTCTAAGATGTTAATGCAGTCCCTAGGAAGTCACCTGTCAGAGGAGACAGTGATTCACTTGAACATTTGTCACTTTAATCTGGGATTTTATCTTCATTTTGGTAATTCCTCATGTCACTGCCATTGTTGGGTTCTTTTACAAAGTTGCTTCATGGACATTTATGCCACACGTTACTGTACCTTTAAGGAAAAGGTCCTTTTGTGACCATTCATTTACTTGCTAACTTTAAATTTTCCTTGAGAAATAATTTTACTATTCTTATTTTTAACTCATTGGTTTGATTTGTTTTGTATTTGACTGTTACGCATATATCTGAAATAAATTTACATCACATTTTAGTTGAAGCATAAAAATTAGAGCTACTTAAGGCTCGGAGAAGGCAATGGCACCCCACTCCAGTACTCTTGCCTGGAAAATCACATGGATGGAGGAGCCTGGTGGGCTGCAGTCCATGGGGTCGCTAAGAGTCGGACACGACAGAGCGACTTCACTTTCACTTTTCACTTTCACGCATTGGAGAAGGAAATGGCAACCCACTCCAGTGTTCTTGCCTGGAGAATCCCAGGGATGGGGGAGCCTAGTGGGCTGCTGTCTCTGGGGTCGCACAGAGTCGGACAAGACTGAAGCGACTTAGAAGCAGCAGCAGCAGCAAGGGTCCTAGGACAACACCCCTGTCATTTGGCAGCCTGTCATCAGTTACTGATATAAATGTCTGGTGGATGCAGATAAGGATGATATGAAATGCCAGGTGGAAGATTCACCAGCTCTACATAGGTAACTATGGTAAACAGCAGTTGATGCTAGGGAGAGTTACATAGCTTTGTTTAAGAGCATATTTATTATCTTTTCTAATGATGAAAAAACACATGATCTAAGGAGATAATCTGGAGAATACAAAAACTTAGTTCTAAATTGTTTGTGAAAATTTTGAACAAATTATCATTGCCAACAGTATTACAATAAAAACACTTTCACAGACTTTTCTCCAGCATTGGGAACTCTTCTTTTAATTGTAAATTTAATACAGTTTTATGCTTTTAAATGTGCACATCTTTGATTACTTGTGAACTTAAATGTTATTTGATAGGTTTACTTCTTCCTTTGAGAATTTCTAGCTCAGCCTTTTCTGATTTTGGAAGGGACTGTTATCAGTTGGCATGAGTTCGTTACTTCTATTTTTAATGGAGATAATATTTAAAAGTCAAATTATTTTCATTTTCAGAGATCCACTTTTTTAAAAAATCATACCCCACAGCTCCCAGTTAAATATATCTGGAGGATGTAGAACCAAGTGTTTATTCCATGGACTTTGGAGAGAATTCCTACCTTTGTCCTTTGTATGAGAGCTAATCCAGGATGCTTGTTGACATAGGATAGGAGACCATGACTAACAGAATGAAAGAATCTTCCCTCCTGGAGAGAAATAAGAGGAAAAGAAGGGGGAAAACAGTAAAGAAGGTAATTCAAAGAGGTCTACCCCTCACTCCAAACCCTCAGTGATTCACTTTCCAGGAGAGAAATGATTTTGTCTTTAGAAATACTCAGATAGTCAGCACATAGAGTCAGGCCAGATATGTGTTCATAGGATAGATACAGAAAGAGATCATAAGCCCGTTATACCTACCTATAAGGACTCCAATCTTCACAAGTAATTTTCTCTTCTGTGTTCTTTCCCAGTTTCACCTTCTATGGTCTCACAGCATCAGAAGCAATGGAGTCCTCAGACCGGCCCTGACTTCCCAGCACCCTTCAGTCTCCACTGGAAAAGGGTGGGGCTGTTTCTTTCTGGGATCAGTGCCTGCTGAGTGTAATTGGTCACATTAGCAGTTTGAGTTCATGTACTGGCGTCCTTCACAGGAGTCCTTGATTTTGGCCATGTGCCTCCAGTTTCCACATCTGCCCACTGTGGCCTCTTCAACTAGATCCAAGTAATTCTCTGTCCCCTCAGCAGGCACATGGGCACCCCCAGTCCCTTGCTTGACACACTCAGGCTGGTGGAAACAAGAAATACTTCCTGAGGCTCTTTCTCACGGTTCCATGGCAGTTCTGAGCCATTATTTCACTATCATGATGGAAGCAGCCAAGTGACACTCTTTCCCTGGCCTATTGCAGTTACAACCCCCCTATTGGTATAGGCAAGCCTCTCCCTGTGGAATCTACTCCTTAACTTTTTGAATGTTTTAAAATTAGCTCTCTGGCTTAGATGGTAAAGAATCTGCCTGCAATGAGGGAGACCTGGGTTCGATCTCTGGGTCAGAAAGATCCTCTGGAGAAGGGAGTGGCAACCCATTCCAGTATTCTTGCCTAAATAACTCCATCGACAGAGGAGCCTGGTGGGCTACACTCTAAAGGGTCACAAAGAGTTGAACATGACTGAAGAGACAGCATGCATGCATGCACTCCAAGAAGTAGACTCAAGAGGTTTGGGACCCCACCCTTATGGTCTCATTTAATCTTAATGACCTCTTAATATGCCCTCCTCCAAATACAGTGACATTGGGGATTAGGGTGTCAATATATGTTTTGGGGAGACAAAATTGAATTCATAATGCCCCATACTTCCTATAAATCAATTGTGATCTCTCTCCAGTAAACTCTGCTTTATTAAATAGCAACTGTTTTCCTTAATGGTGGAAAACAGGGATAAAATGTCAGTTAAAGAACAATTTTAATGTAAAATACTAAAGTTATCCACTTTGAGGGGAATGACCTGGTCATTTTTTTTTTTTTTTTTAAAGCAAAGAGACCAGAAGTTTATATATGCTATAATACATCAATCAATCCATAAAAATAATGAAGCAAAATGTTTAAAAATTGATGTTTGAACCAAAATTGCTGTTATCTAGTATTTCAATTTTGTAGTAAAATTAGACTGTCCTTTTAAAAATTCCTTTTAGTTTATTTTGTTGAATTCTGTCTCTTGTTAAGTAATTTTTGAGATTGCCTTGGTTCTCATGTACTTGTTATTGAAGACTATAATTTAGTCATCTGCAGATAGATTCTAAATTCTCTGTTGCCTTTTCCTTTTTATTTCTTTTTTTAAACACTTTTTACATTTTCTTGGACTATAGCTGATTAACAGTGTTGTGATAGTTTCAGGTGTACAGCAAAATGACTCAGCCTTACATATATGTGTACCCATTCGCTCCCAAACTACAAAGCCAGTCATCAAAACAGTAAGATACTGGCACAAAAACAGAAATATTGATCAATGGAACAGGGGAGAAAGCCAGAGATAAACCCACACACCTATGGCCAATTAATCTAAGACAAAGGAGGCAAGATTATACAATGGTAGAAAGAAAGTCTCTTTCTTTCTTTCTTTTTTAAAAATGTTAATCACTTCTAGTCCTGTCTCATTGGCACAAAAACAGAAATATTGATCAATGGAACAGGGTAGAAAGCCCAGAGATAAACCCACACACCTATGGTCAATTAATCTAAGACAAAGGAGGCAAGATAATACAATGGTAGAAAGAAAGTCTCTTTCTTTCTTTCTTTTTTAAAAATGTTATTTCCTTCTAGTCTTCTCCTTGCTGTAAAACCCAGTTTTAGTTACATAAATACATGCATCTAATTTTCTTACAAAACCCCAAATAATTATAGATCAGACTAAAATTCTCATTGAATCCCTTCACAGAGTTTGGTTCTGGCTTCCTTTCCTCAAAGAAACCCACAGTGTTGTATTTTCTCAATATATATGTTGTTCACTGATTCATCTGAAGGAAGCAGTAGTTATGTTTCCCCCTCTGTTTATTGCCTATACTTATTTATTTACTTATTCAACCGTCATTTCCTGAGCACTGGCTCCTATACCTGGACACCTCACACAGTAAAGTGAGCTACTTGTTTGTAAAAGGCAGAACTGAACTTGGTAATGAAACTGTAAATATTTTTTCTCTTAGATATAATTCTGTTTAAAAAATAAATAGAAAAAGAAAGAGAGAGCAAGCAAGAAAGCCAAATTGTGATTATCGCATATTGGCTGTAAAACTTCAAAGGACAAACAGTTGTAAGAACTCTTTGAATCATATAAGCAAGGAAATGGAAGCTGGTTAAACAGTCATTAAGCCAAATGCCCACTCAAAGCAGACACAGTGAGCCCTGTAATAACTCCACTAAATGTTATCTCTGAAGGAAGTTGCGTTCATTGTGTTTAATTTACCTCAATGCTTTTAAGAATAAATTCTTTTGTACTGAGTTTATGGAATGTGGAAAGTAAATAGTCCTTGGAGAGCATATTGGAGGTTGTTATATGATACACATATCATCTTAAACTAAACCTTTAGCATCTGTTTCAGGCTCCAATACAAATGATGAAACTGACAATAATTTACACTTACTCCATAAAAAGGAAAGGTGGTGATTAAGGACATTGTGTGATCTTTATTCAACACAAATTACATCTGCTGTGTTTTCCCTTCTACCTGGCTGTCTGGAAAACAGGTCGCTGTCCTTCCATAAAGGGGAAGGGGACTCTCGTGCCCTTTGAGATATCTAACTCAACTTCTATGCTTTCCTGCTGCATCCTAAACCAGATCATTTTCTTTTTTCACCATAGACCATATACAATCTCTAACAGGAGCAGTTTACCATTAATAAAGTTTGAAATGTAGCTCTCCCACACGTGAGAGATTTCTACCTTTTGAGGAAAGGTTATCAAAGCCATTCTACATGCTTCTCAATGTGTCTGCTCACCCCCACCATATGCTGTTCCCCAAATCCAGAGTTTTACCATTTTTAGGTCAGTTTGAATAACAGTAGTGGCTGGAACCTTTTGCTGTACCTTGGAATCATCTGGAAAGTGGAAAAAAAAATAGTACCAGTGCCTACATTGCTGAAATTCTGATATAATTTTCTAGGATGCAGTGGGAATAGCAGGTCTTTTCAGAGTGGCTAAGCTTGAAAACCACTGCATGTATAGCGACTCCCTGACTTCACTCATGTTACTCATTTGAGATGTTGCAAGATATGAATCATTCCACTAACTCACCACAGTCTAAGTTCAGCCCACTATTATCCTCCCCCTTCTTTGCTCTCACTATTACCGTCTAAGTTATGTCTGTGGCAACAGTTGCCCTAATTCACCTGCTGATTGCCTGCACTAGACCCAGTCACCTGAGTAGCATGCGTTTAGCTGATTTCTTGATTGTATAGCATTTACTATTTACAAATGGTTTGGTAAAATTAAATTGTAGTAAGATGTCAATCTTCAGCTTTAGCTAGAGTTTTGGTTTACAAAACATATAATACTACAGATCTTAGGTAAATACAGTCAAAACTTTGGTTAAGAAGAAAGCATGTACATTATTTTGCAAAGATCCCAATGGCCAAAAAGGAAGTTGAAGAAAGGAAAGAATGATGACTCACTGATAAGTTGGTTCAATGAACCAGCTTACGAGTTGGTTCATTAAGTCTTCTGAAAATGTTTTCAGTATGAATCATCGCCTTGTGCCTTGATAATGATGAAGAGTCCAATGACACAGAATATATGCTCACATGTTATTTCTAAAATGTACCCGTTAAACAGATATTTATTGCTTGTCTTTTGTATATAAGACCTGTTTCTAGCTACTTGCTGTGCATGCATGAATCAGATATTTCTCAGGTGCTCAAAATTTGTTAGGAAATATGTTTGCATGTGTGTAAGTCTAGCAGGCATTCTAAAGTTAAATCAAAGATCTAACATAATACGTATGTTGGGAATAGTAATAGTTTCACGAGGTTTCAAAAAGCATATGTAATATTATATCCCATTGTATTTGTAAATTTTTAATAAATTAAATAAAATCTTTATTTTATTAATAGATCATAAGTATTAAAAGGCCAAGACAGATGTTGTAAGATAAGTCATAATTATTCATCNAGATCTAACATAATAAGTATGTTGGGAATAGTAATAGTTTCACGAGGTTTCAAAAAGCATATGTAATATTATATCCCATTGTATTTGTAAATTTTTAATAAATTAAATAAAATCTTTATTTTATTAATAGATCATAAGTATTAAAAGGCCAAGACAGATGTTGTAAGATAAGTCATAATTATTCATCCAATGGGGTTAAATACAAGATAGAAATCAGAGTAGAAATAGAATGCATCATCTGGGTTACACACAGAAGGGTCAAGCCAAGACAATATTACAAACTCACCTCATCAATTTTTCCCATCAGTGAAGTTTGATCCTTTGAGTAAATTTCTGGTAGCTCTTGGTTGATTAGGGTTAAGCAGAGCCTATAACTTTCCCCACCCTCTATTATACCACCAGGTGGTATATTAGGATGAAAACAAATCTTAGACTACTGTTGACTACGGCATTTATTGACATGTACGGGGACGACCAAGGATGAGATGGTTGGATGGCATCACCAAGTCAATGAACATGAGTTTGAGCAAACTCCATGAGATAAAGGACAGGGAAGCCTGGCATACTGCAGTTCATGGAGTTACAAACGGTTGGACATGACTGAGGGTCTGAACAATAACAACAAAGCACAAAAGAGTGATACAGCTTATTCCTAGGTCTTAAGCATTGGATGAAAGTTCCACTTTGAAGGAAGAAACATATCTCTTCTGTTAGCAGGACTAGTCAGCCCCTGAAAGGCAGACAATCATAAGACCAACTGGGCTCTGGAACTTAAATGCTGCACCAATGTGCCAAATTCTTTTATTTTATACTACTTTCATCCAAGTACAGTGTGGCCTTTAGAAATTGCCTTAATTCACCACCTATCTTGAGATGCATTGATTTCATGGAAAATAATTGTACTATCCTTTATGTGGCTTCTCTGGTGGCTCAGTGGTAAAGAATCTGCCTGCCAATGCAGGAGCTGCAGGCTGGATCCCTGGGTCAGGAAGATCCTCTGGAGGAGGGCGTGGCAATTCACTCCAGGATTCTTGCCTCGAAAATCGCATGGATAGAGGCACCTGGCAGCTATAGTCCATGGGATCACTAAAGAGTCAGACATGACTGAGCGACTAAACAGCAATGACCTTTCCTGCTGATTCACAAACTCTTTGGTAGAGATTCAAACAACAATATACGAAGTGCTAAATGTCTCTCTCTGTTGTGTTCATTATTTATTAGGACACTTTAAGATGCTGACTCACCACTCCTACAGTATAGAGACAAACATATACATCTGTTAGCCAAAGTTTTAGAAATCAAGACCTGATCAAACTTAAAAAAAAAAAAGATGTTTACCTGGGGTTTATTGAGACTGCAACTCAGGGAAACACAGATTCAAGAAAAACTTGAATTGTGTTCCACCACACTACAAAGACCAAAACTACAAAGTCAGTTACATGAGTTAATTATCAAGAATTAAACTTGGGGCTGGCAAGAAGTGAAGATGCCTGTTGAGTAAAAAGTGGTGGAGGTCTGACTTGGTTGCACAGTTACAGGAGGAGGCCTTGAGACCATCAGGTTGCATGCATCCAGCATGCGTTGTTTTGGATATGTGTGAGTATCCTTGGGCTTCCCTGGTGGCGCTAATGGTAAAGATCCCGCCTGCCAATTTAGGAGACTTAAGAGATACAGGTTCTATCCATGGGTGGGGAAGATCCCCTAGAGAAGGGCATGGCAACCCACTCCAGTATTCTTGCCTGGAGAATCCCATGGACAGAGGAACCTGGTGAGCTACAGTCATTGGGTTGCAAAACTGAAGAGACAGCACAGAATAGCCCACACATCTATGTACTACATCTTGGAAAGAAACTGTGCCATTTGGTAGAGACATGGATGGACATAGAAACTGTGTTACAGAGTGAAGTCAGAAAGAGAAAAACAAATATCATATATTGACACATATATGCGGAATATAGACACATGTTATACATAAACTTATTTACAAAGTAGAAATAGAAACACAAACATAGAGCACAAATGTATGGGCACCAATGGGGAAGGGGAAAGTACTATGGGTTGGGAGACCGAGAATGACCTAATATACACTGGGCTTCCCTGCTGCCTCAGATGGTAAAGAATCTGCCTGCAATGCACCGGATCCAGGTTTGATCCCTGGGTCTGGAAGACCCCTTGGAGAAGGTCATAACTACCCATTCCAGTATTCTTGCCTAGAGAATTCCATGGACAGAGGAGTCTGGTGGGCTTCAGTCCATGGAGTCACAGTCAGACACAACTGAGTGACTAGCACTTTCACTTTATGCTATGTATAAAATATATAAGTAATGAGCACAGGGAACTCTGCTCAGTGCTCTCTGGTGGGAAGGAAATGGAAAGGAAATCCAAAGAAGTGGATATATGTATACATATAGCTGATTCACTTTGCTGTGCAGTAGAAACCAGCATGACGTTGTAAAGCAACTATGCTTCAACAACAGCAAAAAAATTTTTTTAATTTCCTTGTTGTTAGACTACTAATTTTCTCAACAGAATGTCAAGCCTATCCTGAAATTTGAGGGTCACTAAACAACACTCAGGGCTTCCCTGGTGGCTCAGTGGTAAAGAACCCACCTGCCAATGCAGGAGACTGGGACTCAATCCCTGGGTTGGGAAGATCCCCTGGTGAAAGATGGCAACCCACTCCAGCATTCTTGCTGAGAAATCACATGATCAGAGGAACCTGGAGGACTATAGTCCATGGAGCCTCAAGGAGTCAGACATGACTAACTAAATAACGAACGCTCAACAACATCCCATAAGGATTGTACTCTAGGTATTTTTCTGAGTACAACCTGGAATTTTCAGCTGTTTACTACTTACCTAAGGGTCAGTGAAGGGCAATAATAGTTACAGCTGCTAGATTAGAATTTAATACATTTGTTTAACTTGACCTGCTCCTAGTAAATTTTGTAGTGCTTTCCTCTAGGATCTTTAAAATATATCCTTTGATTAAACCAACAGGCGCAAACACTGGATCCCTTCAAGGTGTTTATAGAACTGTGCTTCCTGTCAACTGTAATACTACTGATCAACACATAGGAACATAACAAACAGCCCTAGGAAACCTATTGCTATATTTATCTTAAGGGTATTTTTCATTGTTTTGCAAGGGAACTACTTGCTCAGGCCCTGTAAGAACAAATTCCCTCTGGTCTCAATATCAAGACGAATCATAGTTATCCTTATTAACTAGATACATTTTTTCCTTCCAGAAAACTGTGAGTTACTTAGCCAGTAATGTACATCTCTTTACATTTGCTGCTAGACCGTTTAGAACCAAATTTGGGGCCCACTTATGGCAACTGTAGAGATTTTCACTGGGTTTATCTCAAATGCATATTACTTTCACTCTTGGCTTTAGCTTATTTTTCCTACTTACATTTTTCTCCATAACAATTCCACATCTGTCATGTCTTTGGTAGTATATGTACTTTATGCGTGCTTGCTCAGCCGCTAAGTCAAGTCTGACTCTTTGAGACCCCATGGACTGTAGCCCACCAGGGTCCTCTGTCCACTGGATTTCCCAGGCAAGAATACTGGAGTGAGTTGCCATTTCCTCCTCCAGGATATCTTCCCGACCCAGAGATCGAACCTGCGTGTCTCCTGTGTCTCCCGCATTGGCAGGTGGATTCTTTTACCACCAAGCCACCTGCTGCAGCTGCTGCTGCTGCTAAGTCACTTCAGTTGTGTCCGACTCTGTGCAACCCCAGAGATGGCAGCCCACCAGGCTCCCCATCCCTGGGATTCTCCAGGCAAGAACACTGGAGTGGGTGCCATTCCCTTCTCTGATGGAGCCACCTGGGAAGACTTATTTACTTTATAATTGCAGCTGCTGCTGCTGCTAAGTCACTTCAGTTGTGTCCGACTCTGTGCAACCCCAGAGATGGCAGCCCACCAGGCTCCCCATCCCTGGGATTCTCCAGGCAAGAACACTGGAGTGGGTGCCATTCCCTTCTCTGATGGAGCCACCTGGGAAGACTTATTTACTTTATAATTGCCTTTAAATACTTTCTGGAAAAATATCAGACAAATATATATATATAAATATATGTACTATTGCTAATTAAGGGTCTGAACTTATTTTTCAAGGCATTGGGGCAGTATCAACTATATTTTTTGGTGGACGTTGACATTCTTAAGTTGGCGTTATGGAATGAGTGCTCTGGCACAAAGGAAGAATGGACAGAGAAAGGTGGAGTTAGTAATTTTATAAAATATATAGTTTGAGATCTTACATCAACATTTCCTTGATGTTTGCCCTTTTGGGGGATAAAATGCAGGACTCTGCTCTTGTAGTAACATTTTTTCCCATTTCAGTTTCAGAACCACTAGAAGGGTCTTATAGATTCATCAAGAGATCATTTCACGATGCCATGCAAACAACAGATGATGGGAATCTGAATAAAGGAAGTAACTGTGAATTTGGAAAAACATCATTTTTGAGAGATGTTGAGATTTAAACTAATTGTTTCCCCCAAATCCCTAGCTAAGTCCCTCGTTGTTGTTCAGTCACTAAGTTGTATCTGACTCTTTGCAAAACCCCATGGACTGCAGCACACCAGGCTTCCCTGTCCTTTACTATCTCCCAGTGTTTGCTCAAATGCCGGGGTCCAGCCCCGGTGGTTCCAGGGTAATTTGACGATGGGGACAGAATTGGCGTCCTAGGAAAAAACTTAATTACAGATATAGAGAGAGATTAGAAACGGATAGTGCAGTAGGAAATATTAGTGGAGAAAAAAAGGCTGAATAACTTGGTTTACGTGGAATACCAATCACCACCTAAGTAGGCCACAGGCGTCTTTCCGTTCTCCCGAAGGAGAGGAGGCACTGAGGCCTCCCTGGTCCGATCTTAGAAGCCCTGGCAAAGTTAGTAGGCTTGGTGCCTACCCTCGTACCAGATGGGAATTCAGCCAGGAAAACGGGGAGCAAGGAAGAAGCGACATGGGGGAATCAGTCTTTCCAGAAACTGATCCAATTTCTTTATTTTTCAGGTTTGTTTATATACCTTTTTGTTATACATAAGGATGAATACAGAGTCACGTGAGGGTTAGCAGACCTGACCCTTGTCACAATCAGGTGCTTCATATAAAATTATACAAAGGTCTTATGGGTCTTACATCATCATCTTGGCCATGAGACCTGCTGACATTTTATGATCCTTTCTTTCTGATAACCAAAAAAACTTATTTTTTCCAAGGGTGTTTTTTTCTTAAACCAGGCACCACCCTCCAAATAAAGTTGCATTCCTATAGGGCTAAGGTGTAGTGAGTTACAATCAAGAAAGGAATTTATTTAACCCAAGGTTAACATGATTAATCTTAAAGGTTAATACTTATTTCTCCTATATGCTAGTTATATTCATTATAAGAGCAGGGAATATGGAGATTTAGCAGCAAACATCAGCCCAACAAATGAAAATCTTTTCACCAATATTCCCCTTAAGATCTATTTAGTCTTAAGATAGTGATAAAGTTACATTTTTACATAGCAAGGACACAGTGATTTATAACAAAGTACAGTGATCTATTACAAAAGAGAAAATTCATTAACTCTAAAAGTCTGGTATTGCTAACCTTAAAAACGACTATATTTCCTTTTCTATATTCCAAATACATTGATTAATATATTCCCATTTGCCTAAGGATATGGAGGCCTGGTGGCAATCATTGACTCAACAATGAGAAAAACCCTATGCTAATACTCCAAACTCTCTGTGCTGTTTGTGATTGAGAGGTTGTCACACAAGCTAGCCTGTCAGCAGAGAGGTTTGACCTGAGACACCCTTGTCACACCCAGGGCAGGGAATTAGCAGTAATTATTGGCACGACAAATGAAAAAACTCTTCACTAATACAATTTCTAATCAACCCACTATACTATACTAATAATTTTCTAACTTCTCAAAAGAGTCTGTATTTAGAAAGTTTTAAAGCATCTCGTGCCTATCAATGTTGGGAGGCTGTAAACAATCACATGTGGCCTGATCAGGGAGGCTAGAAAACCTCCAGAGGAATTTCTAAGTTGAAACACTCTTGTCGTGCCCAAGAATTTTTATTAACTGGAGCTGCAAGTTAACTCCTTCTCCGAGAGAAATGGTTATAGGGGAGAGCCCCCCATAAAGTACTCTGGTTTTGGGGGTAGATGCTCGGGAACAAGGGGTTTCCTGAGGCTTGATCACACCTTTGCGTATGCCAAGCTTCCTTCCTCAGGACCTTTGCCATGGGTGGAGTTCCTCACGCTGGCCCCTGGCACTCAAATTTATGTCATTGAATTGAGTTGGTGATGTTATCCAACCACCTCATCCTCTGCCACCCTTCTCGCCTCTTGCCTTCAATTTTTTCCCAGTATCAGGGTCTTTTCCAGTGAGTCTCCTCCTTCCATCAGGTGGCCAAAATATTGGAGCTTCAGCTCCAGTATCAGTCTTTCCAATGAATCTTCAGGGTTGATTTCTTTAGGATTGATGGGTTTGATCTCCTTGTTGTCCAACGGACTCTCAAGAATTTTCTCTAGCACCACAAGAGGTAAATATTCAGGTCTACAGAGCTCAGTCACTCAGTTGTGTTCAGCTCTCTGAGATCCCATAGACTGTAGCCCACCAGGCTCCTGCAGGGCAGCTTGAAATACTTTGGCAATTGGCAACCCACTCCAGTGTTCTTGCCTGGAGAATCCCAGGGACGGGGGAGCCTGGTGGGCTGCCGTCTCTGGGGTCGCGCAGAGTCGGACACAACTGAAGTGACTTAGCAGCAGCAGCAGCAATGGTGCATCTAAATAACAAACATGCTATCAGAAAAAAAAAAAAAAAATTCAACCCAAGAGTTACTCCTTTTCCTTTTGTTTCTGTAGAATCCAGTCACTGCTGGGTTTGGTCCTATCTCTTATCTGAAATCTGTCAGAAGCAGTGGGCTAAGGAAAACTGCTAAAATGAGAGAACCTAAACTCTCAACCCTGGGATTTCTTTGGAAGGAATGATGCTAAAGCTGAAACTCCAGTACTTTGGCCACCTCATGCAAAGAGTTGACTCATTGGAAAAGACTCTGATGCTGACAGGGACTGGAGGCAGGAGGAGAAGGGGACGACTGAGGATGAGATGGCTGGATGGCATCACGGACTCGATGGACGTGAGTCTGAGTGAACTCCAAGAGATGGTAATGAACAGGGAGGCCTGGTGTGGTGCGATTCATAGGTTGGCAAAGAGTCGGACACGACTGAGCGACTGAACTGAACTGAAACTCTGCAGACAAGCAGTGAAGCCCAGAAGGTTTTAGTTTCTACCAGAAACAATTCACTGTTATCAGAGTAGAACACAACCAAGTTTTTGCCTTGAAGCTATAGAGGATGCCTAAGGCAGCGGGGAGCTGACTGTGTTTAACAGTCTCAGATTAACTGAACTGAAACTCTGCAGACAAGCAGTGAAGCCCAGAAGGTTTTAGTTTCTACCAGAAACAATTCACTGTTATCAGAGTAGAACACAACCAAGTTTTTGCCTTGAAGCTATAGAGGATGCCTAAGGCAGCGGGGAGCTGACTGTGTTTAACAGTCTCAGATTTTTGGTGAGCAAAGGCCAGTCACAGATGGGGGAAACACAGATAGGTTTCTGAAAGATCCTGCCCATTTTAATCCTAAAAGATTCTTTTGTAGAAATGACTCGAGTGATTGCTCTTCAAAACCAGTGAGAAAGTTAAGAAATCATTCTTACTCCTGCCCAGCCTGCAGGGAGGTCCCTGCAGGATTTTCTTCCTAAGTAACAGGCTTTATTAGTCATGACATTTTCCTTTTTCCCTGGATGTTCTTTCACAACAAGAGATGGCCAAGTCTGAATTATAGACAAAGCAAGCTTCTGACACTCCTTCCCTTTCCCCCTCTGATTTTATATATATATATGCTGCCTACTCACCACGTTTGTGATGAAATAAGCCTCATTCTTGCACTTCTGTAGACTGAACAAATGTTTGAATGGCATAAATGATATACATTTTTCTTTACTGTAAAAATCTTTAAAGCTATGTTGGGAGGACTTCCCTGGTGGTCCGATGGCTAAGACTCTCTGCTCCCAAACCAGGGGGCCTGGGTTCAATCCCTGGTTAGGGAACTAGATCTCCCATGCCACAACAAAGACCCAGTGCAGCTAACAATAAATAAAGAAATAAAATTTAAAAAAAAAAATCTCATTGAAAAAACTGTCTGATGAAGAAGGACTCCCCTTTGAGAACAATGATTTCTTTCTTCAAATGCCAAAATTTTAAGCTTTTTCACTTATAAAGGGGGTCTCATAGATTGAACGCTTTCTCTGTACATAAATAACTGACCAAAAATATCTTTGAAGAATGTCATGTACAATAGTATCATGTCAATAGGAAACACAAATTATCTGTCACAAAGATGTATAAAACTGCATCTTACCTCCTGAGTAATGGAACCGTTCTCAGAGCTTCTGAGACTGTTTCCCAGGTTGCAATTCTCAATTGACTCAAAGAAAAATCTCTTTTCTTTCTTCAAAAAAACAAAAACAAATGAACTGTGTCAGGGACCCTCAGAGAAAGAAAATAGAGAGGGGATTGAGAGGATGTTGAAAGAAGAATTGGTAAAACAAAGTACTATTTTCTTAGGAATTGGAGGAAAAATTTGTATAACAATAGTACCACCGTCTTATGAAGACTTGAAAAAACTTTAGGACTGGAACAACCATTCGTCCATTCATTTGTTTTTCTCTAAACTTTCTTAAGGAACAATATCCAGTTTGAAGATTACAACAATTAAAAGCAGAGATGGAAAATAAGAAAGTCTCTTAGTTTGTATTTTCTGTTGGCTAAATCCAGTGTTGGAGGTGGGAGGGGTATACATCGTCAAAACTGCTCAGATGGAGCTAAATGACACCCTACAATCAGTATCAAGTAAGTCAAGAAGGGCAGCATTCAAAGGACTAATTTTTGTACCATCAACCCTGAATATTCATTGGAAGGACTGATGCTGAAGCTGAAGCTCCAGTATTTTGGCCACTTGATGCCAAGAGCCAACTCACTGGAAAAGACACTGATGCTGGGAAATACTGAAGGCAAAAGGAGATGGGCAGCAGATGATGAGATGGTTAGATAACACCACTGAGTCAATGGACATGACTTTGAGCAAACTCCAGGAGATAATGGAGGACAGAGAAGCCTGGCATGCTGCAGTCCTTGGGCTCACAAAGTGTCGGACACAATAGCAACCGAACAACAACATCTGGCTCAGGAGACTTGAAAACAGGTTAAGGAGCCAAACCCCCAAGCAGCTGTTAGAGGGTAAATCACCAGTAACACAGTGACGGAAAGCCATCTCCTTGCTCATAGGCTGATACTTGTCTAGTCCCTTCAGTAAACTGCTGCACCACCTAACAGAGTACTGCATTATTTTTTCCAAGAAATAAAACTAAAATTGCCTACTAATTATTTTCAACCTTTTCAGAATAAATAATAATTTCCCAAGTAGTAAGGAACTATTCCTTTGATGAAGAGAATTCGAATTGATTTCCCAAATGGATGACTTCCTAGGTGAAGAGGCCAGTTAACTTTAATTCCAGAATCTGGGAACACTTTGTGGCTAGTATTCTTATCTCAGACTCTATTTTCATCCTCACAGGGATCCCTGGATTCTTGCAGTCTGTAGGACTGGCATTTAATAAATAAAATGATTTGTGAAATGGTTAACATTTTCTGTCATGTTGGCTTGAGTTGGTAATTCCCAACCTGGGATGTGTAAAAGGAGACGTGGAGGATCTCTAAATGATTTTCAGTAACAAGGCTCCTATCTAACAGTTTGGAGCACTTGCCATGCACCATGCCATATGTTTGTTGCTTTGCATGCACTTTTCGGTGATTGGAAAATAAACTGGAGAAATGTGATGGTTTGTCTCTAATCTAATCAAATTTTCAGTTACATCCTGATCACCTGGAGGGGTTTTGAAAACACAAACTTGGGAATTTCTAACTCAGTAGGTCTCCAGTGGAGTCTGAAAATATGCATTGCTAAAAAATTCAGGTGATGCTGACGATGTTTGTCTGGGGACCACTCTTTGAGGATGACTGCACTTACATGGGGTTATCCAAACTACATGCGCAGTACAAGCTCATATAGCCAGCAATGGGAGGAGATGATTCTAATACAAGGCTGTGCACTGAAGAGCTCTAAAAATTTTTTTTAAAAACCTTTGTGTTCATCTAAATTGAAAGGACCTCATGTGTGCATACACTAAGTTGCTTCAGTCATGTCTGACTCTTTGCGACCCTGTGGACTGTAGCCCGCCAGGCTCCTCTGTCCCTGGGATTCTCCAGGCAAGAACACTGGAGTGGGTTGCTATGCCCTTCTCNTTTAATTTCAAGTCATTTGACTGTCTTAAGGCACAGTTCTGAGGAAGGGAAAGATGGACACCCAAATGTCATTGGAGTGCCTAATAATATTCACTTCAGGGATGTGTGGTCTTCTATGCTTTCAGAGCCACCCTGTGAGATGGTTATCATATTTCCTTTGCACAAATAGGAAACTGAAGCTCTGGACGCTGGTGACTGCCAGATAGCACCTTGTTAAATGTGGCAGAGGAGTAATTTGAGGGTAAATCTAAGTGACTATAGATCCATGCTCCTACTTTGATAGCCCATGGACAGGATCTATCAGAAATTGCATCCATTTCCCCTGGAGAGGAAGGGTTGAAATGTGCAGGAAGTGTAGTGCCTTCAGACAGCTACTGCAACTCACCCTACTATACCTTTGCACCTGTCCTAGCTTCCTACTTTGGTCCACATGGATTCTGTGAACTATTCAGGAATCACAGGCATTTGATTGAACCTACTGCCTTCTCTGGCTTTTGCCTTTGCAAAAATTCAATAAAATATTCTTGCTTAAATACCGCCAAAACAAAATTAAACATATAAATGGTTTAAAAAGGAATTCTTAAGGTCGATGTGAGAAAGTGAAAGAGAATGTTTGTAATAAGTAGGAACCTCAAAGTACAAAGCTGGCTTAGTAAAACAGTGAAATTGGGGTGCAGGGCAGAAGAAGAAGAGAAGCAAGAAGATAGAGCCGGAAGGAGAATGGGAAAGTCAAAGTATCCTGCGTGGGATTCTTAGTTTGTCTTTTTATGTCACCCTAGATACATTTGTGTGAATATCAGACAAGACATAACATTTGATGGTATGGAAAGCATGAACAAGAAGGACAAAAGAGATAAATAAATGGATGGAATCATTAGAAATAAGGGAAAAAAGAAAATAATTAAAACAAAAAAAAAGATAGAGCAGGAAGGAGAATGGGAAAGTCAAAGTATCCTGCGTGGGATTCTTAGTTTGTCTTTTTATGTCACCCTAGATAAATTTGTGTGAATATCAGACAAGACATAACATCTGATGGTATGGAAAGCATGAACAAGAAGGACAAAAGACATAAATAAATGGATGAAATCATTAGAAATAAGGGAAAAAAGAAAATAATTAAAACAAAAAAATATATACAAGTAAAATGAAATAAATAAAATCAAGTAAATTAAAGTTCCCTTTAATGAGGCAGACTGTAATACTTACACTTTTTTAAAAAATTACGCTGTTTATAGAAGATAAAGTAGTACATCTGAGTGGAAATTAGAGATGTTAAAAGAGATATTATTCAAATATAGCTGCAACCACGAAAAAAAATGCAGGAGTGGCTGTATTAATATTATATAGGAAAGAGTCCAAGGTTGCATTCACTTACCAGAATGTAAACTGCAAAAATGCTGGAAATTATGTAAATGAAAAGCAATGTTTATTTTAAAACAGCATAAATCTGAATTAATCCTACAGAAATATAAAATTAAAGCTATTTTAAAAAACTAAGGGGACTTACTATAGGAGATGTTAATATATCTGTTTTAAAATAGAGCAGATTTTATAAATAAGAAATAACACTCAACTCTCAAATTTGCTAGCGATTTATAGAACTTTAGGGCTTCCCTGGTGTCTCAGAGGTTAAAGTGCCTCCCTCCAGTATGGGAGACCCGGGTTCGATCCCTGGGTCGGGAAGATCCCCTGGAGAAGGAAATGGTAACCCACTCCAGTACTCTTGCCTGGAAAATCCCATGGTCGGAGAAGCCTGGTAGGCTACAGTCCATGGGGTCGCAAAGAGTCAGACACGACTGAGCAACTTCACTTTCACTTTCACTTTCATAGAACTTTAGCTTGAGTTAATAGTATTTTGTGTATGTTCACCGAATGTCTAAAGATCTTATTTACTAACCTAAAAACAATAAATTTTAAATTTTAGAAAGTGTAAATCTTACAAATCAACTTTCTAATCCTGAAGATATAAAGTTTAGTTGGGGGGGGAACTCTTATTACATAAAAATTAGAAAATTCACCTTGAGATAGTGGTTGAATCAAACAAGCATTTAAACCTAAAAGGACAAATTATCAAAAAAATATAAAGGAAGAATTGTTATTATAAAAATCTAGTAGATATATCAAAAGCTCTTCTCAGAGAAAAATATATAACATTACATGTAACTTGCATTACTAAGTTCAGTTCAGTTCAGTTCAGTCGCTCAGTCGTGTCCGACTCTTTGCGACCCCATGAATCGCAGCACGCCAGGCCTCCCTGTCCATCACCATCTCCCGGAGTTCACTCAGACTCACGTCCATCGAGTCCGTGATGCCATCCAGCCATCTCATCCTCGGTCGTCCCCTTCTCCTCCTGCCCCCAATCCCTCCCAGCATCAGAGTCTTTTCCAATGAGTCAACACTTCACATGAGGTGGCCAAAGTACTGGAGTTTCAGCTTTAGCATCATTCTTTCCAAAGAAATCCCAGGGTTGATCTCCTTCAGAATGGACTGGTTGGATCTCCT
>SJYX01006151.1:634702-686325 GCA_006410675.1 Oreotragus oreotragus | reverse complement strand
CATTCTTTGGCATTGCCTTTCTTTGGAATTGGAATGAAAACTGACCTTTTCCAGTCCTGTGGCCACTGCTGAGTTTTCCAAATTTGCTGGCATATTGAGTGCAGCACTTTCACAGCATTATTAAACATGAAAGATTAAATATTAAAATAAAACTGGTACTTGTATCAATCAATATTTTAAATGGGAATCATAAAAATGCACAGACTCTACTCTAGAAAAGAGAAAATAAACCAATAAAAGCATTATGCTTGTTAATTTTTAAAATAAAATTTTCGTGTATGTATTTATTAGCTGTACCGGGTCTTCACTGCTGCTTGGGCTTTTTTTCTCTAATTGCAGCGAGCCAGGGCTACTGTCTAGTTTCAGGGCGCGGGCTTCTCATTGCGGTGCCTTCTCTTGTTGCAGAGCACAAGCTCCAGGGCCGGGAACTTCAGTAGCTGTGGCTCAAGGGCTCAGTAGCCCGGTTCCTGGGCTGTAGAGCGCAAGCTCAACAGTTGTGGCCCAAGGGCTTAGCTGCTCCTCGGCATGTGGGATCTTCCCAGGTCAGGGATCAAACGTGTGTCTCCTGCACTGGCAAGCAGATTCTTTACCCCTGAGCCACCAGGGAAGCCATATGATGGTTTATATGTCGACGTCCCTGGGCCGTGGGGTACCCAGATATTGAGTCAAACATTATTCTGGATATTTTGCTAAAGGTGTTCTTAGATGAGATTAGCATTTAAATCAGTAGACTGACTCAAGCAGCCTTTCCAACGTGAGTGAGCCTCATCCAATCAGCTGAAGGCCAGAACAGACTAAAAGGCTGACTTTCCCAAGAGTGAGAATCCTTTCTGCCTGACCGCCTTTGAACTGGAACACCAGTTTATTTGCTTCTTTCAGACTCAAACTGATACACTGGCTCTTTCTGGGTCTTGAGCCTGCTTGAATGACGTCAATGAGGCTGGAATTACATCATTGGCTCTTCTGCCTCTTGGCCCTTTGGACTTAGATTAGAACAAAACCACTGGCCCTCCTGGGTCTCCAGCTCTCTGATTCATCGTACAGGTATCGAAACTTGCCACCTTCTATAATCACATGAATTGATTCTTTATCATGAAACTCTTTGTATGTGGAGGACCCAGACTAATATCATTACCCAGACTAATACTATTCCTCGGATAGCTTTGAGAATCTCCAGGAGGTCCAGAGAATCAGGTTTGGAAGACACAAAATCTCATCCTCAAATGACAGGACTGGGCTCTTCCAGCAGAACCCTATGCCCTTCGCTGGGAGTGGTGATGGCCAAGTCACTAGGTCACGTCTGACTTTTGCGAACCTATGGACCATAGTCTGCCAGCCTTCTCTGTCCTCAGTCCATGGGATTTCTCAGGCAAGAATATTGGAGTGTGTTGCTATTTCCTTATCCAGGGGATCTTCCCAACCCAGGGATTGAACTGGGGTCTCCTGCGGCTCCTGCATTGCAGGCGGATTCCCTACCACCTGAGCCACTGGGGACTAGAAACTCCCAAGTTTAAGCCCAAACTCTTCCACATCTGCCTGTCACTGCTCTGTTGGAAGGCTGATGACCCTACTGTAATATTGCACAGGTGCTGTCTTGACCCAGTGTTGAAGCTGAGGTTAAAAACTCTCAGTTCCCCCTTGTGGGCAGTTTATTAAGCCCCCAACTCCACCACTTCCCTTCTTGGGCCCCCATCCTTTGGGACCACTAGGCACAATTTACCAATTGCCTCTGGACCAGGTGGCATCACTTCTATGCCCCAGAGCCTGTGTATTATTCAGATTAGTTGATCCCCAGGAAGTCCAGGAAAGCAGGCTATTCTCTTCCCGTTCTGAAATAAGTCTGCTCCTACAGTTCCAGCATGCAGTTACTCTGTCCCCTTGTGTGGCGGCCTTTTCCCATTTAGAACTGTGAATAGCAAAGTGTTCTGCTTTTCATCTCTCCCAGGGTCATTGTCTTTTATCCTGCCATCAGATGGACCTTTAAATCTTATAAAACAACTGTTCAGGTCATCCTCACCAGGAAGGGGTCGTGGTTGCTTTTAGCATCGGTATCTGCTAATTGAATTCTCATTTAGGTAATACTAGCAGGTAACGTCTAGCTCATCTGGCTGCTCTCTTGCAGCAAGAGAGGCTGGATATGTCGCACTTTTAACTCTAATTTGTCTTCTAATTCAGAGACTTCTCAAATATGGCAGTGGTGCTAGGCAGATGCATAGGTGATAAATACCTATCTGGATATCAACCTGAAATATTTTCATTAGGTAATAAGCACACAATAGTGCAAAAAAAGAAGGAGGAGATGAAAATAATAAAACCTGAAATTACTAAGATAGTAAAAGCAGAAATGCGTACATGCTAAGTTGATTCAATGCTGTCTGACTCTTTGCAACCCTGTGAACCCATTAGGTTCCTCTGTCTATTGAATTTTCCAGGAAAGAATACTGAGCAGATTGCCACTTCCTACTCCAGGGGATCTTTCAGACCCAGAGATCGAACCCATGTCTCTTCCATCCCCTGCATTGGAAAGAGGATTCTTTGCCCCTACTGTTACCTGAGAAGCCCCTTTATGTAACATATCTGCAGAAATTCTGGTGGCATAGACTTGGCATTTTGAAAGAGAAAAATACTGGGTTGACCAAAAAATTCATTCAGATTTTTCCTTAAGAGCATATGAGAAAACCCAGCCAAACATTTTGGCCCATCTAGTACTTTTCAGAACCAGCCTAACATGAAACAGCACTGTAAAAACAGTAGAGAAGAAAAGAGTTGCTTACCATTATTCTTTCCAAGTGTCTTATTTGCATAAGTTTACTTATCTATCACAACCATTTTATATACAGTAACACTACTGTCCTAATTTTACAGATCAGAAAACAGGCTAAAATCGGTCAAGTAACTTATCCAAAGTCATGTAGCCAATATAACAGAGTAAATATTCAAACTCAGTTCTGTGTGGCATCAAGCCACTTTATTGGAGCTGCTGGTTTTACCAAAGTTTGAATTATTTTGGCAAGAAGAGGCTGTCTTTTGGTTTCATCTGTAACTATACTCAGACGTTTCCACTGTCAGGGTTTTTTACAGCTTGCTGGGAAAGTTTGCATTGGAGCCCTAAAATTTCACTTCCTGGGACTTGGACTGTGTTTTATTTTAGGATGCTTCTACAATAAATGATTCAAGTGAAAAGCAGTTAAGAGACCAAGTTGAGATACAGCCTTAACTCAAAACAAATTGCTGAGGTCAATGTAATCATATGAAAATGATTTTCTTCTTTTTGTTTGCACAGACAGCATGGATGGCTTGCCCTAAATCTTTCACTAAAGTTATGTACCTTAAAGTAGGTTCCATAAATCTGATGGTCTTGAGATACATATTAGTTGGAATACTAGCAGGAATCCTGGCATAACAAATGAAGTGTTAAAAAGATCCAGAATTTAAGAAGTTGGACAAAGGATCTGAATAGATATTTCTCCCCCCAAAACAGAGTCAATGATGTCCATGAAAATATGCTCAGCATTATTACCCATCAAGAAAATGTAAATCAAAACATTGCTTTCTAACATCCTATTCTTTACCACAGCACCACTTGGGAAGTCCAAAGTTCAGTGAGTTCCATCTCTAGGTCGTGTATGACTCTTTTCAACCTCATGGACTGCAGCTCACCAGGCCTCCCTGTCCTTCACCAACTCCCGGAGCTTGCTCAAACTCATATCCATTGAGTCGGTGATGCCATCCAACCATCTCATCCTCTGTCATCCCCTTCTCCTCTTGCCTTCAATCTTTCCCAGCATCATGGTCTTTTCCAATGAGTCAGTTCTTCACATCAGTTGACCAAAGTATTAGAGTTTCAGCTTCAGCACCAGTCCTTCCAGTGAATATTCAGGACTGATTTCCTCTAGGATGGACTGTTTGGATGTCCTTGCAGTCCAAGGGACTCTCAAGAGTCTTCTCCAACACCACAGTTCAAAAGCATCAATTCTTTAGCACTCAGCTTTCTTTATAGTCCAATTCTCACATCCATACATGCTGCTGCTAAGTCACATCAATCATGTCCGACTCTGTGCGATCCCATAGACAGCAGTCCACCAGGCTCCCCCGTCCCTGGGATTCTCCAGGCAAGAACACTGGAGTGGGTTGCCATTTCCTTCTCCAATGCATGAAAGTGAAAGGTGAAAGTGAAGTCGCTTAGTCGTGTCCAACTCTTCGTGACCCCATGGACTGTAGCCTGCCAGGCTCCTCCATCCATGGATTTCCCCGGCAAGAGCACTAGAGTGGGGTGCCATTGCCTTCTCTACATCCATACATGACTACTGGAGAAACCGCATTTTTTACTAGATGGAGCTTTGTTAGCCAAGTAATGTCTCTGCTTTTTAATATGCTGGCTAGGTTGGTCATAGCTTTTCTTCTGAGGAGCAAGCATCTTTTAATTTTATGGCTACAGTGATTTTGGAACCCTCAAAAATAAAGCCTCTCACNGAAACCGCATTTTTTACTAGATGGAGCTTTGTTAGCCAAGTAATGTCTCTGCTTTTTAATATGCTGGCTAGGTTGGTCATAGCTTTTCTTCTGAGGAGCAAGCATCTTTTAATTTTATGGCTACAGTGATTTTGGAACCCTCAAAAATAAAGCCTCTCACTGTTTCCATTGTTTCCCCATCTATTTGCCATAAAGTGATGGGACTGGATGCCATGATCTTAGTTTTCTGAATCTTGAGCTTTAAGCCAACATTTTCACTCTCCTCTTTCACTTTCATCAAGAGGTTCTTTAGTTCTTCACTTTCTGCCATAAGGGTGGTATCGTCTGCGTATCTGAGGTTATTGATATTTCTCCAGCAATCTTGATTCCAGCTTGTACTCCATCCAGCCCAACATTTCTCACGATGTATTCTGCATATAAGTTCAATAAGCAGGGTGACAATATGCAGCCTTGATGTACTCCTTTCCCAGTTTTGAACAAGACTGTTGCTTCTTGACCTGCATACAGATTTCTCAGGAGGCAGGTAAGGTGGTCTGATATCTCTTGGTGATCTGGTATCTCTTGAAGAATTTTCCACAGTTTGTTGTGATCCACATAGTCAGAGGCTTTGGAGTAGTCAATAAAGCAGAAGTAGATGTTTTTCTTACTTTTTCAATGAGTCAATGTTAGTCCAATGTTCGTCCAATCTTGTTTTGTAATTATATTAGCTGCCTTTTATTCTTGCGAAACCATGGTTTCTGTTGTCGAGATCAAGTATTGTGCTGTTGTTTTTTTTTTTTTTCTTACCTGCTTCCCTAACAACCCTGTGCATACTAAGTTGCTTCAGTCACGTCCAACTCTTTGTGACCCCATGGACCTTGTGACCCTAGGAGGCTATGGACTGTAACCTGCCAGGTTCTTCTGTTGACAGAATTTTCCAGGCAAGAATACTGGAGTGGGTTGCCATGCTATTCAGGGATTGAGCCTGTTGTGTCTTAAGTCTCCTGCATTGGCATATGGGTTCTTTACCACCAGCCGCATCTCTGATATGTTTCCTAACAATTGACATATAGTAGATGTATCAGTTATCTATGCTTGTGTAACATGTTATCCCCAAACTTAGTACCTTAAAGCAATCCCCACTTATTAGTCCTCATGAGTTCTTGGATCTTCTGGGTATTTCTGCTTCTCTTAATTAGGCCCACTGACTTGCCTCCAAGTAACTATAGGATGGGTAGCACCATACTGATCTTGACTGGGCTCCATTCATCTCAGGGGCCAGGGCTTAGACACCTGGCTGGCTGACTGGTCCATGTGGTCTCCCATCACCCAGCAGGCTAGAATGGGCTGTTTCATAGAATGCATGTTCGCAAGACCTCTTGAAGCCCAGGCTCAGACTAGCCGAACTTCTCTTCTGCAGCTGTGTTTTATTGGTAAGAAAGATTGACAAGAGCATCCTGGATTCAAGAGTAGGGGAAATGGGTTCCATCTCCTGGCAGGAGTTGCTGCAAAACCAGGTTTAGTACAAGGGAGGAAAATAATTGCGACATTTTTCTAAATAATCTATCACATTAGGCAAGCAAAAGATTGTCACTGGAAATAATAATAGTCTTAGCTAACAGTGCAGGATTGCTCTCCTCTGAGTCTTATGCTATGTGTTCTACACTGCTGCTAAGTCGCTTCTGTCATGTCCGACTCTGTGCAACCCCACAGACGGCAGCCCACTAGGCTCTGCCGTCCCTGGGATCCTCCAGACAAGAACACTGGAGTGGGTTGGCATTTCCTTCTCCAAGGCATAAAACTGAAAAGTAAAAGTGAAGTCGCTCAGCCAAGTCTGACTCTTAGCGACCCCGTGGACTGCAGCCCTCCAGGCTCCTCCAGCCATGGGATTTTCCAGGCAAGAGTACTGGAGTGGGGTGCCATTGCATTCTCCGACGTGTTCTATAGGCATCAGTTTATTGCATTCTCTAAAAGTCTCTCGGAGGTAGATGTTATTATTAATAGTGTCTCCACATTTCAGGTGAAGAAAACAAGGTTTAGAGAAGCTAAGAGATAAAGGTATACTGAAAATGTAGGAGGCATAAGAGACATAGGTTCAATCCCTGGGTTGTGAAGACGCCCTGGAGAAGGGAACGGCAACCCACTCCAGTATTCTTGCCTGGAGAATCCCACAGCAGAGGAGCCTTCTGGAAGACAGTCCATGGAGTTGCAGAGTCAGACACGACTGAAGAGACTTAGCATGCATGCAGAAATGAATAACATCTTCTGTTGGGGTAATTCCCCAAAGACAGTATGTGCATGTGGTTTACATATCTGTAGACCTCAGAACTAGGTAGAACAATCTTTCCCAAACGTATTCAAACATAAAAGCACCCTGGGGGCACAAGTTCGAGATACAGAACCTCGGCTGTATCCCAGATGTCCTGATTGAGAAGTTCTAGGGAAACTCCAGGAGTCTCTACTTTTCACTAGAACTTGGGTGACTCATAGTGATTAGCAGGTTTGGGAACCATGGAGCCAGAACATTTTCTTAAATAAATAACCCCAGACTGTCAGGAGAAGAAAAGAATATTTCCTCTCCAATTTCTTAATGTACGCAAAGAACAATTAACCCCTGGGGCTTTAGTCACCACTCCTCCTGGGTGAGAGTACATAATTTTATTTATGTGTATATACATATGGTAGTGGTGGTGATTTAGTTACTAAGTCTTGTGATCCCATGGACTGTAGCCCTCCAGGCTTCTCTGTCCATGGAATTTTCCAGGCAAGAATACTGGAGTGGGTTGCATTTCCTTCTCCAGGGGAGCTTTCTCACCCAGGAATTGAACGCTCATCTCATGCATTGGCAAGAGGATTCTTCACTGCTGAGCCACGAGGAAGCCCACATATACATATACACACACCTAAATATATACATATGTACAGATGTATAAGTACATATGAATACATATACACACATAAACACTCTCCCCGCAATGTGAGACTGTTTTGGACCCAACACAGAATGGGACACTTAAGAAAAGCAATAGGAGTTCACATTACCATAATCAGGGTGTCAGGGTGAAGTTAGAGTTGTTGAACCATGCAGTGCATTAATGGAGTGGAAAATAAGGAGATGTCTGCCAGGGTTTAGATTTAACACAAATTAAAGATATGGAGATCTAAGCTAAATATCTTTCTTCCATCCCCACAAAACAAGGTCTGCTCTTTGGGGAGTTTAAGACTCTTGCTCAATGATGGGATGAGAGTGTATTGCTGGCAAAGCCCAAGGTAAGACAGTGCCCCTCATGATCACCTTTCCTAGATGGCTCAGCAGTAGTGGTGCCTAGTCTTTGGAGGGCCTGTGTTTAATGGTTTCTGATTTCTGCAAATTTCATTTTTTCCGTTTTCATTTTTCTGCAAAAATGAGGTGGTGCGTGGGCAAATTAAACCCTTAGAGGAGTGATTTCCACAGGAGTTCCATGGGTACCATGTGGGCAGGTGCCTCTGATCTCCCACAACTTCACTCTTTGTCACTGGGTGAAATGGCAGCAGACCCTGGAAGCAGAGGATAGAGCTAACCTTGAGGAAAAGGGAGAAATGGAATCAATTTTCCTGAATAACAGAAAGATTGAGAGAAAAGCTCTTTTCTTCTTTTTGATCATTGTCTCCTTCTATATGACATGTTTTCTTTATAATCACATTCTAGGTAAAATAGCACCTCTGTTTTCATTAATCATAACTCCTTTTTATCATCTTTTTCCTTTTCCATTTTCTTTGGTTGACTCTAGTATTCATTTTCTAAATTCTAAAATATGTCTTAGTACAATTGATTCAAAATGTTAAAGGACCACTTTGATTACAACTCATAGGTTCTGCTATATAAGCTTCAATTTACCAGCCCTTGGAAAATTTGGAAAGGAGTGTGTTGGAAAGTGACTATGTAAAAGTAGTTCTTTTTTTAAATCTGAAGCTCATGGCACAAGGCTTCTCATCTGGCATAAATTTACATTTGATGACAGCTCAGCTGGAGCTTTGAGCAGCAGCCGGTGCCGGGACAGCACTGTTTGTCCCTAGACAATTAGGCAATGTCAGGGGACAAACAAAAGCGAACTCCAACAGTTCCTTTAAAGTGGAAGGGGGGTTCATGTTTGGGAGTTCGTGTAAAAAAATAAATAAATACAAGTTCAAAATAAATAAATAAATAAATTGTATCCTCCTACCATCTTAGCTGCCTCTTTCTTTCCCCAGGTAAAAACTGGGAAAACTGGGCAACCATTTGTAAAAGAACGAAACTAGAACACTTTCTAACACCATACACAAAAATAAACTCAAAATGGATTAAAAATCTAAATGCAAGACCAGAAAATATAAAATTCCTAGAGGAAAACATAGGCAAAACACTCTCTGACATAAAGCATAGCAGGATCCTCTATGACCCACCTCTCAGAGTAATGGAAATAAAAGCAAAAACAAACAAATGGGACCTAATTAAACTTAAAAGCTTTTGCACAACGAAGGAAACTATAAGCAAGGTGAAAAGACAGCCTTCAGAATAGGAGAAAATAACAGCAAATTAAGCAACTGACAAAGAATTAATCTCAAAAATATACAAGCAACTCCTGCAGCTCAATTCTAGAAAAATAAGTGACCCAATCAAAAAATGGGCCAAAGAACTAAACAGACAGTTCTCCAAAGAAAATATACAGATGGCTAACAAACACATGAAAAGATGCTCAATGTCACTCATTATCAGAGAAATGCAAATCAAAACCATAATGAGGTACCATCTCAAACCCATCAGAATGGCTGCTACCAAAAAGTCTACAAACAAATACTGGAGAGGGTGTGGAGAAAAAAGGAACCCTTTTACACCATTGGTGGGAATGCCAACTAGTACAGCCAATATGGAGAACAGTGTGGAGATTCCTTAAAAAACTGGAAATAGAACTGCCTTATGACCCAGCAATCCCACTGCTGGACATACACATCAAGGAAACCAGAACTGAGAGAGACACGTGTATCCCAGTGTTCATCGCAGCACTGTTTATAATAGCCAGGACATGGAAGCAACCTAGATGCCCATCAGCAGACGAATAGATAAGAAAGCTGTGGTACATATACACAATGGAATATTTCTCAGCTGTTTAAAAGAATGCATTTGAATCAGTTCTAATGAGGTGGATGCAACTGGAGCCTATTATACAGAGTGAAATAAGCCAGAAAGGAAAACACCAATACAGTATACTAACGCACATACATGGAATTTAGAAAGATGGTAACGATGACCCTATATGTGAGACAGCAAAAAAGACACAGATGTAAAGAACAGACTTTTGTACTCGGTGAGAGAAGGTGAGAATGGGATGATTTGAGAGAATAGCACTGAAACATGTATATTACCATATACATGAAACAGATCGCCAGTCCGGGTCTGATGCATGAGACAGGGTGCTCAGGGCTGGTGCACTGGGATAACCCTGAGGGATGGGATGGGGAGGGAGGTGGGAGGGAGGGTCAGGATGGGGAACACATGTGCACCCATGGCTGATTCATGTGTATGTATGGCAAAAACCACCACAATATTGTAAAGTAATTAGCCTCCAATTAAAAAAAAAACAAAACACATCCCTCCACAAGGCTTCAAAACAATCCCTGTCACACCAGGAGGTTTTAAATTATTTTCTACATTTTTTTTTCTTTGCCCCCTACCCCAACCCTGCCCCACAAATTTGTTCAGGGATTGACCTTGAGGGAGAAAGCAAGTAGTCTTGCTGGTTCAACATTTTAATAGGAACATGGAGTTTGGAAGAGATCTAAAAAATGCAATGTTGCACCATAGTTTTTAAATTAAGCTTTTAATTTCGATGATTGTGTATTCACCTGCAGTTGTTAAGAAATAATACAGAGAGACCCCCAAGGACCCTTTGTCCAGTTTCCCCTTATACAAACATCTTGCAAACTATAAACAATATCACAACCAGGAAACTGACATTAATACAATTAAGATCATTACAGTAGGGACATTTGCATCCCCACAAATATCCCTCAAATTGCAAATTTGTGATGAAATGAATCTTCATGACTTTTGTTCTGTTTTTAACCAAATTATTTGATTTTTCACTGTTGTGTTGTTGTTATATTCTAGATATTAATATCATATTCTAGATACTAGCCTTTTGTTGGATGTGTAATTTCCAAATATTTTCTACTGATCTGTGACTTGTCTTTTTCTTAAAAAAAAAAATCTTTGCATAATAGTCATTTACTAAAATGGCCACTAAAACTCAAGAACAACTCTCTTTCGCCCTTTTCTTCATAAAGACCTGAGCACCTATTTGTACCAAATATTCCACTGATTTTTTGAGATGGGTCTTCAAGATTAAAATTGGTGAAGCTGCAGGGGTTGCATATTAGGGGTCAGAGATGATTTAAACACTTCAGTAATGAACTAAAAATTTACTCTTGGGAGGCCTTTTGTTTACTTTGGAAGGGATCACACTGACAAAATATTTTCTTGGGAAAACTCTGTGCTGGCAAAATAACAAAAAAATCTGAGCATTAAAGATATTTAAAAGCTGTGAGCCAAACAAAACAGCACAAACATTATGCTTCAAACTGAGTTGTCGAATATCATAGGCCTGGGACATGTCAGAACTGACTATTGAGGTTAATTTCAATATTTTTATATCTTGGCCTAGGGCCAGATAAAGCTGTTTAGGGTTTTGGACTAAGAGCTTTTCAAAAAGAGCTTCATTGTTGTTGCTGTTATTTTCCTAGTTTTCAGTTGTGTGAGACATGACTTCCCTGATGGTTAGGAATCCATCTGCCAATGCAGAGGACACAGGTTTAATCCCTGGTCTGGTAGGATTCCACATGCCAAGGGGCAGCTAAACCTGAGCCTGTAACTGCAGAACACATGTGCCACAACTAAGGCCCGTGTGTGTTCTGCAACAAGAATAGAAGCCTGTGCTTGCAACTAGAATAGCCCTCACTCGCTACTCCTGGAGAAAGCCTGTGCACAGTAACAAAGATCCAGCACAGCCAAAAAAAAAAAAAAAGAGAGACATAGAAACTATCAACAAGTTAAGGACTGAGAAAAAAGACTCATAGAAAGAAATACTTCAGGAACAATTATCGGTATAAGATTACAGAAATATTACTACCTCATACTCAGTTTTGAATTTTCCATGTAATCAGTCCATTACTATTATTATGCTCAGTTGTTCAGGCATGTTTGAGTCTTTGCAGTCCCGTGGACTGTATCCCACCAGGCTCTTTTGTCCATGGGATTCTCCAGGCAAAAATATTGGAGTGGGTCACCTTTTCCAGCTCCAGGGGATATTCCTGACCCAGAGATCACAGTCCAGTCTCTTGCATCCCCTGCATTGTCATGCAGATTCTTTACCACTGAGCTATTAAGCCTTTAATACAGTTAAATACTCCAGCTGACATGAGTGATGTTTGGGGGAAATTAACGTGAAAGTTACTCCCCCAGTGAAGTAAAACTTTTCAGGAAGAACCCGACTGCCCAGAGTTTAGGTCTGGCTTCCTCAGGGTGATCACCAGAGAAGCTTACAGAAAGAGCCAGACCCAGAGAACCACGTAAAGTAGAATGTATGTTATCCATCTTGGCACACAGGTTGTCATTCTGTCCCTGGAATGGAGGGAGGGAAAGTCTCCTAAAAGAACCAGAAGGATTTTCGAGTTATACCTCCTTTTCTTCATAAGCTGATCTTAGCATTTTAGCCACTTGGACCATATCTCATTTCTATTAACCAGTCGTAGCAGCTCCCAGAAAACTACAAGCCTTTTTCAAAGGTCACATCATTGACATAACTGTTCTTTTCCTTATTGAATATTTAAGAGTGAAAAAAGAATTCTAATCGCAAATTATGAGTTCTTGTTAAAGATGAAAACTTTTCAACTTTTGATTTAAAAAAAACAAACAACATTGTTTATCCCCGATTTTAGTTTTCTGCTCTACTCTTGACTTTGGGATTTCTGCCAAGTGTTTCCTTCTTGTTATCTTTGCAATAATCAGTACCTGGAATTGTGATTGTTTGTGCTACTCTTGAAAACATGCTGGTTTGATGATATATATAAGAATTATGTGGGAAATAGCCTCTAATCATTATAAACATAAGAGTTTCCTAAGAAATATTTAGCACTCTTCTGTGAAATATGTAAGGTGAGGCTAGTCCTTAAATAGATATAGAAATTAACAAGAGTAATATCAATCTCCCGGGGAAGGCAATGGCACCCCACCCCAGTCCTCTTGCCTGGAAAATCCAATGGACGGAGTAGCCTGGTGGGCTGCAGTTCATGGGGTCGCTAACAGTCGGACAGACTGAGCGACTTCACTTTCACTTTTCTCTTTCATGCATTGGAGAAGGAAATGGCAACCCACTCCAGTATTCTTGCCTGGAGAATCCCAGGGATGGGGAAGCCTGGTGGGCTGCCGTCTATGGGGTCACACAGAGTCGGACACGACTGAAGTGACTTAGCAGCAGCAGCAGCAGCTCAATGTAACATAACGAACTCTTCGTTTCACAAGCATGATTCTCTATCATCTGGTACAATGAATGACAGAGAGTTCTTTTTTTGTTTTATTAGACTTCAGTTTGTTGAGATGTTATGAAATAGTCAGGGTCCTAAATACTAGATGTGTGTTCATGCCTGCTGTCGTTCAGTCGTGCCCGACACTTGCCAGGCTCCTACGGACTGTGGTCTGCCGTGGGATTCTCCAGGCAAGAATACTGGAAGAGATTGCCATGACCTCCTCCAGGGGATCTTCTTGACCCAGGGATAGAACCCGATTCTCCCTCATCTCCTGCATTACAGGCAGATTCTTTACCACTGAGCCACCACGGAAGCCCAAATATTAAATAAGCCTGTTGAATTTTATCACGTTTTCTGCCACAATGCATTAGTACTTGGCCTTGCTTTTTGTCAAACCTATTTGTTAATCCTTCCTTCCTTCTGGGTCATCCAGTTAGATCCTATCTAGCATGTACTCAGGAGAAGGCAATGGCAACCCACTCCAGTATTCTTGCCTGGAAAATCCCATGGGCAGAGGAGCCTGGTAGGCTGCAGTCCATGGGGTCGTGAAGAGTTGGACATGACTGAGCGAGTTCCCTTTCACTTTTCACTTTCATGCATTGGAGAAGGAAATGGCAACCCACACTAGTGTTCTTGCCTGGAGGATCCCAGAGACAGGGGAGCCTGGTGGGCTGCCGTCTATGGGGTCGCACAGAGTTGGACACGACTGAAGTGACTTAGCAGCAGCAGCAGCAGCATGTACTCACTGAAAGTTAATTTCCTGTTTTAGGAATCAGGTGGCAGTATGACATATGTGTTGCCGATTACAGTATCCATTGTGACTAGTACATAACAACTATCTCCATTAATTCACAGAAAGAAAGTTTTATAAAGCTACAATTCTTAGCCTATGAAAGAACCCTCTTCCATGATACTTCTTACCTCAAAGAAGCACTAGTGTCTTCCACTGGTTTAATTAAAATGAATATAATATAATATATTCCCTCTGAAAAATACTTGTAGGCATGTCCAGTCATGTCCAACTGTTTGCATCCCCATGGGCTGTAGCCTGTCAAGTTTCTCTGTTCATGGGATTTTCGTAGCAAGAATACTGGAGCGGGTTTCCTCCTTCAGGATTAAACCTGCATCTCCTGTGTCTCCTGAGTTGACAGGCTGATTCTTTACCACTGAGCCACCTGGGAAGCCCAAAAGACATATTACCTGTTATTTTATTCTAGTGTTACTATAGCATCTGTATAGCATAATCTTTTCATAATTACAGTTAACAGTAGGATGAGTCGAAAGATCTTTTGTTGTAAGTTCTCAATGTTAGAATTAAGATTACATAAATAAAGTTTTCTGATTCAAATATCTTTCCCAGTTATAATCATGTACACCCTGCAGGATACTGTATACAATTATTTATTATAGAGTTTTTATCACCTTGATAAGTAAAACTAACTAAAATTTCAAAATAGAGTGTAAGGATGGCTGTGTTCCTTTGCAATGTCATGTCAGAGTGGTGCCTAACATATATCTAAGAATTGTATCATTTAATAAGGATGCATCTTTGTTTGAGTCACTGATTAAGGCCCAGATTTTGTAAATTTATACCTTAATCTCTGTCTGGAATAGATATAAATGATTTTTATCAATTAGAAAAATTAACTATAAAGGTTATGGTTCTATTACCCCATAGAAAGTAAAAGTGAAAGTCGCTCAGTCGCCTGACTCTTTGTGACCCCATGGACTACACAGTCCATGGAATTCTCCAGGCCAGAATACTGGAGTGGGTAGCCTTTTCCTTCTCCAGGAGATCTTCCCAACCCAGGGATCAAACCCAGATCTCACACATTGTAGGCGGATTCTTTACCAGCTGAGCCATAAGGGGAAGCCCTTTACCCTATAGGGCATTAACCGATTTTGTTTCACTCTTAGAACAAATATTATTTTCTATGAATTATGTGAACTAGTTCTTTAAGTGACCATCGAGGCAAATCTATCCGTGTCTTAGTTTGCTCCTCTCGAGTGAACCAAAAGTGGCAACAGAGACTTACTTTTGTTGTCTTATCTTCTCCTGTTTTCCTCTGTGCCCTTTTGTTGTTTCTGGTTCATGGATATCTTTGGTTATGGTTCTGGTTAGCAAAAAGTCAGTAATTCATTCCCTGTAAGTGATGGCAATACTCAAGAATCCAGTCTTGTGATGTTAATTAAGGTATTGAACATTATTCTTTGAGAATGAGAAACTACAGAAAATCTGGTTTGTAGTCCTCTGTGTCTATGTTTCCAGGGTCCTCCAATCACCCACATGTTCAGTGATTCACTAGGACTCCAGAAACCCTGGGGGTCATAATTGTATTCATGGCTCTGTTTTATTACAATGAAGTGACACAGAGTAGAACCAGCGAGTTAAAAAATGCACTCCATGAGGTCTAGAGGGATCCGGCACAACTTTCAAAGCTTTTCCTGGCCACAGAACAAGCTTCTAACTTCAGCTGTGAACTGAGGCAGTGGGCCTGAAGTCTTTCTGGTTAGAGAAGTCTGCATAATAGACAGAGCTGAGAGTTTTCATTGAAAGCTGGTCATACCTATCCTCTCTACCTGGAGTCCCAGCCACAATTAACAAAACTCCAGGCACCCAGAAGGATTTTTACAAACAACCTAGGCAGACTTATACAGCAGAGTTCAGGCCCCAAGCATGCAAAACAACCTTGTGCTCAGTCACTCAGTTTTGTCTGACTCCTTGTGAACCTGTGGACTGTAGCCCACCAGGCTCCTCTGTCCATGGGATTTTTCAGGCAAGAATACTAGAGTGGGGTGCCATTTCCTCCAGGGGATCTTCTCGACCCAGGGATCAAAACTGCATCTTCTCTGTCTCCTGAATTACAAGCGAATTCTTTACTCACTGAGCCATTGAGGAAGCCCAATTAGGAGAGTTTTCTTTTGGGGAAAAAAATTCATATGTTGAAGCTCTAACTCCCACTGCAATTGTGTTTGGAAATAAAGCTTTGGAAGGTAATTAAGAGTTAGATTAGGTCATAGAGGTGAAATCCATATGCTGGAATTAGTGCCCTTACAGGAAGAGACACTAGAGGGCTTGCTCTCCTCTGCCAGGTGGAGACACAGGAAGAAGGTGGTCATTGGCAAGCTAGGAAGAGAGCTCCTACAAGAACCCAACCCTGATGAAGCCCTGAACTTGGACTTCTGCTCTCCAGATCTATTCAAACCACCCAGCCTATGGTTTTTGTTATAACAGCTTGAGCTAAGACATCATCCTGACAATAATCAAGAAAATCCTTGCCCTTTTATTGTGTGTTTGAAATATTGTCTCATTTTCAAAGTGTATTAATAAACAGGATATATGCTGTGCTGTGGTAAGTCGCTTCAACCGTGTACGACTCTGCAACCCTACGAACTGTGGCCCACCAGGCTCCTTTCTGTCCATGGGGATTCTCCAGACTGGAGAGGGTTGCGATTTGCTCCTCCAGGGGATCTTCCCAACCCAGTGATCAAACCTGTGTCTCTTATGTCTCCTACATCGTCAGGCAGGATCTTTACCACTAGCACCACCTGGAAAGCCCAAGCAGGATTATACATGACATTAAAAATATATGGTTCTGATTGGATTACAGAAACAAATAAAGTGTAATATCATTTGTTTTTATTTTTTAAATGCTACGTTATTTCAGTTTCGAGGCCCTGGCTAGAAGCCAGCCAGTTCACCCTTTTTGAGCGGCTGATTGTCTGTACAGCGACCACTTCCCTTATGCGGCTTTCAAACTCCAGGTTACTATACATCTCTCCTGATCACTCTGGGGCCAAGTACCAGAAAACTGGGGACAACTTCTATGTACTAAAGGCTGCCCAAATTATTCACATTAGCCAGCCCACAAGGAGTCTGTGAAACCTATGCAACCCCACCAAGCTTGCCACATTCTCCCTCATATAGCCTGCTGTCACATGTCCCCAGGTACAACCTCCTGTGTGGCCCTGCCTGGCAGTTCTCTTTTGTTTGGAATTATAAGTGACAAAGTACTCTATTTTTCATTTCAGTGTCATTGCATTGTGCTGTCAAAAGAAAACATAAAGTTTATCTGAATATTTTAAACTACAAGAGTTCTCAGGAAAAAAAGTATATGCTCTTACTGGGTCCTTCCTCTCCACCAGAGACTAAATCCTGATCCTCGTAGGCATCCTTTGCATGTAATTTATTAACTTCTTTCTGATGCATTCTACAGTGGTACTAGCTAAAACTGTCCTTGAGAGAACTGAGAAAATAGTTACTCAAATAATCTTCTGTGGCCTATGGTTCAGATGAGGAATCCCAGGCTTTTAAAGGGAAAAATAAACTCAAGGGAAAAAAAAAACTTTACTCAAATATTTTATATAAAACTTTAAGTTCATATGCTCAAAATGAACCCTTGGGAAAATGAAATTGGTTGGGTATTTGGGGGTTTAGAAACAGTTGTATGTATTTTTCTTGTATTTTGTCAGAGTAAAGTATAAGAAAATAATTTTGTTTAGGTTTTGGTTTGTTTTCTCACAAAGAGACTGCTATTATGAATGTCCTAAAATTTATACTGGTTTATTGCCCTGATTAACCAATATTCTTCCATATTAATTTTAAAAATATAAAATTATGTGTTCAATTAATTGAATTATAATTTTAGGCAACATTTACGTATAAATAATGATTATTTACCCAATACAAAGATATATTGTACAGCACAAAGATATATATATCCAACATTTCTAATAACTATATGGATTATAACCTCTAAAAATTGTGAATCACTATGGTACACCAGAAGCCTATAAACTATAACTTAGTTTTTTTTAAAGGGAAAAATAAATAAACACATGAAAAGCCAAATTATTGTCAGGGTTTTTTTTTTGTCAACATAAACAGAATTTCCAAGAGCTAAGTTAAATTTAAGACTTTGACTAATATCAGAATTAATCAATAGAACTTTTATTTGTATACATAGATTATAAGTAACAGAACACTAAAAATTTGATCAACGGTAAGTTTTATTTTTAAATATTATAATGTCTATACTTTTAAGATGTTTTAGTTAACATCTTTATTCTTACCACTATAAAAGTGTAAAAGAATGTGATTTTAGAGGTTGTATATGTGTGTTCACAAACTTCTCTGGTCTGCCAAAATGCTTATATCAGACAGTTTCCAATTATCTACCTCTTATTTTTTGCTGTGAAGCAGAACTTGGTACTTTGGTTAAAAGTGGTAATTAACATGTATGGATGAGACTCTATGCAGAAAAACAACAGAAAATAAACACACCTTGTGTATATAAAGCAATGGAATGTGTTTTTACATTTTTAGAAGGAACTAGAGAATAGTTTCATCTTAAGTGTCAGGTCATTTTAGAATATAAAAGAAAATAGTGGATGACAAAATTCAAAAGACTGTATCAAGTTAAGGAAAGTGAATTTTCTTTGACTTGGATCATAATACCCCAAAGGATGCATCTAAAAAGAAACAATGCAATGTGTCGACGCAGTTTCAGTGGGTTTGTTCACAAGTGGAAAATAAAGCTTGTGAGGTCTTTACTGTCAAAGATGATATTAATGCAATGTCAGAATCTGGATTTTCTTTCTGCTAAAATTGATCTCAAAGTAATGAGTTCCTCTTAATAAGAAATAATAAAAGGTTACTCTTTATGTTCTGTGTAATTTTTTAGACAGCAGAGACTCTGTATGTCATCGGAATAATTTTTTGCTTTGTTCTTCTGTCTTTATGATGCCCTTGATTATTGAAAAAAGAAAAAAAAACAAAGAACAAGAGTTACTTCTGAAAGAGGGAAGGGATCTTACAATTAGGTTACCTGTTGCTATATGCTTTAAAATATTTTTTGACATTGTATTTGCTAGGTAGTCAGATTACAATCATTTTTTTAGGCACTGCTGTTCCTCTCAATTCTGTGTCTAATCTCCTCTGATGATTCTTTTGATTTTGCTCTTTTAAAATAAGTTCCTAGATTCAGAAAAATTGTTTTCAGATATCTTTAACATGTAAATAATGTGTGGAGTTTTTCAGAGGTCCTGGGTACCTACAGATTCAAATTTCATCTTATTAAAGAAGGAATACCAGTAATAATTAGGTTGTTTGATGTTCTTAGCATTTCTTAATTAGCTAAACACTATTATAAGAGCTGCTTGAGAAGAGATGTCAAATCTGGAGAAACTAGACCTTCCCTAAGTTAGTTTTGTACAGGAAACTATTATTAATACAAATATGTGTCAAGGGTTATCCACATCCCAGAGAGAACTGGAAGGCTCCAGGATTGAGGCAAGGCCCTTCTTGTTCATAGTATGTCTGACCCACAGGGGAAAACTGGATTAAATCCATNGGATGAGACTCTATGCAGAAAAACAACAGAAAATAAATACACCTTGTGTATATAAAGCAATGGAATGTGTTTTTACATTTTTAGAAGGAACTAGAGAATGGTTTCATCTTAAGTGTCAGGTCATTTTAGAATATAAAAGAAAATAGTGGATGACAAAATTCAAAAGACTGTATCAAGTTAAGGAAAGTGAATTTTCTTTGACTTGGATCATAATACCCTAAAGGATGCATCTAAAAAGAAACAATGCAATGTGTCGACGCAGTTTCAGTGGGTTTGTTCACAAGTGGAAAATAAAGCTTGTGAGGTCTTTACTGTCAAAGATGATATTAATGCAATGTCAGAATCTGGATTTTCTTTCTGCTAAAATTGATCTCAAAGTAATGAGTTCCTCTTAATAAGAAATAATAAAAGGTTACTCTTTATGTTCTGTGTAATTTTTTAGACAGCAGAGACTCTGTATGTCATCGGAATAATTTTTTGCTTTGTTCTTCTGTCTTTATGATGCCCTTGATTATTGAAAAAAGAAAAAAAAACAAAGAACAAGAGTTACTTCTGAAAGAGGGAAGGGATCTTACAATTAGGTTACCTGTTGCTATATGCTTTAAAATATTTTTTGACATTGTATTTGCTAGGTAGTCAGATTACAATCATTTTTTTAGGCATTGCTGTTCCTCTCAATTCTGTGTCTAATTTCCTCTGATGATTCTTTTGATTTTGCTCTTTTAAAATAAGTTCCTAGATTCAGAAAAATTGTTTTCAGATATCTTTAACATGTAAATAATGTGTGGAGTTTTTCAGAGGTCCTGGGTACCTACAGATTCAAATTTCATCTTATTAAAGAAGGAATACCAGTAATAATTAGGTTGTTTGATGTTCTTAGCATTTCTTAATTAGCTAAACACTATTATAAGAGCTGCTTGAGAAGAGATGTCAAATCTGGAGAAACTAGACCTTCCCTAAGTTAGTTTTGTACAGGAAACTATTATTAATACAAATATGTGTCAAGGGTTATCCACATCCCAGAGAGAACTGGAAGGCTCCAGGATTGAGGCAAGGCCCTTCTTGTTCATAGTATGTCTGACCCACAGGGGAAAACTGGATTAAATCCATCTTTAATATATCACTTATGTATTACGACCCAACAGAGACTGTTATTCCTATTGAATCTCATAGGGTCCTACTTTAATAAATTGGGGCTACCCTGCTGGCACTGGTGGTAAAGAATCTGCCTGCCAATGCAAGAGACACGAGGCAGTTTGATCCCCGGGTGGATAAGATCTCCTGGAGTAGAAAACGGCAACCCACTCCAATATTCTTGCCTGGACAATCCCATGGACAAAGGAGCTCGACGGGCTATAGTCCATGGGATCACAAAGAGTCAGACACAACTGAGCACGTGCATGTGCATACACACACACACACACACACAAACCACATCTAATAAATTAATCAATGTTTTTAGTCTTGTCATCAACAGATGGTTTATTTTCTCTCATGTTTGTCCAAAGTCTCATTATAAGCTACGGTCTAGAAATGTGGTCTTCAAAAAAGAAGCATGTTCTTAGTGTCTAGTGACACTTCAAGGGAAAGGCTTTTGAGCAAAGGCTTCTAAGCCATCATTTAGACAGGGGACAGATTCATTCAAGATTTCAAGAGCTCTTTTTCATCAGGAAACATACGTTATGGAAGCAGGCTGCTGATAAAGGTCCAATGAGGAAAGTTGATTAGGACTGAATGAACTGATGAGGAAAATTTAATTGTGGTTATTCATTTTAAAACATAGGTTATATATAGTATTATATATATAATATCTTGTATATGTAATATTATATATATAATATTGTTCAATGTACTGTTTTCTGATGGCTATATGAGCAACCATTTCTATTTAATGTTTTTGCAAATTGAAATGATATATTTTTTTAAATGTTCTCTTTTTCTCACTGACCTTTCAGTGCACAGGAGCAGATACTGAATCTCTATTGTTCATGGCAATACAATTGTTTACATAGATCTATTGAGGTTCTGTTCTCTTTTTTTTTAACCAAAATATAATTAAGCAAATCAGTTGTACAACCAAAGACACGACTAGAGTGTCATGTTTCAGACTAAATCTTATTTGTTCACACATTAAAAGTATGAATGACCATTAAAAGTAAGTAATGACACATTAAAAGTAAGTATGACCCACAATTAAGTAAAAAGTGTCATAGCTTCTATGTGACCAATGTCTATACAGTCCTTCCAGGGACTAAAACACAGGATCTTTGCCTTACAGATATTAACGAAAGTCATTTTCTCTGATAGTTCAGGAACCTCAGTGGATTTTTTTAATTGCAGTATAATTGCTTTACAGTGCTGTGTTAGTTTCTGCTGTGCGTCAATGTAAATCAGCTCTATGTACACATACATATACACATATCTCCTTCCTCCTTAGCCTCCCTCCAACCTCACATACCACCCTTCTAGGTCATCATAGAACACTGAGCCCTCAGCAGATTTTGAAAACCACAAGGAGAAAGGAATTAACCAACATGACATGTACTACAGGGCTTCCCTGGTGGCTCAGAGGTTAAAGTGCCTCCCTCCAATGTGGGAGACCCGGGTTCGATCCCTGGGTCGGGAAGATCCCCTGGAGAAGGAAATAGTAACCCACTCCAGTATTCTTGCCTGGAAAATCCCATGGACAGAGAAGCCTGGTAGGCTACAGTCCATGGGGTTGCAGAGTCGGACAAGACCGAGCGACTTCACTTTCACTTTCACATGTACTGCAAACAAGATTTGGTGGAGATTAACCTTTTTTTTTTCTTTTTTTGAGTCATATACTGAAAAAGAAGGGTAAATAATGGAAGCTTTTAAAAGTTCATTCTTATATTCTTCATGAAATCTCCACACATTTGAATTCTGTGGGGTTAGTAGTTTTTGTATAACTTTGTGTAACTCTAGATTAGAAGACCGTTTAGAAAGGACACATACATATGTTACTTAAAGTCTCTTTCTAAATCTATACAGATGAAACATGAGACCAAACTTTCATGATAAACAATATAACTTCTGATGGTTATTTAGGATCATAAGGAAATTTTGTTAAAAAAAAAACTACCCTTATGTTTCTAAATAACAGAAGAACATGCCTTTTCAATATCACACGGGAAATTGTCTAATAGATTTATCCCAAAATTACTTCTCTATATGATACGCTTATGGAGAAGGAAATGGCAACCTACTCCAGTATTCTTGCCTGGAAAATCCCATGAACAGAGGAGCCTGGCAGGTTACAGTCCATGGGGTTGCAAGAGTCTGACACGACTGATCAGCTAAGCCCCCACCACCATGGTATACTTAAGTTGACTCACTACTTAACTGGAGATCAATCTTATGCAATTATATGTTTAACAAGCTTTTAGTCAGCAATTGTGTCTGTTTGTTGTCAGAGAGCTTCTGTTAGGGGTGCAAATGACTGCTAACTGTTAGAAAAGTTTACTATTTTATTGTCCTGTAAGACATTAACCAGTTTTGCGTCTAACTTCCATTTCAACATACCGTTCTTAGTTGATCATATAAATATTTTTTATGCTTTTGCCTTTTAATTGAGGTATAATTGTCTTGCAATGTTGTTTTAGTTTCTGCTACACAATGAAGTGTATCAGCTGTTGTCTACATGCATCCCCTCCCTCCTGGACCTGTCTCTCACAACCCCATTCTATCCCTCTAAGTCATCACGGAGCACTAGGGGTCACCATAGTCCAAAAATAAATGGAAAATTCCAGAGATAAACAATTCATAAATTTTAAACTGTGCACCAATTCGATTATCAGCTGCTGCTGCTAAGTCACTTCAGTCATGTCCGACTCTGTGTGACCCCATAGACGGCAGCCCACCAAGCTCCCCCGTCCCTGGTATTCCCCAGGCAAGAACACTGGAGTGGGTTTCCATTTCCTTCTTCAATGCATGAAAGTGAAAAGTGAAAGTGAAGTCGCTCAGTTGTGTCCGACTCTTGGCCACCAATTACCAGATCAACTATCAAACATACCCTGAACTTCCTGTGCTTTATAACAACTTTTCACTAGCTATTTTATACTTTTGGAAGTAGCTTAATTGTTCTAGGGGTTCCCTCGTTAATCACTTAAGTATACGTGATGTGTTCTTACTATATATTTAAGTGATTCATGATTTGAACTTTTTAAAAATTATACTTTGAGTAACATTAGTTTGCAGATGTAACAATGCAGACATAGTTATTAGTTTCTAAATATATTTGTAATTTAAGTAAGATGTCATCTAGTATATGGGAAACAGCTCTTGATTGTTTTTAAATTTTTTTGTATCTAGGTATATGGAGAAGGCAATGGCATCCCACTCCAGTACTCTTGCCTGGAAAATCCCATGGTCGGAGGAGCCTGGAAGGCTGCAGTCCATGGGGTCGCTGAAGGTCGGGCACGACTGAGCAGCTTCACTTTCACTTTTCACTTCCATGCATTGGAGAAGGAAATGGCAACCCACTGCAGTGTTCTTGCCTGAAGAATCCCAGGGATGGAGGAACCTGGTGGGCCGCAGTCCATGGGGTCGTGAAGAGTCAGACACGACTGAGCGACTTCACTTTCACTTTTCACTTTCATGCATTGGAGAAGGAAATGGCAACCCACTCCAGTGTTCCTGCCTAGAGAATCCCAGGGACGGGGGAGCCTGGTGGGCTGCTGTCTATGGGGTCGCACAGAGTCGGACACGACTGAAGTGACTTAGCAGCAGCAGCAGCAGATATCTTTATTGAAGTTGTCAAACATATCACTCACCAATATATTTGGAATCTGTGCTATATTTGATTAAAGACAAATACTGCTAATATAGTGCTCTAAATATCTTCTCTCTGGTTAATTACTAACAGCACCATCATAAAAAATTCTACAACATTTATTTATCACATTCTTCCAATGAAGAATTATTCTATACAAATTCTTTCTTTTGTGTAGAGTCCGGTAGAAAGACTTGAGGCTGTTTTTGTCTCTGTTCTTTTTTACATTCTCTGGTTTATCTTTCTAGATGTTATCTGTTTTTCAAAACTCAGTTCAAAGCTCTGGCTCTATGAAACCAATCCTGAATCTTTTTAATAAAGCTCTAATCATATGCCTCTATATGATTGGTTAGTAGTTCTATTGAAATTTTTTCCTCATGTGCTTTCCCTAGTTAATGTTGAGTATCAAGCGGGTAACTGTGTTTAATAACAGAGCAAACTTTGACCTATTTCACAAAACCTACTAAATTGAGTCAATCACTGCCTTTTCAAAGTATTCTATAATAATGAACGCCTCCTCAATTATATTATTAACAATATTCTACCTCATGATAGCTATTAGATTTTTCTCTTTCTCTAATTTTTAATTCACATAGAGTCATTTAGCTTCCCCCCTTTTCCTTTTCAAATAAACTTAAGTTCACTAAAGGCAAAATATGGGACTTCCATTTGATTTTTGTTCTCCAAGATATAATCACATTGGTTTTCATAATAGCAGATACTCAGTAAATGTTAGTTCATTTGATTTTGTCTTTTAACACTGTTAATTTTGATTTTTGCCAAATTTAAGTAGAACATCATTTTATAAACTGCTCATAAATGTTGGTATGGGACATGTTCATTGTCCTGAATATTAAGCTGGTTTTCTCAGTGTTTTATATTTATATTTTCTAAGTTTACAATTTCTCATCTTGTATCGGGTTATAACCAATTAACAATATTGTGGTAGTTTCAGGTGAACAATGAAGGGACTCAGCCATATATATGCATGTATCCATTCTCCCCCAAACTCCCCTCCCGGTGTTTTTCTCTGTGACTGTTTTATTTATCTCTTTTTAAAATTAATTTTTATTGGCATATAGTTGACTTACAATGTTATGTACATTTCTGCTGTGCAGAAAAGTGAATCAGTTATACAAACACATATGTCCACTCTTTTTAATATTCTTTTCCCATAGAGGTTATCACAGAGTATTGAATAGCATTCTCTGTGCTGTACAGTAGATTCTTACTAGTTATCTGTTTTATATATAATAGGGTTCTCAGTATTTTCTAAAAGTATGCAAAGATGTCTATATAACTCTTTGCTGGCTACAATCTCAACTTTCAAACACAACTCAATCTGGGAAAAATTGTAAATGCTGCTTCAAGCCAATTTCAGTAGATTAATTTTCCTCCACACCTCATGCTATATTAGACCCTCCTTCATCCCAAAGAATATAAACAGAACTCTTTGACCAACATATGTCAACAGTGTGAATTCTAGTAATTACAGTTTTGACTTATTTTCCCAGCCAGCAGTTTCATATATACATCATCTCTTTTCTCAGCCTGTTCCTAGCTGATGGATGACTATTAATTAATATTTATCACTTACAATGGTTGTTTATTTTCCCACTTAGAATATTTTGTAGCCTACCTCTGACACTTTTTAAATGATTTTGAGTTAATACATTATAACTAGTCATGGAGTTTCATATTTAAAATCTCTTTAAAATAGTTTCTAATTGGTCTTTCATCCTTACTATTCTACCAAAGCTGTTTTAGCAAAGTCACCAATTTACCACTATGTGCTAAATCCAATGATTAATTTGTCATCCTTGTCAAAATTGACCAAGGAGCAGGATTTGCTGTAGGCAATCACTTCTCCTCTTCACTTTTGGCATACTTTAGCTTTTTGTCCTGTCTCCCTAGTTCACACTTCATCATCTCTCTGATCTCTTAATGTATTAATGCCCCCAGGGAATTGGCTATTTTCTACTCACCATTTAGGTAATTTCATCTCATTTAATGTCACAGTTTTAAATGTCATCCTTGGACCAAAAATTCTGCCCCTCTCTCTGAACTGCTTTCATCCATGTGTAGGTATCTTCAGTTTAAAATGTCCAAAACTACCCTTGAGATTTTCCTTCTAAGTGCATTCCCCTTACAATCTTTCCCATCTCCATTATCGGCAATGTTACGCTTCCAGTTGCAATCGTTTCTCTTTTCTGTGGTTTTATTTTACGTGATATCAGTTATCATGGTCAACCACAGTCCAAAGGTAAATGGAAAATTCCATAAATAAACAATTCATAAAATTTTAAACTGTGCACCATTCTGAGTAGCATGATAAACCTGCCCACCTGGAACATGAGTCATCCCATATTCAGGGTATTAATCACTTAGTCATCATTTCAGCTTCCCTGGTGGCTCAGATAGTAAAGAATCTGCCTGCAATGCAGCAGACTTGGGTTCAATCCCTGGGTCAGGAAGATCCCCTAGAGAATGGGATGGCAACCCACTCCAGTATTTTCTGGATAATCCCATGGACAGAGGAGCCTGGTGGGCTACAGTCCATGGGGTCACGTAGAGTCTAACACAACTGAGCCACTTTCAGTTACCATCTTGATTATCAGATCAACTGTCAAAGTGTCAGTGTCACAGTGCTTCTGTGCAATTGACCCTTATTTTACTTAATAACGGCCTCACAGCACATGAGCAGTGATGCTGGCAATTTAGATAATCCCAAGAGAAGCTATGTGCTTCCTTAAGTGAAAAAAAGAAAGTTCTCAATTGAACACGGAAAGGGAAAAAAAAAATTGTATGCTGAGACTGCTGAGATCTACAATAAGAAGCCTTCTATCCATGGAATTGTGAAGAAGGACAAAGAAATTTGGCTAGCCTTGCTGTTGCACCTCAAACTGCCAATGTAATCGTCACAGTGCTTAATAAGTGCTTGGTTTAGATGAAAAAGGCTTTGTTTGGACAATGACATCTTGAGAGAGAGAAAGAACCATATTCACACAACTTTTATTAGCACATATCGTTCTATTTTGTTATTGTTATTCATCTCTTTACAGTGCCTAATCTGTAAATTAAACTTTCCTGTAGGCATGTACAGCTAGGAAAAACACATTGCATACATAGTTTGTTAGCCTCAGCCCTTCACTAAACCGTAAGCTCCCTAAAGGTAAGGCTATTGCATTTTTTTTTCAGTGCTCTATTTCCAAAACCAAGTACCCAGCATATAGAGTGGATTGAGATGTGTCTATAGGATTGTGTGCTCAATCACTCAGTCATGCCTGATTCTTTGCAATCCCATGGACTGGAGCCCACCAGGCTCCTCTGTCCATGGAATTTTTCCAGGCAAGAAATCTGGAGCAGGTTGCTATTTCTTACTCGAGGGAATCTTCCTGACCCAGGAATTTAACCTGTGCTGCTTGGATCTCCTGCACTGGCAAGGGGATTCTTTACTCCTGTGCCACCTGGGAAGCCCTGTTTATGGATCACCTAGTTAAGTAGTGAAAAAAAAAATAGCATAGGACCAAATGACAGCAAGATTTGATATAAATATATCTGTGTTTTTGATACTGATATGGTGACATTTGGAAATAGGGAGAAACCATCAAAAATTATGGCATATTTGTATGTGACATTATGTTTAACCTAAACTGTGTTTATCTTATTTCTATTATATATGCCTCAATTTGCAAAAGATTTGTAACAGTGGTTTCAATTTGGTAGTTGACAGGTATTTGAATAAATCTTAAATTGTGGAAAGAATTGTGAGTTCATCCTCTAAACTGTCATCTGGTCACGCAGGAAGCATACAATCAGCAGGACATCTATTTCAATTCCAGATGATCTCTGTGGAAAATTATCTCTACAATGGCACTCACTTCAATGTCATTATGTTTTCAGAAATTTCTTTTTCAGATATTAAATTGAAATCTCCAATAGTTTGTTAATATTCATTTCCTCTTGCCCTGGACTCATTGAGGAACAACAACTGATCATCATTCTCATTTTAAGAGAGTTAATGACTATCAATAGATTTATTTTTGCTATTGTTCCTCTTAAAGCTAATATATATGTATAATATACATATACATACACACACACACACACACACAGAATGGCTACCCATTCCAGTACTTCTGCATGGAGAATTCCATGGATAGAGGAACCTCGTGGGCTACAGTCCATGGGGTCACAAAGAATTAGACATGACTGAGCAACTAACACTTTCACTTACACACACATATACATTAATACATATATATCCAGTTGTACTTATATTTTGTACTTAAATCCTCAAAATAATCAACTGCTCTGCAAAAATCTTTCTCCTCCAAGCATCAAATATTGCTCTAACATTTAGAAAAGGCATTAAAACAAAAAGAAAATGCTCAGTGAGTCCTCAGAATATTAGACCCCATCATTAGTGGATATAAAGATTTGTTTTCCTTTGAGATCTCTGAAAGCTTCGCTCTGTGGCTCTCCAGCATCAGTGCTACTGATAAGAAGTGAAGTGGAGCGGAAGTCACTCAGTCATGTCCGACACTCTGTGACCCCACGGACTATATAGTCTATGGGTAGCCTATTCCTTCTCCAGTGGATCTTCCCGGCCCAGGAATCAAACTAGTGTCTCCCACATTGCAGGTGGATTCTTTACCAGCTGGCTCTTTTCCTAGTTGTGACAGTCATTACAATTGTCTGTAATATGATCCCAGTTAGAATCACAGGAACATAAAACTTAATAGACTTTTTCTCAACATTCCCTTTGTTGGCTGAAATCATAGAATCTTAGCACTGGAAGACACCTTAAAGTTACCTAATTCAATGTGTGAATGTTTGTATTGGATGGTTTAAGTGATTCTGTCAGTTTGTGCCAAGCTGATACAAAGGAAAGTGACAACTGGAAAGAGATGTCACACAAATAGCTCATCTTTGGAGAAAGCTATCATGCCCTGGATGAAAGATGTCCTTTTAAGCTTTGTCCCTGTCTGAGAGCAGAGAGAGAAAATTCAAGCAAAAATTCACATCGCCTTGTATTACTGTCAGAAGGGTACTTTTGTCCCTTCATGCTTTAACCCAACTTGAAGCCTATTTGAATTGTACTCAGTTTTCTGCTTCCTCCTGGATATAACAGATCCCAAAGCAAAATCAAGGGGGAAAAAACCCAACAAGCAAACCAAAAACAAAAAACCGTAGTTGCAACTGCACAGAGGAACAAAGGAGACCCAACACTCCAAATACCCCCGTGTTTGCTCACGCCTTACAGGCTTATACACAGCTCTTGGCGATCAAAGATGCCTCACAGAAGCCCAAGGAGTTTAGGGACACCACCTCACTTTTAGACACCAGGGAATGTTACACCTTTAACACTTGTATGTTCACTTTTGTGTTTCACAACAAATTTAATGATGGTGATGAATTATCTCTGCCAAAGTTCTAACACTGCTCTCTGTTAATTCCTGTTTTTCAGACGAGAAACTTAAGCAGGGGGAGATTTGAGATTTGATAAGACCAGAAGATTCAGATGAACATTTACATAACTTTTTCCAACACGTGAGCAAACAAAATTCCTCTTCTTTGAACTTATAACACAGAAATATTATTCATTTGATACACTGGCTACTTATTTCTCTCTTTTAATTCCTTAAATGTATGTTTTGTAAAGAGTGGGGTTGTTCTATGCACCAGAGATTGTGATTGGAGTCTCGTCTGTTTCTAAGCAGATAGATATTACCCCAAAGCTAATTTTCTTTTTACAATGAACTTTCTTTTAAAGAATTCTGTTCCATTAATCTATTTTTGTCTGCCAATAATATACTATTTTGATTACTTTGAAATCATGGAGTGTCATACTTCAAACTTTGTTCTTCTTTCTCAAGAGTGCTTTGGCTATTTGGGGTCTTTTGTGTTTCTGTAAAAATTTTAGAATTCCTTGTTCTAGTTCTGTGAAAAGTACCTTTAGTATTTTGATGAGCTTTGCACTGAATCTGTACATTGCATTGGGTAGTTTCTTATAACAGTATTAATTCTTCAGTGCATAATCAGTGTAAGTCTTTCCATTTGTTTTGTCATCTTCCGTTTCTTTCAGAGTACGAGTCTTTTCCTTCCTTGCTTAGATTTATTCCTAGGTATATGTTTTTCTTTTTAATGCACATGTATAGAGGATTTTTTTTCTTAATTTATATTTCTAATAAATCATTATTAATGTATGAAACACAGCAGATTTCTGTATTCTGTGACTTTACTGAATTCCTGGATGAGTGCTAATGCTATTTTGGTGGAGTCCACAGGGTTTTCTATATAGAGTATCAAGTCTTCTGCAGTCGGTGACAATTTTACTTCTTCCTTTTCAATTTGAATTACTTTTGCTTATTTATTTTTGCCTTTGGCTAGGACTTTCAGTACTATGTTGAATAAAAGTGGTGAAAGTAGACATTTTTGTTTTATTCCTAATATTAGAGGGAATGCTTTCAGCTTTTCACCATAGAGTATGGTGCTGGCTGTGAGTTGGTCATATATGCTTTTTATTATGCTATGTTCTCTCTCTACCCACTTTGTTGAGAGTTTTTATCATAAATGAAAGTTGAATTTTATCAAATTTTTTTCTGCATCTATTGAGATAATCATAATTTTTTTATGTTCTTTATATTCATGTATATGGTGTATTATATTGATAAATTTACAGATACTGAACAATCCTTGCAGCCCTGGGGTCAACCCCACTTGATCATAGTGTATAGTCCTTTTAATTTATTGTTGAATCCAGTTCACTACCATTTTGTTAAGGATTATTGCATCTAATCTCCTTGATGTTATTGGTCTAAAACTTTCTTTTTTGTGTGATACAATTTGTCTGATTTGCTGTCAGGATGAGACTTAATGGATGCTGGCTTTATGGAATAACTTTGAATATTTTTGGAATAACTTGAGAAGGATAGGTGTTAACTCTTCTTGAAATGTTTGGTAGAATTCATCTGTGAAACTTTCTGGTACTGTATTTGCATTTGTTGGAAATTTTTTTTATTACTTATTTAAGTTGATTACTGGGAAACCATCAGTTCATAGTTTCTGCTTCTTCCTGATTCAGGCTTGAAAACCTGTATATCTCTAGAATTTTACTCATTTCTTCTAGTTTGTCCATTTTATTGATAATACCGTTACTCATATTAATTTCTTATGATCCTTGGTATTTCTGTGGTAGCACATGTAACTGCTGTTCTTTCATTTCTCATTTGATTTATTTGAGCTTTCTCTCTGATTCTGGTTAAAGGTTTATCAATTTGATTCTTTCAGAGAACCATCCCTTAGTTTCATGGATAACTTCTATTGTTTTTTTGGTCTCTATTTTATTTATTTCCACTCTGATTTTTAATATTTCTTTCCTCTACAAACTCTAGGCTTTGTTTTTCTCTTCCTGGTTTCGTTAGCTGTATGTCTTTTCCTGCTTCCTAGCTCAGGCTTGTATCACTATAGAATTCCTTCTTAGAGCTGCTTTTGCTGTGTCCCATAGCTTCTGGATCATTGTTTCTGCTTCATTGTTCCCAGGTACGTTTGGGTTTCCTCTTTGACTATTCAGTGACCCATTTAAACTGTTTAGTATCATGTTGTTTAGCCTCTGTGTGTGTTTTTTTTCCTTCCTTTATAGTTGATTATGTATGAAATAAAGTCTCGAAATTATCTTTGATTCTTTTCTTATCCTCAATGGCTACATCCAATTTGACAAATATTAGGTTCCTCTAGTAACTGTGTTTCCTGTTATGTAATGAAATTATCTCTTTCCCAACTTTACTTTCAGATACCAAGTTCAGACTTTCATTAGGTTTTACCTTGACTTTTACAGTTGACTTCTCACTCTCCAGTGATTCCAATTTCAAATTAATCTTTCTAAATGCAACTCTGATCATTTTATTATCTGTAATTATTTTTCTCAAAAACCATCCCCAAATCCCTTTTGGATACTAAAGTAAATGCACCTTCCTCTGCCTTGAGCTTGTTGTTTTCAGTGTGAGGAAGCCCCTCTTTCCCATCTTTTTTTCATTTAGTTCTTGAATTCACATGGTTCATCCAAAATGAGCTGCTGTGATTTCCACCTCATAGTGCCCAGCCTCTGTGCTCATTCTAGTCTATTTTATTTATTTATTATTATTATTATTATTTTTAGAACTTCCATTTTACTTTATTTTACTTTACAGTACTCTATTGGTTTTGGCATACATTGACATGAATCTGCCATGGATGTACACGAACTCCCAAACATGAACCCTCCTCCCACCTCCCACCCCACATCATCCTTCTTGACTTTACAAATCTTTCTTTTCCCTCAGCTTCATCTCACATTTTCCATTGACTATCCATCCCCTTTCTTTCATCTCCAAATTGATGAGAATTTCTTTCTTTGAACTCCTATAAAATTAGTTACAACTCTAAAGCTATAATTTTCTCTCTTGCTTTAAATATATGTTTCACCCTATGTTTCATTTTTGCGTTCCTCAGCCACTATCTGCATGAACTTGAGAACAGAAGCTGGCTAATATTCATTGTTATATCACTTTAAGTTCTCAGCACACTTTCTGACACTGAATATTTATTTATGTGGGTGTATTTGAGTTGAATATATGCACATTTCATCTCTCTTTTCTAGTTAAGTTATATAGAATGTTCATTTGGAGTGGCAAATAGAGAGATAGTTTTAAATATCATATGATATCACTTATATGTAGAATCTTAAAAAAAGATACAAATGAACTTATTTACAAAACTGAAATAGAGCCACAGACATAGAAGGCAAACTTATGGTTATTAAGCTTACGGCCAACTTACAGGTAAAGCTGGATGAAGCACAAGCTGGAATCAAGATTGCCAGGCGAAATATCAACAACCTCAGATATGCAGATGACACCAGTCTTACCGCAGAAAGTGAAGAGGAACTGAAGAGCCTGTTCATGAAAGTGAAAGAGGAGAGTGAAAAAGCTGGCTTAAAACTCAACACTCAGAAAACTAAGATCATGGCATCCAGTCCCATCACTTCATGGCAAATGGATGGGGAAACAATGGAAACAGTGACACTTTCTTTTCTTGGGCTCCAAAATCACTGCAGATGGTGACAGCAGCCATGAAACTAAAAGACTATTGCTCTTTCAAAGAAAAACTATGACCAACTAGACAGCATATTAAAAAGCAGAGACATTACTTTGCCAACAAAGGTCAGTCTAGTCAACGGTATGGTTTCTCTAGTAGTCATTTATGGATATGAGAGTTGGACTATAAAGAAAGCTGAGCACCGAAGAATTGATGCTTTTAAACTGTGGTGTTGGACAAGACTCTTGAGAGTCCCTTGGACTGCAAGGAAATCCAACCAATCAATCTTAAAAGATATCATCCTGAATAATCATTGGAAGGATTGATGCTGAAGCTGAAACTCCAATACTGTGGCCACCTGATGCAAAGAATTGACTCATTTGAAAAGACTCTGATGCTGGGAAAGATTGAATGTGGAAGGAGAAGGGGATGACAGAGGATGAGATGGTTGGATGGCATCACTGACTCAGTGGACATGAGTTTGAGCAAGCTCTGGGAGCTGGTGATGGACAGGAAAGCCTGGCATGCTGCAGTCCATGGGATCTCAAAGAGTCAGACATGACTGAGTGACTGAACTGACTGAACTGATGGTTATCAAAAAGGAAAGAGGAGGAGGGATAGAGGAGGAGGGATAAAGGAGGAGTTTGGGATTACCATATACTTAAAGAAAGCTGAGCACCGAAGAATTGATGCTTTTAAACTGTGGTGTTGGACAAGACTCTTGAGAGTCCCTTGGACTGCAAGGAAATCCAACCAATCAATCTTAAAAGATATCAGTCCTGAATAATCATTGGAAGGATTGATGCTGAAGCTGAAACTCCAATACTGTGGCCACCTGATGCAAAGAATTGACTCATTTGAAAAGACTCTGATGCTGGGAAAGATTGAATGTGGAAGGAGAAGGGGATGACAGAGGATGAGATGGTTGGATGGCATCACTGACTCAGTGGACATGAGTTTGAGCAAGCTCTGGGAGCTGGTGATGGACAGGAAAGCCTGGCATGCTGCAGTCCATGGGATCTCAAAGAGTCAGACATGACTGAGTGACTGAACTGACTGAACTGATGGTTATCAAAAAGGAAAGAGGAGGAGGGATAGAGGAGGAGGGATAAAGGAGGAGTTTGGGATTACCATATACACACTACTATATATAAAATAAACCTACAAGGACTTACTGTATAGCACAGGGAATTGTAGTCAATATTTTGTAATAACCTATACAGGAAGGGAATCTGAAATATATATATCTGAATCAACTAACACATTTTAAATCAACTATGTTTCAATTTTAAAAAGTTAAAGACAAAAATGAAAATTTATAGACAAGCAGCACAATTCATATGTTTTTATGCACATTTTAAAATGTTTTAATTAAATTATGATCCCTCTATATCTAAAAAAAGACAGACTTTAAACTTTAAATATTTGTTCTAGTTTTAATTCAGAAAAAGAGTTTGACAGCTTCGTAATGATTTAAACAACAAGTCTGATCTTGGGGACTCTCTAATAAGAGCAGGTAATGGCTGGATATTAAAATTTCCAAGGTCTCAGAGGCTAGCAAATCCATATGTTGGGGTATGCCCAATGGTAGGTCTTAATACTGTAGCTTCAAAATGGATAATTACATATAATGAGGCTGCTGAAATTGTTTGTTTGCTTCAAAATTAAATGACAGCTCTGGCCCAAATTCATTAAGAAGCATTTTCTCTTGGGTATTTCATTATGAGAAAGGGTCTTGGTGCCAATAAACTTCTCATGTGATTGATGCTGGAATGCAGGGCTCTGCTGGCCTTGGGAACCGTTATTACCAAGCCTACACTTTAATATCCTGGAAAATCACTGATGCCTGAAATGTAACTTCAAAGTAAAAAAACAAACAAGTGAAAGAGCAGTGTATTCTAAGGTAAAACTCCAGGGGCTAATTGTGGCCTTGAGGAAAGCAAAGTGTTTTCTAACCTTCTGCCAAAATTTACTGTATGTCTCCATCAGATATTTGGTCTTTTCAACTGAGAGGTCTAAGAACTGTCTTCAGTTTGAAAGTTTTTGTTATTAAAAAAATGTGAATGGGACTTACACGTTACACATTTGTCTCTCATTTGAACCTTGGGCATTAGGTAGTGTCATAAGCAATATGACCTGAGTCACATCATGTGGAATCGGTTGTCATGCTCTCATCCAGGGGATCTTCCCGACCCAGGGATCAAACCCACATCTCTTATAAGTCCTGCATTGGCAGGCAGGTCCTTCACCACTAGCGCCACCTGGGAGCCCAAGCAGATTTGGCATCTGGCTCCAAATTCCAAGTCTGTTAGATTCTAGTTAGTGAGCTAGATAATTCTGTTCAAAAGAGGGGTAAAGCATAATGTTGCTTACATGTAGCAGAGATAATCCACTCTGAATCTGGAGGAGCCAACTTTCTGGAAACAAAGCTCTGATTCTGGCACTTAGTTAGCAAGACGTCCAGGATTTGCATTTATACACACAAGAGCCTTTGCTTCGATCCATTGATATTCTTGTGGCTATGAAATCAAGATTCTCATAAGTGCAGAAAAAAAAATTTTTAGACTATTCTTAGGAGAAATACCATTTTCTCAATTTTGCCCCTCATTTGCTGTAAAACTAACTTAATCTAAGATTGCCTCACTCATCCTAGGAACTTAAATTTCACTGAAATTTTAAGTAATATTTGTGGCCATCTAAAGAATTTATGAAGGATTTTGACACCATCTGATTTATAATTCTTTACATCAGACAACACGCATACAAAAATGCTCTGGGAGTGTTATAGATTCTGGTATCGAACATTTTCTCAGATAAAAAATATATATATATATATATATATATATATTTTTTTTTTTTTTTCAGAAAATTCAACTCGCTCTTCTCCAGAAAAATAATTAAGTCAAAACCCCAAGTCATGTTGTGTAGCACTCCAGAAACTAATTGGTTACTGAGAAAATAATTGTTTCATATGATAACTTTATAAATAAAAGCTGCCACAATATCTGAGTACAGTACACCATTATGGAATAACTAAATATAGAATCAATAATGATGCCTTATATCCAAGTTTACACTGGAAGAGCTAAAAAGTCATAATATTATATTTGAGTTGCTTTAGAGGTTACCTTAAGTGATAACAAATGATAACAAGGTATATCTTAAGACTTTAAAGTCTAGGTGAAAAGGGTAGTGATCATCCTTTTTTAAAAGATTTTTATCAGAGTATAGTTGCTTTACAACGTTGTGTTAGTTTCTTCTGTACAGCAAAAATAAATCAGTCATACTTATACTTGCATGCATATATCCCCTCTTTTTTTGATTCCCTCCCACCTAGGTCACCATAGAGCTGCTGCTGCTGCTAAGTCACTTCAGTCATGTCTGTCTCTGTGTGACCCCATAGACGGCAGCCCACCAGGCTCCCCCATCCCTGGGATTCTCCAGGCAAGAATACTGGAGTGGGTTGCCATTTCCTTCTCCAATGCATGGAAGAGAAAAGTGAAAGTGAAGTCGCTCAGTCTGTCTGACTGTTAGCGACCCCATGGACTGCAGCCCACCAGGCTACTCCGTCCATTGGATTTTCCAGGCAAGAGTACTGGGGTGGGGTGCCATTGCCTTCCCCCACCATAGAGCAGTGAGTAGAATTCCCTGAGTAGGTTCTCATTAGTTATCTATCTTATACATATACGCTACTACATATATAGCAGTGTATATGTCAATCCCTATCTCCCAATTCATCTCCCCTCCACCTACACCTTGGTGTCCATAAGTTAGTTCTCTTTATCTCTGTCTCAATTTCTGCTTTGCAAATAGTTTCATCTGTGGCATTTTTCTAGATTCCATATATATGCGTTAATATGCAATATTTGTTCTTCTCTTTCTGACTTCACTCTGTATGAGAGCATCCTTTTGGTGACACCTTGTGCGGTGAGGAATGCCCAAGATCACCCTCAGTTTTGCTGATTCATCAGAAGGACTCATAGGTCTCAGGACTCAGCGAATAGTTGTGTTCATAGTTGTGATTTACATGCGTGAGTACTAAGTCGCTTCAGTCTTGTCTGACTCTTTGTGACCCTATGTGAAGGAGTCTTTTGGGCCTAGAAAAGAAAATTAACAGTTTCAAAGGCTCTTGCTGAATCATCTAACTTCGGAGAAAACAAAACAGAACTTTAGGTCTTGCCCTGATGCTCCAGGCCGGTTGCATCTATCTGGAACTTATCACTCCCTCTCCAGAAACCTTCCACCCCTACACCTGCCCAGAAGACTTATCACCCCCTGCCCAACCACAAATGCCATTTCAACTAAAGAATACCCAAAACATCCCGCCTGATTAATGTTTCCCTTATCGCTTCCACAAACCTTCCTATAAATATAGAGCCTCCCTGATCCCTCTCCGCACTCAGCCTGGTCATTAGGCTGACTGTCGCCCCTCCTTGACTGAATAAAGGTAACCTACTTCTGTTGAGGTCGTCTTTCCTCTTTCTGCCCCGGCCCGAACTATACCTTACACTATGGACTGTAGCCCGCCAGGCTCCTCTGTCCACGCTGTTCTCTGGGCAAGAATCCTGGAATGGGTTGCCATGCCCTCCTCCAGGAGCTCTGGATCCCCCTGGCCAAAACTGCATCTCTTCTGTGTCCTGCATTGACAGGTGGGTTCTTTACCACTAGGACCACCTGAGAAGCCCCTGTGATTACAAGGAAAGGACACAAAGCAAAATCAGCAAAGGATAAGGTACATGGGGCAACATCTGGAGGAAAGCAGATGGAGGCTTCCGGAGGATCTCTCCTAAGGAGACTCACATATGATTCACTTAATTCCTCCAGCAGCATGTGCGAATTGCTGTCTACCAATGAAACTCAGTGCCCAAGGCTTTCACTGGGGGGTTGGTCACATGGCACCCTCTGTCTAGCACATGCCAAAATTTCAGACTCCCAGAAGCACAGAAGGTGTCCAGCATAATCCACATTATTTATACAAACACTTCTGGCACAGTTTGGGGAGGGGCAGGAAATCCTTCCAAAATCCAAAGTCTCAGATCAGCCAAGGGTCAACCTTTCAAGTCTGTCCAGCTTGCCATCCTGTCTAAGGACAGTAACAGTCCTGAACCTGCTGTGTTCACTGTTCCCGCACACCTTGCTTGCTTGAAAGTAACACCTCTGGCCTCATCCACTGGCCCAAGCAGAATCTAGACAGAGAAACTGAAATTGGTAGGGAAAGAAAAGCAGGCTCCTCAAAGGAACATCCGGAGGTGATCATTCCTGAAATGCTTCCGCACGGAGAGGCTTGAGCGTCCAGTCAGCTACTGCCTCCTCACAAGGCCTTTACACCTAGAGCGGAGGTAATGATAAGCCCTGAAAAGTCAGGGGTGCTGACCTGTCGCAAGTGCATCTGAGCTTGAAAATAATAATTAATTATAAAAAATTCAGATCAGTGTGCTAATGTCATTTGGCATGAAATTACCCTTCTCTTGATCAGAACCTGAATGATAGTCATTTTTTCAATTCTCAGGAGAAACACGAGGTACCTCTTGGTTCGCTGCCTGGCTTCACTGTTCCTGGGCAGCTCAAGCTCTAAGATCAGCAAGGATAAATTCCAATTGACGACCTCAGACTCTTGGCTCAGAGATAATAGGAACTAATTTAGTTCTTCATGATGATATGATAATACTCCTTCTCTGGGGTATGAAATGGAAATCAGTTCCCGCGTGAAATACAGAGGGAGAAAACCATGGAACCGGAAAATAAGTATGGCTCTTTGAGGCTAAATTTTGCTCTTTTTCTATAAACCCTAACACTGTATTTGCATGAGGCTGGGATGAGAAGTCAGCAGGAAAAGGTAAAGGCAAAAGAATGCCCGCAATTACCACTGTGACTGTTCTCCGTTTTTCCCTGGGGGCCAGTGCAGAAGAAGAGGAAAATGGATGACAGTGTGCTAATTGTTCTGAAGTGTTTCAGACGGGTCTGATTTTATGCTAAAGAACACAATTAAATTCTCGGAAATCCTCTCTCCGGCACAGGAGCTTCTCCCTGGGGAGCCTAGGAATAAAGGAGAAAGGATTTAAGTGTGAGTTTCTGCAAATTATTCTTCTAATCTCCATGCCTACCTTATAGGCTTTGACAAAAAAACAGAGGATAATTTGGGGGAAAATGAAAACATGCATCAGTAGATAGTTTGTCAAGAACTTTATGGAGACTTTAACCTTGCTCTTTTAAATAAGATTCTGATTTACAGGCAATGTCCCTTGCTTTCTTTGCCTTTCATCTCAAGCAATAAAAAATAAATAAACACAATATTTTATAAAGATCTAACACAATTTCAAAATTTTGTATGCTCATCTGTTCATCCAATATAAAACATTAAGGGAGTGTTTGTTCATTAAACTATGTTAGAGGAATTGTATGTTGACATTATTTTTTTAAAGATGGAATTCCTGCAAAGGATTGTTATCCATATAACTAGGTAGGTGCTTCTCATTTCACAGCTGCAGCTATTTTTCCTCTGATCCTGTTGCCATTATCGATGCTTCCCTTAGACTTACTTGTATGGTGTCAATAACATCTCTCCTTCAAAAGAAATATTTCATAGCTGGTGATGGCACTAGGTACCCTTGATATATACCATCCTTTCACTGAAAACTCTAAGAAAGATATTTTCACCAGTCTTATTTTTTACAAAGACATAATAAAACACTATCTTCAATTAGAATCAAGGTTTATATTTATTCCTTCTATAACTGTTCCTGTCAATGGCAAAAACAAAGCCTGAAGTGAGGAGGAGCACAGACGCAGGTCATTTCAGGTTAATTTGTGGTACTGAAACTCGTGTATGAAACTAAGCAATATAGACAGCCCTTGTTTTAGAACAGCTGAACAAAGAATATTGAAAAAGCAACAGAGACAGCTGAGTGACGGTGCAAACTAAAGTATTATGTACGGACTTGGACCAGACACAAACTAGGCCTGGTTCAGACTGTTACAGGAAGGGGGCCCCTTCCAGAGTCCAAGAGTGGCCTCTTGCCTACTATTTGGAAACGAGTCGTCCGAGGAGACACACATGCTGATAAAGCAAGAGACTTTATTGGGAAGGGGCTGCTGGGACAGCAGCAGAACAGAGGAGCCCGGGTGAACGGCTCTGCCACGTGGCCAGGAGCACAGGTTTCACGGTGATGAGTTAGTTTCCGGGTTGTCTCTCGCCAATTATTCTGACTCAGGAGCCTTCCTGGTGGCGCCCAGCCAAGATGGACTTCAGCCAGGAGGATTCTGGGAGGTTAGTAGGACATATGGACCGGCATCTTCTTCTGACCTTTCCTGAATTCTTCCAGTTGGTGATGGCTTGTTGGTACTCTGTTCCTCACTAGGATCTTCCGTCATATAATTACTCATGCAAATGGTTACTATGGTGCCTGGCCAGGGCGGGCGGTTTTAGTCAGTGTTTCCCCTAACAAGATTATAGCTATCGCATCCAAATCTTCAGGTTCAGAATGTTTCTGAGGTGCCAGATCTCTAAATATTCTTTTANCTTCCGTCATATAATTACTCATGCAAATGGTTACTATGGTGCCTGGCCAGGGCGGGCGGTTTTAGTCAGTGTTTCCCCTAACAAGATTATAGCTATCGCATCCAAATCTTCAGGTTCAGAATGTTTCTGAGGTGCCAGATCTCTAAATATTCTTTTACCAGCCATGCACCCTACTGGGGATCTGAAGATTAGATTTCATTTCATACTTTGTCCAAATGTATGCCCAATCTAGAATTCTCAAACCTACTTTCTTACTCTATATTAGCAGATTATTTCATTTTTCTCCTCTTAGAAATGAAAGTCCAGAAGACAGTGACAGGTTTAGGCTCAGTATAAGGTAGAAAAAGTTCTTGGGTCAGCAAGGATTCTTGAGAAAATTGAATTGTGTTCCTTAATTTAAAATGAAAAGTGCTTCCTCCTGTACTGATCAATGCAATCTAGCCTTAAAATTGTTATTAGTTTTAATTATGTCATTTTACTTATGAAAGATCAAGAATGTAATCCGATAGTAATTCAATCATCTCTTCCTCTGACCCCTGAGCAATTATCCCTTCTCCATCTGGGTTTTAGAAAGAAATAAGTCAGTGAGAGTCAGTCTTTAATCCTAACCCACCATACAGTATTTCCACAGGCTGTTGCTGCTGCTGCTAAGTCACTTCAGTCGTGTCTGACTCTGTGCGACCACATAGATGGCAGCCCACCAGGCTCCCTCCCCCGCCCCCCCCCATTGCCTTCTCCAATTTCCACAGGAGGAACTCATTAAGTGAAGGCCTATTTTGAATAGATGGAAACTGGGGAAGGACCTAGGGTAAGGGTTGCCCTCAGAACTACTATATAATTTATGGGACTCAGTACAAAATGAAAACACAGAGCATCTTGCTCAAAATTGCTAAGAATTTTCAGTCAGTGATAGCAGAGCCCTAAACCAAGGGTGGGTCTCTCCTGAGGGTGGATCTTTGTGCCTCTGTGTTGACTCCACATCCCTGAAGGTGGCCCTGTTTATACGGCATCTGGACACATATCTGAAACCAATCTTCCTACAGTTTATGGTCTGCCATAGGGTCTGACTCTGTGTGTAAAATTCCCTTTTCCTCTTATGGAGATCTCTTTCTCAGGGTCTTCTAAGACTCCTTCTGTAACCTGGTTGATGTTAAATAAAAAAGCCACTTAACCAAACATTTGCCAGCTACAAATTGGCACTTGCTAAAAGCATTTGCCAGGGACTGAACAATGACATTTCCCATCTGCCTCTGAGGAGCTTGAACCCTGTGCTGCTGCACCTGTTGACTTTCAACACCCCCATGAGGGGGATTCAGAGTGGAGAGTAGGCACTCTGTGCTCCAGGGAAATTGGTGGAACAGGTCTTTAGATAGTTGGATATGTTCAGGAACCGATTTAATGATTCCAATCCTTTCATCTCTTCATATCTAGAAAATCACTAAATCCCTTCATGGTGACATCAGCTCCTTGTGACTAGCAGAAAACCTTNCTGTGCTCCAGGGAAATTGGTGGAACAGGTCTTTAGATAGTTGGATATGTTCAGGAACCGATTTAATGATTCCAATCCTTTCATCTCTTCATATCTAGAAAATCACTAAATCCCTTCATGGTGACATCAGCTCCTTGTGACTAGCAGAAAACCTTTTGTAAAGTAAGCACTTGATTGCATTGAACTCCCCTTTCTCAAAAATCGTGTATATTGACTTTCCCCCGCTGGTTCTTTGCAGCAGTCTCTCAGAGCTATCTGAGATGCTTTCTCCCAGGATGCAGTCCTCTTTTTACCTCAAATAAAACTCAACCTGCAACTCTCACACTCTGCATCTTTTTAGCTGACACACTGAAAGTGCGTTTGTATGTTTCAAGCCTATTCTAAAACAAAATTCAGATCTCCATCCTTTTCCCATTGTAGGAGCCTCTCCACCTATGTAATTTACAGATGTGAGTGGACAAAAAGGGAAAGGGGCAGAGGACAGAGCAGGATAATTGAAGATCTCAGACACTAACTTCTCCAGTAGGCAATCCCAGCCCCCACACTCCCCCATACTCCTAGACATGCCACACAAGAAGCCTTGACACAAATTTGGCATCTCTACAGCAAAGCTACTGGTGAGACCCAACAAGCCAATCAGTTCGGATGCAATGACTAAGGCAAATGCTGCATCGATTCTGTCTTGTAGGTATCTTCAGGACAAAGAACTGTGCTTCCCCTAGCCTTTCCACTCCCTCCTGAAGGATATAAATCTTTTCCTACTCCCTCTTTTTTGCTTAATTATTCAGTCAAGTCTTAATTTGTTAAGAATTATTCACTATTCACAGGTAAATTTTAAGTGCCTCTAACTATGATGACCAGGAGCTAAATTCACTTCTCAGACAACCCAATTGAATTTGGTGTTCAGCCCACATCCCTGGATCAGCTTGAACCTCAGCATGTTTCAGAATAACCCCACACTGAGTCATAAATGAGTAATTCAGTATTGCCAACTCCTCTTCCTTTCAAAAATCCAATCAAATCAGGCCACATAAATTCAATTTGACACATTGATAAAGATTTTTCAGAAAAAGTATTGAGAAGGGCAGTGGGAGCTTTTCTCAGCTCAGGTTAAACCAGCTTCATCTCATAAGAATAGTGGCAATCAAATTTGTTCTCGCCTTTCTTAAAAATGTAATTAGAATGCAGAGAGAAGTATATGAAAAGGGATGGGGATTATTTATAAAAGTTTTAGAATAAATCTTTCTGGGTCAGGAGATTTGCCCAGTGGCAAGAATTAAATACATAAGCATAACTCTTTAGAGAGTTGCTGCTCTGGGGGATTTTTTTTTTTTCCCCCAACCAGGGGGAACTTGAGGAAATGAAAAATTTCAAAGAAATATTAGAAGTGGATGGGCAAAACCCAATTTGATCTCCACTGTAACGGTATTATTCCATTTTGCATTAAAGAATAATATCCATAATGTGAAGATTACGCCAAGTACTCTACAAAAAGCCTGCAAACCTTGAGGCAGGCATCGCAGACTTGCCTCCAATTGTGCTTGGAACGTCACACACAGATATGCTGAGAAGCGCAGTGTCAGCAGAGCTTTGGGGCTGGCAGTTTGGAAAAGCAGGTAGCGTGCCACACCTCAGAAATAGAGAAACCACTTATGTACGTGAGAAGAAATGTGGTTTAGAAGTTGAAGACCTTGTCTACCAAAAGAGCGTGGGTATAAGGAAAGTATGAAATGATCATTAATGTAGCCTCCTTGATTGAAAAATAATGTATATTTCATGAGTACATGTATATATATATACATGTATATATATTTTTAGCATAGTATATACAGAGAGAGTAGAAAAAGAGAGAAGTCATATAGAGAGTTACTGAAAAAGTAAATAGACTCAGACATAGAAAACAAACTTAAGTTTACTAAAGGGGAGGGTGTGGGATAAATTATTTCAGGATTAATATATGCACACTGTTGAATATAAGTAACTAACAAGGACCTGCCATATAGCACAAAGAACTATATTCAATATCTTGTAATAACCTGTAATGGAAAAGAATCTGGAAAAGACTATATACTGTATGTATATATTTATACATACATGTATAAATGTCATTGAATCACTTTACTGTACAACTGAAACAAATACAATATTGCAATTCAACTATACATTAGTAAAAAAAAATTTTTTTTTAAAAGAGTTACTGAAAATGTGTCGATATCTAGCAGAGCATTCATATATGAAACCCAAATTTAACTTTTGTACCATTTCAAGCTGTTCCTATCCTTATACCCTTGCTTCCATCCACAGAGAAAGGTCAGAGACCTAACCAGAAATAGCAGGTTTCATCTCATGGCACATCCAACCTCGTGTCTCTCACGAGATCAGTAGGAGTGATTACACTGACTGATTAGCAATGTCTATCGTGGCATACAGGGAAATTTACTATAAATTTTTCATCTCTCTTCTGGACTTAAGTTTGGGGAAATAGTTAGAAAAGGGTAGATTTATAGTTTAAAAATGGGGTGATGGAAGTGGTGTGGTTGTTCTGGAGGTACATGATTTCCCTTCAAGAGTAACCCAGTGGTCACACACCTTTGGATTCCACTGAAGTGCTCACACACACTTAGGCCATGAGCTACCTGGCTTCTCCCAGCTAATGAATGAGCACAACTGGGGTGCTAAATGCAAATAGTTTCTACTTGACACAGGGCTCTTCTAAGCAACCTCTGCCCTGGGGTTCCTCATCGCCCTGGTCTAGACTTTCTGCAAGATGCACTGCAGACTTTTTATGCAATCCTTCTTCATTTCCTTGCTCTTTTGACAGCATCATACCTGAACATCATCCAAGAGCTCTCTCTGCCTTCTGTTCTCTCCTCCTCTTTCTCCCCTACCTCTTTCACAGGCATTTTCCTAGGTCAACATCTTGTACTTCTAATACTGTCTATGGCATTCTATTCTCAGAAAATAAGAAATGACACCGTTAGGATAAAAATTAACTCTACACTTGGCCAAATTGCTCAATAAAATACAATTTATTCCCTTCCACCCTTCCCCATTTCAATAGAAGTTAAGTAATATTGATATCAATTGATGTATAGTTTAACATAGAAGCTCCTCTATATCAGATTTTCATGGAAACAAACAAAGATACATGTTCAAGGAATAGTGACTCATCAGTGTTCACCACTATTAATCCAATGATGTGGAATGACTTTGGGCTTGAGGACCATGGATTTCTGGATGCTTTACCCAACCTGACTGTGAGTGGTAAAGCTTCACCAATCATTAGACTGAGTCCAGAAAGAGGAAATGGGATATATCCTTCACAACCAGTTGGTCCCTGACATTAAACTTTGAATTTTACCTGCATTTATTATGACAGAAATTATTTTCATATCTCTTATTGTTGGCTTAAAGGGGCTTAGTTTTGAATCTGATAAAGCATCTTATTTTTTTTAAGCAGGATTTATATCTGAATATGGACTTCCCAGGTAGTTCAGCTGATAAAGAATCCACCTGCAATGCAGGAGACCCTGGTTCGGTTCCTGGATTGGGAAGTTCCCCCGCGGAGAAGAGATAGGCTACCCATTCCAGTATTCTTGGGCTTCCCTGGTGTTTCAGATAGTAAAGAATCTACCTGCAATGCAGGAGACCTGAGTTTGATCCCTGAGTAGGGAAGATCCTCTGGAGGAGAGCAAGGAAACCCACCCCAGTATTCTTGCCTGAATCCCCATGGACAGAATAGCCTGGTGGGCTACAGTCCAGGGAGTCTCAGAGTTGGACATGACTGAGCGACTAAGCACAGCACAGCACATCATATCTGAATATATATTGTGTGAGTACAGACTCAGTCATCTCTGACTCTCTTCAACACCACGGACTGTAGCCCGCCAGGCTCCTCTGTGCATGGAATTTTCAAGACAAGACGACTGTAGTGGGTTTCCACGCCCTCCTCCCAACCCAGGTATTGAACCCTCATCTCCTGCATCTCCTGTCCTGATAGGTGTGTTCCTTACCAACTCAGCTACTGATGAAGCGTGGATATATATTATATAAATCTAGTTCTTGTAATGACTAAATATCGAGACATAGGGCTGATAAGACTAATCAATTCCGAATAGACAATTTAGCAATATATAACTCAGTGGACAGCACAGAGGCTGTGCTTTATTTTCCAAGCTCACACTTCACCAGTCATGACCTCTTTGGGTTGGGCTCAGGTTTTTCCATAAGATGTTATAGCAAAATGCAAACAAACATTTTGGCCAACCAAATATATTGCTGCTGCTGCTGCTGCTGCAATATATTAGGCTGGCTAAAAATGGAAGAGAACTTCCCACTTAAATTATTAACATTTTCCCCACTGTGAAATGCCTTCTTGTGGTTGACCTGTAGTCAGTTTGTCCCCATCCTTCCTTCAGGAACCTGCAGGCTTTGCCAGTCACTGCAACAGTATAACCTTACATGATCTGTTCTGATGACACCACCTGCTCTATTTCTGTATATATAAATGTAGCTGTGAAATGACAAAGTCAAACCCATTATGTTCAGTCAGTTCAGATAACTATGTGTTCAGGGTACTGGAAAAGCTCTTTAGCAGAACACATTGATTTTATAAAGGGACATTTGCCATGTATCTGCCTTAAATAGCAAAGACTTTTCACTGTATCTGATACAGGCTATATATTGTAATTTAAATATTCATGAGTATTATGGATTCCTTTTCTTTACACTCTGTCCCTCAGTGTTTATAGTCTTTTAGAAACCTCGAGCAAGGAAACTGAAGGAGAGGCATTCTGAGAAAAAAGGTAGCAAACAGTATCAAGAGAAAAAGCTTAGTCTTTTCTAAACTTGAACAGATTACATCAGATCTGCTAAAGAAAAAAATATGTCTAACTTAGGCATATGTGTTGTAGACAAAGGAATAACTTCACCATCTAGTGGGACACAGCTTAATGATCCATTTCTTAGGTAACAGCAGGATATTTTCCTGTTATGATTTTAAAGCCTGTTCTTTCTCTTTCTAGTGAATGATTTTTTTTTTCATTCCTTCCCTATAATTTCAGTTCACTCCAGATGCTTCTGAAATGTTTTGCATAGGACTGAATTTCAATCTGCTTTTGGTGAATCCATCTCAGAAATCAGAAAAAAAAAAAAAAGAACACTATAAGCTTGGTTTCAGACCATATTTTTGGACTCATCACTAATGTAAAAATACTGGTTAAAAATATACTGGTTAGTGATTAAAAGGATACAAACAGATTCTTGGGTAAGAGTTGATTTTGTTTTGTTATTAAAGTACAGACAATAATTTCTATAGGGGGAAAAAAAAAACTTGGGTAATTCTGTTTTCTATGTACAATGCACTTCTGGAATTTTGATTTATCTTTCTATATTCATTTGATGAGGTCTTCATTTAGGGGTAGATACATCATTTTTCAGGCCACATAATTTTTGAACAGTTTTACTTAATTTGACTGTGGCAATTTAATTTTTAAGCTGGTTGGGTTCAATTGAGAAAATCTATAGTTATTATTTAGTTCAATTTATTAGCAGAAGTTTAATTTTACAGGGAACTACATACATCTCCAGGATATCTATAATTACAGAAGTAAAAGGGAAAGTCGGTCAGTTGTGTCCGACTCTTTGAGACCTAATAGACTATACAGTCCATGAAATTCTCTAGGCCAGAACACTGGAGTGGGTAGACTTTGCCTTCTCCAAGGGATCTTTCCAACCAGGGATTGAACCCAGGTCTCCTGCATGGCAGGCAGATTCTTTACCGCCGAACCACTTAGGAAGCCCTAACAGAAGTGAAAAAATCCACAGCAGTGTGCAATGCTAGAGGACTGGTACAGATTAGTAAATACAGGTAATTTTATACAAGCATGGAAAATGATAGCCGTAAGTTAGTACATAAAGACCCAAGTACAAAATTAAATTTATTGTATGATCAAAATATTTGAGTATGAATACCCAGAAAAAATAATACCAAAATTACCTCACTGATTCTCTTAAGATGGTAGATGATAGCTGAATCAGAGGTATTGTTTTCTTTTTCAGAATATCTACAATGTGGTTATATTGTTTTTATAGATAAAAATTTTACCCCATGCCTCATCATCGTTATTTGAGGCCTGGAAGCCTGAGGTGGTGAAAAGAGAAAGTTCTCAGAATCGAGAGAGTAGTGTTGACATATATTCACTGCCATGTGTAAAATAGATGGCTAGAGGGAAGCTTCTGTACAGCAAGGGGGGCTCAGCTCAGTGCTCTGTGATGGCCTGGAGGTGTGGGATGGGGGGAGAGGGTAGAAGGGATGTCCAAGAGGGAAGGGATATACATAAACTTTACTTTGCTGTACAGCAGAAACTAGCACATGGTAAAGCATTATCCTTCAATTAAAATTAAATGTTAAAAAAAAAAAGAGAGAAAGTTCCCTGAACTGGTTTTACAGCACTGGAATTTACTGTCATGGAGGCAGCTTCAGTTTCAGGGTATCTGGGAGGCAGCCTTAATTGAGAAGGCTGAGGGTGAGGTCCAGTTTTAATCCTTAAACAGGCAGACCATGTCAAAAGAGTTCTATATTATTTCTCCTTTTGACAAAACACAAAACAAACAAAAAAAATCGAGTTTCTATCAGCTTGCTGCATCACCATTAACCATTACAAAAGTGCAAGAAATCTTGAGTACTAAGAAGTCAGTGAAGTGAACGTCGCTCGGTCGTGTCTGACTCTTTGCGACCCCGGGGACTGTTTAGTCCATGGAATTCTCTAGGCCAGAATACTGGAGTGGGTAGCTGTTCCCTTCTCCAGGGNCCTTCTGCCGTAAGGGTGGTGTCATCTGCATATCTGAGGTTATTGCTATTTCTCCCGGCAATCTTTATTCCATGTGCTTCCTCCAGCCCAGCGTTTCTCCTGATGTACTCTGCATATAAGTTAAATAGGCAGGGCTTTTGAACTGTGGTGTTGGAGAAGATTCTTGAGAGTCCCTTGGACTGCAAGGAGATCCAACCAGTCCATTCTGAAAGAGATTAGCCCTGGGATTTCTTTGGAAGGAATGATGTTAAAGCTGAAACTCCTGTACTTTGGCCACCTCATGCGAAGAGTTGGAAAAGACTGGAAAAGACTCTGATGCTGGGAGGGATTGGGGGCAGGAGGAGAAGGGGACGACCGAGGATGAGAAGGCTGGATGTCATCACTGACTCGATGGGCGTGAGTCTGAGTGAACTCCGGGAGTTGGTGATGGACAGGGAGGCCTGGCGTGCTGCGATTCATGGGGTTGCAAAGAGTCAGACACGACTGAGCTACTGAACTGAACTGAACAATATACAGCCTTGACGTACTCCTTTTCCTATTTGGAACCAGTCTGTTGTTCCATGTCCAGTTCTAACTGTTGCTTCCTGACCTGCATACGGGTTTCTCAAGAGGCTGGTCAGGTGGTCTGGTATTCCCAATCTCTTTCAGAATTTTCCACAGTTTATTGTGATCCACACAGTCAAAGGCTTTGGCATCGTCAATAAAGCAGAAATAGATGTTTTTCTGGAACTCTCCTGCTTTTTCAAGATGGGGGTGGAGAAGTAACAGAGAGCCAGGTGTCAGGCATTGCCAGGTTCTGAGTGATATCAGTGCACTCCCAGGGCTGGTGTTGGTGGCTCTGAGGGTCCTAGGGAGATCACCCCAGCTCACCACATTACTTGGTGCCTGACAATCCTCAAACAGAAGTCAACTTAAAGATTTCACATCTGTAGCCTGTTACTCAATCACCCTGTCTCTCAAGAGACAGGATAACAGGATTTGTTGATTTGGCAAGAGAGGTTGTTATGGCCTCCCAGGCAACATAAAGCACATCTCACTACGTTTCCACAATCGCTCTGCCTGGCTTAATTTCAAATATGCTCCCTTTTACCGTTATCAGATACGGGGATTCAGAGCCTGATCTAAATCTGCTGCTAAGTGGACTATAGTTTTATTTTTAAGCCTTCCCTAACAACCTCATTGAACTATTGCATGCCCACTATGTGAAATTATCTCTCTATATGTCTGGGAGTATTGTTTTTCTCCAGTTTTCAGCAACTGTTTCATGGAGTACAATCCAATTGCCTGGAGATTGTGGTAGAATCAGATTTCAGTAAGTATTTAAAGAGTACTCATTGTATGCAAGGCATACTGTTATACGCACAGGAGAAAATGAATAGTTACATGCTTTGAATGAAGATAATATGATTCGTCTTCTTAAGGAAGTCCCACCGTAATCAAGATGGCCAAAGAGCAAAATGTGTAAGCCAAATAAAATACACTGAAATAAGTTCTTATTCTTTTTATAAAGACATTGTGAAAGAACAGGGTATCTTCTGAGGAAAGGAGGAAGATCCAACACAAGTTACGGTGCAACTGAACTTAGTCATGTAAACACTGAAACTTTTTCTGATTGATGAATATACACTGAAAAAAACTAGAAGTAGAGAAGCTGTAAAGAAGAGAAATAAAATATTAATAGTAATCTCACAATCCAGATAAAGCAGGCTTATTTTTTTAGGTATGAATATGTGTACATATATGTGTGTGAGTGTGCATTTTTATATGCATGTTTACACATCATATATTCAGGTATTTATACATTATACATGAGTATATGGTATATATTTTTATATGTGTGCATATATAGTATATTTGAATACTTCCTCTTTGTGTATTATGTATATATATATATACTCTTTCCTTTATATTTGTACTAAATATCAATGCATTGTATATTCACACACATTAGATGGGAATACCAGACCACCTAACCTGCCTCTTGAGAAATCTGTATGCAGGTCAGGAAGCAACAGTTGGAATTGGACATGGAACAACAGACTGGTTTCAAATAGGAAAAGGAGTATGTCAAGGCTGTATATTGTCACCCTGCTTATTTAACTTATATGCAGAGTACATCAGGAGAAACGCTGGACTGGAAGAAACACAAGCTGGAATCAAGATTGCCGGGAGAAATATCAATAACCTCAGATATGCAAATGACACCACCTTTATGGTAGAAAGTGAAGAGGAACTAAAAAAACCTCTTGATGAAAGTGAAAGAGGAGAGTGAAAAATTGGCTTAAAGCTCAACATTCAGAAAACGATGATCATGGCATCCGGTTCCACCACTTCATGGGAAATAGATGGGGAAACAGTGGAAACAGTGTCAGTCTTTATTTTATTGGGCTCCAAAATCCCTGCAGATGGTCACTGCAGCCATGAAATTAAAAGATGCTTTCTCCTTGGAAGAAAAGTTATGACCAACCTGGATAGTATATTCAAAAGCAGAGACATTACTTTGCCGACTAAGGTCCGTCCAGTTAAGGCTATGGTTTTTCCTGTGGTCATGTATGGATGTGAGAGTTGGACTGTGAAGAAGGCTGAG
>SJYX01006151.1:608388-631653 GCA_006410675.1 Oreotragus oreotragus | reverse complement strand
CGAAGAATTGATGCTTTTGAACTGTGGTGTTGGAGAAGCCTCTTGAGAGTCCCAAGGAGATCCAACCAGTCCATCCTAAAGGAGATCAGTCCTGAGTGTTCTTTGTAAGGACTAATGTTGAAGCTGAAGAAACTCCAATACTTTGGCCACCAGATGTGAAGAGCAGACAGACTCATTTGAAAAGACCCTGATGTTGGGAAATATTGAAAGCAGGGGGAGAAGGGGACGACAGAGGATGAGATGGCTGGATGGCATTTCCGATTCAATGGACCTGAGTTTGGGTAAGCTCCGGGAGTTGGTGATTGACAGGGAGCCCTGGCGTGCTGCGATTCATGAGGTCGCAAAGAGTCAGACTTGACTGAGCAACTGAACTGATCTGAACTTGAACATTCTTTGGCATTGCCTTTCTTTGGACTGGAATGAAAACTGACCTTTTCCAGTCCTATGGCCACTGCTGAGTTTTCCAAATTTGCTGGCATATTGAGTGCTGCACTTTCCCAGCATCATCTTTTAGGATTTGAAATCCTAAATTCCAGCTCAACTGGAATTCCATCATCTCCACTAGCTTTGTTCATAATGATGCTTCCTAAGGCCCACTTGACTTCGCATTCTAGGGTGTCTGGCTCTAGGTGAGTGATCACACCCTCGTGTTCATTAAAATCTTTTTTGTATAGTTGTTCTGTGTATTCTTGCCACCTCTTCTTAATATCTTCTGCTTCTGTTAGGTCCATACCATTTCTGTCCTTTATTGTGCCCATCTTTGCATGAAATATTCCCTTGGTATCTCTAATTTTCTTGAAGAAATTTCTACTTCTTCCCATTCCATTGTTTCTTTTTATTTCTTTGCATTGATCACTGAGGAAGGCTTTCTTATCTCTGCCTGCTGTTCTTTGGAACTCTTCATTCAAATGAGTATATCTCTCTTTTTCTCCTTTACCTTCTCTTCTCTTCTTTTCTCAGCTATTTGTAAGGCCTCCTCAGACAACCATTTTGCATTTCTATTTCTTGGGGATGGTCTTGATCACTGCCTCCTGTACAATGTCACAAACCTCTCTCCATAATTCTTCAAGCATTCTGCCTTTTAGATCTAATCCCTTGAATCTATTTGTCACTTCCACTAATCATAATGGATTTGATTTAGGTCATACCTAAATGGTCTAGTGGTTTTCTCTACTTCAATTTCAGTCTGAATTTGCTATAAGGAGTTCATGATCTGAGTCACAGTCAGCTCCTGGTCTTGTTTTTGCTGACTGTATAGAGCTTCTCCATCTTTGGCTGCAAAGAATATAATCAATCTGATTTTTACTGACCATCTGGTGGTGTCCATGTGTAGAGTCTTCTCTTGTGTTCTTAGAAAAGGATGCTTGCTATGACCAGTGTGTTCTCTTGGTAAAAGTCTCTTAGCCTTTGACCTGCTTCATTTTGTACTCCAAGGGCAAATTCGCCTGTTACTCCAGGTATCTCTTGACTTCCTACTTTTGCATTCTAATCTCCTATGATGAAAAGGACATCTTTTATGGGTGTTAGTTCTAGAAAGTCTTGTATGTGTTCATAGAACCATTCAACTTCAGCCTCTTTTGCATTGCTGGTTGGGACATAGACTTGTATTACTGTGATATTGAATGTCTTGACTTGGAAGTTAACAGAATTCATTTGGTCATTTTTGAGTTAGCACCAAAGAACTGTATCTCAGACTCTTTTGTTGATTTGGAGAACATAGTTGTGCGAGAAACCAAAGGACCAGTTAATTGAAGCCCAAAATTATATACTTACCCACTCAACCACACGTTCTGAACCTAGGGAGGCCAAATTCCATTAGTAGTTGCCTTGGCCCTGGGGGAGCAGAGTAAAATCTAAATTTCTTGTAAGTAGGCTTGCTCCCAAAATGGAGAAAAGGATGAGCTATATTTAGTCTTTACAAATGTACAGATGAATGTAATTACTGTGGAATATAAAGTAATGACTCTCTATATATTCTGTAACATTAATTAATTACAAATATATGTGATGTAGCAACTCTGTCTAGCACAAAACACATTCTCAAGTAATTAGCCATTATTAATCTAATCCTTAAGCCCAATTATGTTTACCTATATTGGCCTACACAGGTTATCAGAAGTTTTGAAATGAGATTATATGGCAACACTATGATACTCAAAACACAAAATGCATAAAGACCTCCTATTCATAAAATTTCAGCAATAAAGTTGTCTTAATTTTATCTCTAAGCCCTCTGTGAATATGAAATTTCTGTGAAGAAATTAAAGCTCAAAGATTAAATACTCTTGCATGTTAAATCCAGAGGAAATAAGGCTCAGAATCAAATCCCCTTGACTTAAAAAAATAAACTTCCAAAGTCATCCTTTCCAATTTGTAATTCTTTTCAGTTAAATCAGAGACTGCTGCTGCTAAGTCACTTCAGTCGTGTCTGACTCTGTGCAACCCCAGAGACAGCAGCCCACCAGGCTCCCCCGTCCCTGGGATTCTCCATGCAAGGACACTGGAGGGGGTTGCCATTTCCTTCTCCAATGCAGGAAAGTGAAAAGTGAAAGAGAAGTTGCTCAGTAGAGAAGTTCACCACAAATGGATAGAAATGTATACAGTTGGGTGTTTTTCTTTCAGCAGCTACAGCCTGGGATGTATATGAATCCTTTAAGGCCTCAGAAATTTTTAGTTCACTGCCAGGACAAGTCATTTTCACTGTAATGTGTGTGTGTGCTAAGTAGCTTCTGTCATGCCTCACTCTGTGCGATTCTATGGATGGTAGTATGAAAGGCTCCTGGGTCCATGGGATTCTCCAAGGAAGATTATTGGAATGGGTTACCATGCCTTCCTCCAGGGGATCTTCCTGACCCAGGGATCTAACCTGCACCTCTTATGTCTCTTGCATTGGCAGGCAGGTTCCTTACCATCAGCACCAACTGGGAACTTGCACTCTAATCAGTTCAGTACAGTTCAGTCCAGTTCGGTCGCTCAGTCATGTCTGACTCTTTGCGTCCCCAAGGACTACAGCACACCAGGTTTCCCTGTCAGTCACCAATTCCTGGAGCTTGCTCAAGCTCATGTCCATTGAGTCTGTGATGCCCTCAAACTATCTCATCCTCTATTGTCCCCTTCTCCTCCTGCCTTTAATCTTTCCCAGCATCAGGGTCTTTTCTAATGAGTCAGTTTTTTTGTATCACATGGTCAAAGTATTGTCAGCTTCAGTCTCAGCATCAGTCCTTCCAAAGAATATTCAGGACTGACTAATTTTAGGATTGACTGGTTGGATCTCCTTGCAGTCCAAGGGACTCTCAAGAGTATTCTCCAACACCATAGTTCAAAAGCATCAGTTCTTCAGTGCTCAGCTTTCTTTATAGTCCAACGCTTATATCCATATATGACTACTAGAAAAATCATAGCTTTGACCTGATGGACCTTTGTTGGCAAAGTAATGTCTCTGCTTTTTAATACACTGTCTAGATTGGTCATAGCTTTTCTTCCAAGGAGCAAGTGTCTTTTAATTTCATGGCTGCAATCACCATCTGCAGTGAATTTGGAACCCAAGAAAATAGTCACTGTTTCCATTGTTTCCCCATCTATTTGCCATGAAGTGATGGGATCAGATGCCATGATCTTTGTTTTCTGCATGTTGAGCTTTAAGCCAGCTTTTTTCAATCTCTTTTGTCACATTCATCATGAGGCTCTTTTTTTCCTCTTTACTTTCTGCCATAAGAGTGGTGTCATCTGCATATCAGAAGTTATTAATATTTCTCCTGGCAATCTTGATTCCAGGTTTTGCTTCATCCAGCCCAGCATTTCTCAAGATGTACTCTGCATATAAGTTAAATAAGCAGAGTGACAATATACAGTCTTGACGCACTCCTTTACCAGTTTTGAACCAGTCTGTTGTTCCAAGAAGCAAACTTGCTTCTTGACCTGGATACTGATTTCTCAGGAGGCAGGTCAGGTGGTCTGGTATTCCCATCTCTTGAAGAATTTTCTACAGTTTGTTGTGATCCACACCATCAAAGGCTTTAGCATAGTTAATGAAGTAGACGTAGATGTTTTTCCAGAATTCCCTTGTTTTTTCCTATGATCCAGCAGATGTTGGTAATTTGATCTCTGGTTCCTCTGCCTTTTCTAAATCCAGCTGGAACATCTGGAAGTTCGTGGTTCACATATTGTTGAAGCCTGGCTTGGAGAATTTTGAGCATGGCTTTACGAAAGTGTGAGATGAGTACAGTTGTGCATTTAGGACACCACAAAGCACTGAGTGGAATTCCCTGTGCTATGTACCAGGTTCTCATTAGTTATCCATTTTAGACATAGTATCAATAGTGGATATATGTCAATCATCATCTCCCAGTTCATCCCACCCCCTCCTCCTCAGTGTCCGTATACTTGTTCTCCACATCTGAAAAAACAGCGTTTTGCACCATTCTTTTTTCACTTAAAACTTTGTTTCAGAGATTATTTTATATAAGTAAATATAAGTCTGAAACTGAAAGTGTTAGTTGCTCAGTCGTGTTCAACTCTTTGCAACCCCATGGACTTGTAGCCGGCCTCCTCTGTCCATGGCCTTCTCCAGGCAAAAATACTGGAGTGGTTGGCCATTCCTTTCTGCAGGGTATCTTCCTGACCCAGGGTTAGAACCTGAGTATTTTGCACTGGCAGGCAAATCCTTTACTGTCTGAGCCACCGGGGAAGCCCAAATATAGGTCTACCTCAATTTTTGAAAAAGCAACAATAAAATAGCTCATTTTTTTGTTTTAATAGACCAAGGTATGTCTGCAACAGTGGTTACGAGACTAAACTCTGAATTCAAATCCCAGCTGTACCATTTACTAGTTGCATGTCCCTGGGCAAGTTACTTCTCTGTGTCCCAGTTCTCTCATCTATAAAAGGAGAATAATAGTCATCTGAGCTCTCAGTTTTCCTGAGAGGAAATAAAAGAATCAACACAAATAAAACACTTAAAATAGTATCTTGGTATTATAGTATACTTGGTAAGCGGTCAACGTATTTTTTATTATTTATCCAGTTCCCTATAAAAAGGCATTAGGTTGTTTCCAATATTTTGATATTACAAAGAATTCTATAATAAATACCCTCATATAAACTCATTTTACACTTACACAAGAATATCTGCAGGAAAATTTCTGAAAGTAGAAATCTCCAGGTCAAACGGAATATTCATTTTATATATTCCTGCCTATTGCCAAGCCATCCTCCACTCAGACTAATTTATTCTCTACTCCTGGTATGTGCGTTTTTCCTTTTTCCATTGCCAATGTGATGGTTAAAAAATGACATTGCGGCATAATTCTAACTTCAATTACCTTTATATGTTAAGCATTTTTTCATATGTTTCAGAGCCTTTTGCATTTCCGTTTCTCTTTTTTTAGGATCAATTCATTCATATAATTGCCCCATTTTTTATTTCTTTCCTTCATTTAACTATCACATTTTTCTAAAATGTAAGTGGCCAGCACAGATCTCTGACTCACTCCCCTTTCCACTGAAATTGCAACCTCTGCCTCTGCTTTGCTCTAAAGCCTCTGCCAGGAAGTCACCAGTGACCTCCTAATTGCTCCATTTAATTGTGTTTTCTCAGTCAGAATTCTTTCTGCAGTTTCAAACGCACTTGCCCATAGCCCCTCATGGGACATTCAGGAGATTTCTGAGGCACACACCTCTGCTGCTCCTGAGTCCTCCACGTGCTTCCAGTTCTTTGAGGGTAACCAGGTAGGGTCAGCTGCCAGTTAAGTTAAGGGCCACCACATAATTTACCATCCAATCCAGGATACTTTTTAGACTAAAAGAGGTGCTTTTAATAATCATTCCAGAGCGACAATTAAATACAGAAGAATCTGTTCATAACTGGGACATATGCTGACTCTACTCAAGCCTCTTAGAGCTTCCCAGGCGGCGCGAGTGGTAAAGAACCCACCTGCCAAGGCAGGAGACCTAAAAGATGGGAGTTCACTGAAGATCCCCTGGAGGAGGGCATGGCTCCCACTCCAGTGTTCTTGCCTGGAGAATCCCATGGACAGAGAAGCTCGGCGGGCTACAGTCCATGGGGTGGCAAGAAGTCAGACACAACTGAAGGTACTTCAGCACGCAGGCACAAACATCATTCTGTCAACTGTTTTCTTCCTTCTCAAGTATCCAGAGCTTTCCTTTAAAGCATTGGTGACTGAGCTTTGCCAGGTATTTCTGGGAAGTGCATTCCTCTAAGAGGAGGTGAGGAGTAGCTTAATTTATCACAGTATCCTGTTTCCCTGCTGTACCTCCAATCAAGCATTGAATCACCTGGGGTATTAAGACTTGTTCTACTAGGAACTTTGGGGTCTCAGAGAAGGTATATTATCAGAGAATGGAGAGCATGTGCATATCTGAAACAGGGACCCAGTAGCTAAGTGAACAACTTCCGATGAAGCATGCGGACAGGGAAGATGAGCTGAGCTCTTAAAGGTGGATGCTCAAGGGCCCTCTAGAAGCTCAAAGTGGCCACATCTTTCCAACAAATGATATATTTCATTTTAAGCCATTGGAATTTGCTGATATTGTGATTGCTCATTTGTGAAAACTGCTGCAGTTGCTTTAAATTTGCTTGACCCAACACTCTGGGAGGGATTCCCTCTCTGCCCAGACAAAGAGACATTGCTGGAACGGGTGCCAGAAGGTGAATTTCTGATGGGCATGCAGCACCATGGGCGTGAACTCCTCCTCCTGCTGCGGGGGCAGCCCATCCAGCCCCCATGCCCGTGAGCCATGCAGCTGCTTGGGAGGTTTCATGCAGGCTGGACTGGAGCTGAGCCAGTCAGTCTCTGCCTCATCTCTTTCTACATCAATATATAAGTCTGGCTTATGGGGATAGCCTTGTATTCTTTGTGTAGCTCATAAAAGGCATTTTTGTGGCTAATGGCAAGAAAGATGTGATACAAAGTCTATGTTTATGGACCNTTTTTTATTATTTATCCAGTTCCCTATAAAAAGGCATTAGGTTGTTTCCAATATTTTGATATTACAAAGAATTCTATAATAAATACCCTCATATAAACTCATTTTACACTTACACAAGAATATCTGCAGGAAAATTTCTGAAAGTAGAAATCTCCAGGTCAAATGGAATATTCATTTTATATATTCCTGCCTATTGCCAAGCCATCCTCCACTCAGACTAATTTATTCTCTACTCCTGGTATGTGCGTTTTTCCTTTTTCCATTGCCAATGTGATGGTTAAAAAATGACATTGCGGCATAATTCTAACTTCAATTACCTTTATATGTTAAGCATTTTTTCATATGTTTCAGAGCCTTTTGCATTTCCGTTTCTCTTTTTTTAGGATCAATTCATTCATATAATTGCCCCATTTTTTATTTCTTTCCTTCATTTAACTATCACATTTTTCTAAAATGTAAGTGGCCAGCACAGATCTCTGACTCACTCCCCTTTCCACTGAAATTGCAACCTCTGCCTCTGCTTTGCTCTAAAGCCTCTGCCAGGAAGTCACCAGTGACCTCCTAATTGCTCCATTTAATTGTGTTTTCTCAGTCAGAATTCTTTCTGCAGTTTCAAACGCACTTGCCCATAGCCCCTCATGGGACATTCAGGAGATTTCTGAGGCACACACCTCTGCTGCTCCTGAGTCCTCCACGTGCTTCCAGTTCTTTGAGGGTAACCAGGTAGGGTCAGCTGCCAGTTAAGTTAAGGGCCACCACATAATTTACCATCCAATCCAGGATACTTTTTAGACTAAAAGAGGTGCTTTTAATAATCATTCCAGAGCGACAATTAAATACAGAAGAATCTGTTCATAACTGGGACATATGCTGACTCTACTCAAGCCTCTTTGAGCTTCCCAGGCAGCACGAGTGGTAAAGAACCCACCTGCCAAGGCAGGAGACCTAAGAGATGGAAGTTTACTGAAGATCCCCTGGAGGAGGGCATGGCTCCCACTCCAGTGTTCTTGCCTGGAGAATCCCATGGACAGAGAAGCTCGGCGGGCTACAGTCCATGGGGTGGCAAGAAGTCAGACACAACTGAAGGTACTTCAGCACGCAGGCACAAACATCATTCTGTCAACTGTTTTCTTCCTTCTCAAGTATCCAGAGCTTTCCTTTAAAGCATTGGTGACTGAGCTTTGCCAGGTATTTCTGGGAAGTGCATTCCTTTAAGAGGAGGTGAGGAGTAGCTTGATTTATCACAGTATCCTGTTTCCCTGCTGTACCTCCAATCAAGCATTGAATCACCTGGGGTATTAAGACTTGTTCTACTAGGAACTTTGGGGTCTCAGAGAAGGTATATTATCAGAGAATGGAGAGCATGTGCATATCTGAAACAGGGACCCAGTAGCTAAGTGAACAACTTCCGATGAAGCATGCCGACAGGGAAGATGAGCTGAGCTCTTAAAGGTGGATGCTCAAGGGCCCTCTAGAAGCTCAAAGTGGCCACATCTTTCCAACAAATGATATATTTCATTTTAAGCCATTGGAATTTGCTGATATTGTGATTGCTCATTTGTGAAAACTGCTGCAGTTGCTTTAAATTTGCTTGACCCAACGCTCTGGGAGGGATTCCCTCTCTGCCCAGACAAAGAGACATTGCTGGAACGGGTGCCAGAAGGTGAATTTCTGATGGGCATGCAGCACCATGGGCGTGAACTCCTCCTCCTGCTGCGGGGGCAGCCCATCCAGCCCCCATGCCCGTGAGCCATGCAGCTGCTTGGGAGGTTTCATGCAGGCTGGACTGGAGCTGAGCCAGTCAGTCTCTGCCTCATCTCTTTCTACATCAATATATAAGTCTGGCTTATGGGGATAGCCTTGTATTCTTTGTGTAGCTCATAAAAGGCATTTTTGTGGCTAATGGCAAGAAAGATGTGATACAAAGACTATGTTTATGGACCAGGAATCCACAAGGTGGATAGAGACTCTCCTTTATAAATAAATTTTATGCGGGGGCAATGTAGGGCCTCTGGCTACAAGCCAGTTTCCTCACCCTAATATAATCCTTCATAGGTACATACCTAAGGGCAGGAGAAATCAGAGGAAATAAATGGAGACAGAGGAAAGAAACCTTCAAATGCAAAGTGGATTATCTCAAGATATAAGGCCATGTCCTTCTATCATTTGGTGTAAATAAAAATTCTCATTCACTTATATGTAATGAGACTATCCCTGACATCAGGCTTGTGGATTTGTCAGCAGATCAAGAAAAAGGGGTCTGGAAATTGTAACAGAGAAGAACAAGTGAAAGTGAAAGTCACTAAGTCCTGTCCCGCTCTTTGCGACCCCATGGGCTCTACAATCTGTGGAATTCTCCAGGCCAGAATACTGGAGGGGGTAGCCTTTCCCTTCTCCAGGGATCTTCCCAACCCAAGGATCAAACCCAGGTCTCCTGCATTGCAGGCAGATTCTTTACCAGCTGAGCCACAAGAAAAGCCCAAACCTGACCCCATATTGGATATATTCCTTTAGCTCTAACCCTTGTGCTCTGTTGCCTGCACTTAGTCATCCGGGCTTTGCTGAACTGCCTTATATACCTCCTAGCTTTGCTCATTTTAATCTGTATCCTTTCACTGTAATAAACCATAACCATGAGTGTAACAACATCTGAGTTCTGTGAGTCCATCTAGCAAACCACTGAACCTGAGGGTGGTCTGGGACCCCCAGCACAATATTTCTTAGTGGCTTATTTAGAATTAGGGAGAATCCTAAGAGCACCCAGGTTACACAAAGTGTGGTGAAGGGACAAGCAAAATAATACAGTAATTAGCATTGTATTGGCACTTTATACTTTACAGCAAGTTCTCTTTTCATCCTCCCAAAACTCTGTGAAGTGTGTATTATGCTCAGTTATTTTTATATAAAAGTCTTCCTGACCCAGGTTTCGAACCCACGTCTCCTATGTCTCCTGCATCGACAGGCTGGTTCTTTTCCACTAGCACTACCTGGAAAGATCAATAAAAGACTGGGCTCAGAAGGTAAAGAATCCGCCTGCAGTGCAGGCGACCCGGGTTCAATCCTGGGTTGGGAAGATCCCCTGGAGGAGAGCATGGCAACCCACTCCAGTATTCTTGCCTGGAGAATCCCATGGACAGAGGAGTCTGTTGGACTAGTCCATAGGGGCGCCAAGAGTCAGACATGAGCAACTAAGCACACACAGTTGGTAGTTACTGTACAGATAATTATCTAAAAATTTACTGGATTAAAGCAACAAACAAGTATTACCTCACAGTTTCTGAGACTCTGGAATCCCACAGTGGCTTAGTTGGATATTTCTGACTCAGGATATTCGAGGGTTTGCACTATATTATAAAGCCTTGATTGGAATCCCAGGCTCTACATCTGAGAAGACTCGCCCTAATGGCTACTGGCTGGAACCCTCAGATCCTTGCTGGCTATTGTCTGAAAGCCTGACCCAGGCTCTACATCTGAGAAGACTCGCCCTAATGGCTACTGGCTGGAACCCTCAGATCCTTGCTGGCTATTGTCTGAAAGCCTGAAGTGTCTTACATATAGGCGTCTCCATAGACTTGCCTGAGCATCCTCAAGACAAGGAAGCAGGTTTCTCCAAAGACAGATGCTGCCTATAGCAGAAGCCACCATCTTTATAACCTAATCTCCAAAGTGATCTAACATCATTACTGCCAAACATCATTGGTCACACAGGTGAAACCTGGTCCAGCGAGGGAGGGGATTACACAGGGCTCACTGAGGGTCATTTTGGAGGCTGACTACCACAGGAACTGACCAGTTAGCATGTAAGTATAAGATCACACTGTGACAGGCAAAGGAAGAAACTGAACTCCTGTCTCTCGACTCTAAATCCTTAGAAGCTGACAATTGACCTATAAACATTCCCTTTGGTTATAAGAGAAGTAGATGAAAAACAACTTTAATCCTTACAGAAAGTGAAAGTCACTCAGTTGTGTCTGATTCTTTGCAATGCTGTGGGACTATACAGTCTATGGAATTCTCCAGGCCAGAATTCTGGAGTGGGCAGCTGTTCCCTTCTCTGGGAGATCTTCCCAACTCAGGGATTGAACTCACGTCTCCCACATCACAGGTGGATTCTTTACCAGCTGAACCACCAGGGAAGCCCAAGAATATTGGAGTGGGTAGCTTATCCCTTCTCCAGGGGATCTTCCTGACTCAGGAATCGAACTGAGGTCTCCTGCATTGCAGAGATTCTTCACCAACTGAGCTACCAGCATTTTATAGATCCAAATGTTGTTTTCGTGGCTAAATCATATCAGGCTCTTTCTGACCCCATGGACTTTAGCCTACCAGGCTCCTCTGTACAAAGGATTCTTCAGGAAAGAATACTGGAGTGGGTTGCAATTTCCTTCTCCAGGGCATCTTCCCCACCCAGGGATTGAATCCATGTTTCCTGCTTGGTAGGCAGATTCTTTACTTCTGAGCCACTTGGAAGCCCATGGATCAGAATAAAGGTTCAGAAAACTTGCCTTTCCTTTTCCATATTTTATTATTCAAAATTGCCTCTGTATCATGCTACAGGAGCAAAATATAAAATAAACCACCCATTTTGTTCCTTCATTTTTCTACTTATTTTTTACCTAATCTGAAATATCAATGATTGTATTACTGGAAAAGAAGAATGCTGCTGATAAAATTATGAAGCAATGATTTAATACAAGTACTGCACAATCTTCTCATTGCCCTGAAATTTCTTCCGTCTTTTCTGAGACACTTGTCAATTTCTTCTACTTTCAATTACATTGCTTAGAATCTAATGAAACAATCCTTTATTTTTTCTTAATTTTTAAGTTTTATACTAGAGTATAATTGATTTACAAGGTTGTGTAATTTCAGGCACAGTAAAGTGACTCAGTTATACATGTACATATATCTATTCTTTCTCAAACTCTTTTCCCATATAGGTTATTACAGAGTATTGAGCAGAGTCCTCCACGCTATATAGTAGCACCTTGTTGCTTACCTATTTTAAATATAGTAGTGTGTGTATGTCAGTCCCAAACACCCAATTTATCCCCTCCCTCATCTTTCAATCCTTTTGCACATATCTCATTAGAAAAACATAATATAGCTTCATTACTTGTCAATACTTTATCTCTTAAGTCCTTGGTTTTTGCTCTGCTTTTAAAAAATGTAAAATTTTAGTTATTCCACCGGTAATGAATACTTGTGTCACTAAGAGCAAGTTTATGCCCTGCTGAACTGTGCCTGTGTCTTTTTGCTTCCATACTAACTTACATTCAATACCAATTAAGCTTCATCTGCAGTAGGAGACAAGGTACATATCAGTAAATTAACGGAAGTGATGACAAAAGAGAACAGTCGTCACCAAGTTGTCCACATCCACCTGGTGGAAATAATGCTAAGGTACCCTTGACCCTATGATGACTGTTGATTTTTAATATGCTGACATAAAAAAGCTGTCTTAGAATCAACGAAATTCCATTTTTTTTCCTCCAAGTTTTACTCTAACAATGATAGCCGTTAACTTCAAGTTGCAATTCAATCTGACTGAAAGCAAATCAGGCTTCTTTTACCCCACTTATATCCTCAAGCAAAGCTTTATGTTACATTTCACATCTCTCAAAAATAAGTGAGAAATCAATTCAACACACCACATCTGGTGTTTAAAAGAGACTTGGAGAGTCAGCCATCAAAGTAGTTTATTTCAGCATGCCGTGGACCTCCACTGACAGAGCCTGACATGTATTATTTGGATAAAATGAAAAACAGAAACAATTGTCTTTGCAAAACAAGGGCTTGTGAATCTCTTCTAACCAGCGATTTCAATAAACGAGAGAAACGCTCAGAAGAAGGTCAGGAATGGTTTCTGAGAACTAATGGGGTGAGATGGATTGCGAGGCAAATGCCACGTGTAGTTATGTCACCCTGACAGAGTCACAGCGCTTAGGAGACATCTTTCATTTATTCTACAAGCATTTGTTTGCAGTTCAGCTGTGTACGTTTTAGATGCAAGTTGTGTTAGCTTTTAATTTGCTTCCATAACTAATTACTGCGAGGTAACTGGCTTAAAATAGTACAGACTTCTATCTTATAATTCTAGAGGTCAGAATTCTGACACGGATGTCACTAGGCTCACATCAGGATGTCAGCAGGGCTCTGTTCCTTTTTGGGGGGCAGGTCTGAGGAGCAGATGGATCTCCTTGCCTCTTCCAGTTCCTTGAAGTCTCCCATATTCCCTGCTCACAGCTGCTTCTCTCCATTTTCGAACCCAGCAGTGTTGCATCTGTTTGTGACTATGAGACGTAACTCACAGTCATGTCTGTCTCTGACTCCATTCATCTCCCTTTTCCACTATTAAGGACTCTTGTGATTACACGGGGTCCACCATATAATCCAGGACTTATTTTAAGGTCCTATGTAAACATGAGCTGATCAGCAACCTTAATTTCTCTTTTCAGTGTAACCTGAAATGCTCGCAGGGCTTCCCCAGTGGCTTAGAGGTAAAGAAGCTGCCTGCCACGCAGGAGACACAGGATTCTCGGGTTTGATCCCTGGGCCAGGAAGATGCCCTGGAGGAGGAAATGGAAACCCACTCCAATATTCTTGAGGGGAAAATCCTATGGACATAGAAGCCTGGTTGGCTACAGTCCATGAGGTCACAAAGAGTTGGACGCGACTGAGCACACTTAACATGTTCACAGGTTAGGGGTTCCACATGGGTGTCTCTGAGGGGCCATTATTCTGCCTAACATACTACTTTTGCTCTTAAGGTTGCCTAGGCTTTAACTGACAAAATCATCTCTAAATTTTCAAATTTATCTAAGCATGCTAGAGATTTTAGGCTAATTTATTTTGCAACATATATTTTTAGCACTCACTACCATTTTCAGGAAAGACCACCAGGCTGCCCTAAAATAGGGCAGTTTCTTTCCTGCTATTGACTTTCTGAGGAAATGAATCACTTCACTTTTCTGAATCATAGCTTACTGTGCTTAACATGTGCATAGATGTACATTTCCCATTTATCTCATGGAATTGTGATGTGATGAGCAAATATACGTAAAATATTATATTATCATTGTTGTACAAATATAAGGCAGCCTATCTATTAGTAATAATGTTGGTTGTAATCATTTAAAATTTCTAATTGAACCACTAGCTTTTATCACAGAAGCTTCAAGGTACTGCTACTAAGTTGCGTCAGTCGTTACTAGTCCATAGGGGCGCCAAGAGTCAGACATGAGCAACTAAGCACACACAGTTGGTAGTTACTGTACAGATAATTATCTAAAAATTTACTGGATTAAAGCAACAAACAAGTATTACCTCACAGTTTCTGAGACTCTGGAATCCCACAGTGGCTTAGTTGGATATTTCTGACTCAGGATATTCGAGGGTTTGCACTATATTATAAAGCCTTGATTGGAATCCCAGGCTCTACATCTGAGAAGACTCGCCCTAATGGCTACTGGCTGGAACCCTCAGATCCTTGCTGGCTATTGTCTGAAAGCCTGACCCAGGCTCTACATCTGAGAAGACTCGCCCTAATGGCTACTGGCTGGAACCCTCAGATCCTTGCTGGCTATTGTCTGAAAGCCTGAAGTGTCTTACATATAGGCGTCTCCATAGACTTGCCTGAGCATCCTCAAGACAAGGAAGCAGGTTTCTCCAAAGACAGATGCTGCCTATAGCAGAAGCCACCATCTTTATAACCTAATCTCCAAAGTGATCTAACATCATTACTGCCAAACATCATTGGTCACACAGGTGAAACCTGGTCCAGCGAGGGAGGGGATTACACAGGGCTCACTGAGGGTCATTTTGGAGGCTGACTACCACAGGAACTGACCAGTTAGCATGTAAGTATAAGATCACACTGTGACAGGCAAAGGAAGAAACTGAACTCCTGTCTCTCGACTCTAAATCCTTAGAAGCTGACAATTGACCTATAAACATTCCCTTTGGTTATAAGAGAAGTAGATGAAAAACAACTTTAATCCTTACAGAAAGTGAAAGTCACTCAGTTGTGTCTGATTCTTTGCAATGCTGTGGGACTATACAGTCTATGGAATTCTCCAGGCCAGAATTCTGGAGTGGGCAGCTGTTCCCTTCTCTGGGAGATCTTCCCAACTCAGGGATTGAACTCACGTCTCCCACATCACAGGTGGATTCTTTACCAGCTGAACCACCAGGGAAGCCCAAGAATATTGGAGTGGGTAGCTTATCCCTTCTCCAGGGGATCTTCCTGACTCAGGAATCGAACTGAGGTCTCCTGCATTGCAGAGATTCTTCACCAACTGAGCTACCAGCATTTTATAGATCCAAATGTTGTTTTCGTGGCTAAATCATATCAGGCTCTTTCTGACCCCATGGACTTTAGCCTACCAGGCTCCTCTGTACAAAGGATTCTTCAGGAAAGAATACTGGAGTGGGTTGCAATTTCCTTCTCCAGGGCATCTTCCCCACCCAGGGATTGAATCCATGTTTCCTGCTTGGTAGGCAGATTCTTTACTTCTGAGCCACTTGGAAGCCCATGGATCAGAATAAAGGTTCAGAAAACTTGCCTTTCCTTTTCCATATTTTATTATTCAAAATTGCCTCTGTATCATGCTACAGGAGCAAAATATAAAATAAACCACCCATTTTGTTCCTTCATTTTTCTACTTATTTTTTACCTAATCTGAAATATCAATGATTGTATTACTGGAAAAGAAGAATGCTGCTGATAAAATTATGAAGCAATGATTTAATACAAGTACTGCACAATCTTCTCATTGCCCTGAAATTTCTTCCGTCTTTTCTGAGACACTTGTCAATTTCTTCTACTTTCAATTACATTGCTTAGAATCTAATGAAACAATCCTTTATTTTTTCTTAATTTTTAAGTTTTATACTAGAGTATAATTGATTTACAAGGTTGTGTAATTTCAGGCACAGTAAAGTGACTCAGTTATACATGTACATATATCTATTCTTTCTCAAACTCTTTTCCCATATAGGTTATTACAGAGTATTGAGCAGAGTCCTCCACGCTATATAGTAGCACCTTGTTGCTTACCTATTTTAAATATAGTAGTGTGTGTATGTCAGTCCCAAACACCCAATTTATCCCCTCCCTCATCTTTCAATCCTTTTGCACATATCTCATTAGAAAAACATAATATAGCTTCATTACTTGTCAATACTTTATCTCTTAAGTCCTTGGTTTTTGCTCTGCTTTTAAAAAATGTAAAATTTTAGTTATTCCACCGGTAATGAATACTTGTGTCACTAAGAGCAAGTTTATGCCCTGCTGAACTGTGCCTGTGTCTTTTTGCTTCCATACTAACTTACATTCAATACCAATTAAGCTTCATCTGCAGTAGGAGACAAGGTACATATCAGTAAATTAACGGAAGTGATGACAAAAGAGAACAGTCGTCACCAAGTTGTCCACATCCACCTGGTGGAAATAATGCTAAGGTACCCTTGACCCTATGATGACTGTTGATTTTTAATATGCTGACATAAAAAAGCTGTCTTAGAATCAACGAAATTCCATTTTTTTTCCTCCAAGTTTTACTCTAACAATGATAGCCGTTAACTTCAAGTTGCAATTCAATCTGACTGAAAGCAAATCAGGCTTCTTTTACCCCACTTATATCCTCAAGCAAAGCTTTATGTTACATTTCACATCTCTCAAAAATAAGTGAGAAATCAATTCAACACACCACATCTGGTGTTTAAAAGAGACTTGGAGAGTCAGCCATCAAAGTAGTTTATTTCAGCATGCCGTGGACCTCCACTGACAGAGCCTGACATGTATTATTTGGATAAAATGAAAAACAGAAACAATTGTCTTTGCAAAACAAGGGCTTGTGAATCTCTTCTAACCAGCGATTTCAATAAACGAGAGAAACGCTCAGAAGAAGGTCAGGAATGGTTTCTGAGAACTAATGGGGTGAGATGGATTGCGAGGCAAATGCCACGTGTAGTTATGTCACCCTGACAGAGTCACAGCGCTTAGGAGACATCTTTCATTTATTCTACAAGCATTTGTTTGCAGTTCAGCTGTGTACGTTTTAGATGCAAGTTGTGTTAGCTTTTAATTTGCTTCCATAACTAATTACTGCGAGGTAACTGGCTTAAAATAGTACAGACTTCTATCTTATAATTCTAGAGGTCAGAATTCTGACACGGATGTCACTAGGCTCACATCAGGATGTCAGCAGGGCTCTGTTCCTTTTTGGGGGGCAGGTCTGAGGAGCAGATGGATCTCCTTGCCTCTTCCAGTTCCTTGAAGTCTCCCATATTCCCTGCTCACAGCTGCTTCTCTCCATTTTCGAACCCAGCAGTGTTGCATCTGTTTGTGACTATGAGACGTAACTCACAGTCATGTCTGTCTCTGACTCCATTCATCTCCCTTTTCCACTATTAAGGACTCTTGTGATTACACGGGGTCCACCATATAATCCAGGACTTATTTTAAGGTCCTATGTAAACATGAGCTGATCAGCAACCTTAATTTCTCTTTTCAGTGTAACCTGAAATGCTCGCAGGGCTTCCCCAGTGGCTTAGAGGTAAAGAAGCTGCCTGCCACGCAGGAGACACAGGATTCTCGGGTTTGATCCCTGGGCCAGGAAGATGCCCTGGAGGAGGAAATGGAAACCCACTCCAATATTCTTGAGGGGAAAATCCTATGGACATAGAAGCCTGGTTGGCTACAGTCCATGAGGTCACAAAGAGTTGGACGCGACTGAGCACACTTAACATGTTCACAGGTTAGGGGTTCCACATGGGTGTCTCTGAGGGGCCATTATTCTGCCTAACATACTACTTTTGCTCTTAAGGTTGCCTAGGCTTTAACTGACAAAATCATCTCTAAATTTTCAAATTTATCTAAGCATGCTAGAGATTTTAGGCTAATTTATTTTGCAACATATATTTTTAGCACTCACTACCATTTTCAGGAAAGACCACCAGGCTGCCCTAAAATAGGGCAGTTTCTTTCCTGCTATTGACTTTCTGAGGAAATGAATCACTTCACTTTTCTGAATCATAGCTTACTGTGCTTAACATGTGCATAGATGTACATTTCCCATTTATCTCATGGAATTGTGATGTGATGAGCAAATATACGTAAAATATTATATTATCATTGTTGTACAAATATAAGGCAGCCTATCTATTAGTAATAATGTTGGTTGTAATCATTTAAAATTTCTAACTGAACCACTAGCTTTTATCACAGAAGCTTCAAGGTACTGCTACTAAGTTGCGTCAGTCGTGTCTGACTCTGTGCGACCCGGTAGATGGCAGCCCACCAGGCTCCCCCGTCCCTGGGATTCTCCAGGCAAGAACACTGGAGTGGGTTGTCATTTCCTTCTCCAATGCATGGAAGTGAAAAGTGAAAGTGAAGTAGCTCAGTTGTGTCTGACTCTTCACAACCCCAGGGACTGTAGCCTACCAGGCCCCTCCGTCCATGGGATTTTCCAGGCAAGAGTACTGGAGTGGGTACAGGGAATTAAAGGCTCATGAGAAAACACCTCCTGTGCTTTCAAAGAGAGAACTATTGTATAAGCACAGCATTTCCTTTATGAGTTGAATGTTTTTCGGTTCAGTTCAGTTCAGCTGCTCAATCATGTCTGACTCTCTGCAACCCCATGAATCGCAGCATGCCAAGCCTCCCTGTCCATCACCAACTCCCGGAGTTCACTCAAACTCATGTCCATCGAGTCGGTGATGCCATCCAGCCATCTCATCCTCTGTTGTCCCCTTTCCTCCCACCCCCAATCCTTCCCAGCATCAGAGTCTTTTCCAATGAGTCAACTCTTTGCATGAGGTGGCCAAAGTACTGGAGTTTCAGCTTCAACATCAGTCCTTCCAAAGAACACCTAAAACTCCTGGGATCCCCAGGGTGCTTCATCTTCAGAGGCTCTGGTTTGAAACAGACTGTGTGACAGTTATGATTGGCTACATCTTCCGCTTTCTGCAGGTGGTACTTCCCTCTCCTCACCCCTTTCCATACCTACAGTTGTATGGAGAAAGGATATCTGCTTGTTTAAGCAAGAAGATGCACACAGGTGGGCCAGGGCCCACGGTTGTCAATTTAAGGGCACATTTTCATTTTCGATGCAATTAGCTATCTAATTGAGCATCCAAATTTAGCAGTGCATTTGCATGTGCAATTAATTATGACTTAAAAGCTCTCTGAGTTAATGGTTTCTTTTCCATTATCTACAAATGTAATTACTGAAGGGTGGATTGAGTTTGGAAATCATTTGGGAAACTGTTTTTGTACCACTGAAGCCCAAGGCTGTAAGTGGTAACAGTGAAAATCAGAATACCACACCCAGAGATATAAGGCTGAAAAGGGAGTTATTTGGTGGGTGTTGGGGGGACGGGGCTGCAGGACAGGACCAGACTGCTGATTTGGGTGTATGGTAATCTTTTTCTTGCTTACAAGAATCAGCTCAAATTAGAGTCACCATATGATTTCACTCAGAACAATGATAAAGACTGGCTTTGCAAAAGTAGATTTTTAGAGGGAAAAATACTCACATTAAAAACAAAGAAAACCTAAATGGAGACAATATCTATGTAATTTTTCATAAACCACGAAATTAATTTCTAGTTCAGCATAGGAGCATTGGTATAGTTTTCTTGATTAAAGGAAGTGGCACCACTGATTTGATGGACTGAGTGAACTCCAGGAGTTGGTGATGGACAGGGAGGCCTGGTGTGCTGCGATTCATGGGGTTGCAAAGATTCGGACATGACTGAGCGACTGAACTGAACTGAACTGAACCTTAAAAAAGAGATACATTTCAAATTAGGAGCCAATAAAAGTTAAGAAAGAACAGATTGAAAGCCTAGTCACTGGGGAGAATATAAAAATGTTGAATAAGCAGATTGTGTACTTTCCAAGAGTTGAACAATTAAAAAACTCTACTGTTGTTTCCTGAAGAAAAACACTAAGTGTTATCTAACCTGAGATTTCTGTAAATGTAATGATTGCAAGTTTGCAGTGAAAGAAGTTCAAGAATCATTACAGACTCTGAGCTCTTATATTTCCATCCCCAAGAAGCACATAGACCCTGAGGAGAGAGTGACACTTGCTTGGGTTTGTCTCCACAGGACTATTTAAGAGGGAAATTAGGGTGTTCATAGTTTTAAATAAATTGTTTCACATAAATAAATTAGTTGAAACTATGTTTGAAATTACTAAGAACTAAATTTTAAGATGATTATATAAAATAAATGTTTTAATTTCTTAAAATGAGATATATATATTAATCAGTTCAGTTCAGTTGCTCAGTCATGTCCGACTCTTTGTGACCCATGAACCACAGCATGCCAATACACACATCTATTTTTTTAAAAAGCAAAAACCAGTATAAACAATAGGTAAAAGTTTTCCTTCTCCCTCAGACTCCTGGTTCTTCTCCTCAGAGGTGATCACAGTTAACATTTTTCATGTATTACTCTAAAAAATAAATTCACTTAAAAATGTATACAATTTTTTGTATCACAGTATAATTTACCTCTATTTTGCTCCCTGCTTTTTTCGTCTTAAAAGTGCTTTGATTTCCTTGCATATCAAGACATTCAAATCTATCTCATTCCTTCTTATGGGTACTTTAGAAAGCTAATGAACAGGAGTATGATGATAGATTTGAATTCTCTTATGATGAATATCTGGGCAGTTCTAGCTTTGTCTTTTATATATAATAATGCAAAGAAAGTTGATGTAATCACCTTGGCATACTTTGATGTGAATATATAGAAAAAAGTTTAGAAATGAAATTACAGTGTCATATGTGAGTTTTAAATTCTGAGAGATGTTGGCAAACACACTTTTGGAATAACAATATTCAGCACCATCAATAGTGTCTGAGAATACTAATTTTTCCAACACTATTCCAATCTATTATCAACATTTTAAAACTTTCCCAAAGCTAATGAAGAAAAGAATATTATGTTTTGATTTGCATTATTTTCATATTTACTACTGATGAAGTACAAGCTGGAATCAAGATTGCCAGGAGAAATATCAATAACCTCAGATACACAGATGATACCATCCTTATGGCAGAAAGCAAAGAGGAACTAAAGAGCCTCTTGATGAAAGTGAAAGAGGAGAGTGAAAAAGTTGGCTTAAAACTCAGCATTCAAAAAACTAAGATCATGGCACCCAGTCCTATCATTTAATGGCAAATAGATGGGGAAACAATGAAAACAGTGACAGACTGTTTTCTTGGGCTCCAAAATTGCTGCAGATGGTGACTGCAGCCATGAAATTAAAAGATGTTTGCTCCTTGGAAAATAAGCTATAACCAACCTAGACAGCAGAGACATTACTTTGCCAATAAGTGTCCATGTAGTTAAAACTGGTTTTTCCAGTAGTCATGTCTGGATGTGAGAGATAGATCATAATTTTGAACTGTGGTGTTGGAAAAGACTCTTGAGAGTCCCTTGGACTGCAAGATCAAACCATCCATCCTAAAGGAAATCAGTCCTGAATATTCATTGGAAGGACTGATACTGAAACTCCAACACTTTGGCCACCTGATGTGAAGAGCCGATTCATTTGAAAAGACCCTGATGCTAGGAAACATAGAAGGCAGGAGGAGAGGGGGATGACAGAGGATGAGACGGTTGGACGGCATCACCGACTCAATGGACATGAGTTTGAGCAAGCTCCAGGAGATGGTTTTCCATTCAATTTTTTCAGTTGACTCTTGCTCATAAAATCTTGTGTTCTGAAATGCTGAGATATCTCTAACTTTCTGCTGCTCATTATTCTTAAAAATTTATTTGGAGAAGTGAGTTGAGGTCTAGGAAGAGAGAGCTGTGTCTGGAGAGGATGTACATGTGTTTTACAAGGTTTCCTAAAGGTTTTACCAGTCAGGACAGTTTGACACCAGTTTCAAGGCTTATGTTTCCCATTGTCACCAGACTATGACCATTGGCTTACTTAAGAAGTCCATCTTGTTAATTATTGTGGAGGAAGTCTACACTAAAATATACATTATACTCCCCATCTTGTGCGTACCATGGATTTTGATGACTATTTTGCCTCTTTAAGTTTTATGGACCTAAACACAAATTTTAAAACTTTTAAAGTGGTAAACACTCATAAAGCAAAATAATTTCTGGCCTCTGCCTTTATTTCTGGAATCTTTGCTTTGTTTTCCCTTTTACTTTTTCTGATAATTTCTCACTAGGTGTCAATTATTTTATACTTCCCAAGAAAATCCATAAAGTAATTTAGTCAACATTTTTAGCTATAAGCAGTATGAGGTTTTCTGAGTAATGATTTTCCAGTACCTTAGCTGAAAGTCCTCTACTTTTATCATTATTGATTCTGCCATTCAACTTGGAAGAGGATGGTGATTTTTCTGCTCCTTTTCTAGTGTTTTAAAAATAAAAATAATTATACTTATCTCAAGGTTTTGTTTTGTTCTCTAGTGAATGCATTTAGGTGTATGATTCTCTGAATGCTTCTTTGGCTGCATCCATGTAAGAGACATGGGTTTGATCCCTGGGTCAGGAAGATCCCCTGGAGGAGGGCATGGCAACCCACTCCAGCATTCTTGTCTGGAAAAGCCCATAGAGGTGCCTGGTGGGCTACAGTCCATAGGGTCTCAAAGAATCGGACATGACTGAAGCAATTTAGCATGCACTTACCAGTTTTGATATGTGGTTAATTTTAAATACTCCGTATGATATATAATGATGTATATATGTCATTATACGTTTGTCCAAACCCACAGAATGTGCAATAATAAGATGAATTCAAGGGTAAATTATGAATTCTTTTGTGATTATGAAGCATCAGTGTACGTTCATCAATTGTAACAAATGTCCTACTCTGGTGGGATATATTAATAATAAGGAAGGTTATGCATTTCTGGAGAGAGAAGGTATATGGGAAATCTCCATAGTTTGCTCTCATTTTTGCTGTGAACATATAACCTCTCTTAAAAAATAATTTTTTGTAAAGCGAACAAACAAATACTATCCAGGGTCCACAGAACTAAGAGGTGGATCAGATATTTGGAGTCTTTTTGCCCAAAGGGCATTTGTTTTAGACAGTTATTTGAGTCTAGAGCAAGTATCTGCAAACTTTTTATGTAAAGGCCCAGGTAGTAAATATTTTAGACTTAGAGAGCAACGTCGGGGAAGGCAATGGCACTCCACCCCAGTTCTCTTGCCTGGAAAATCCAATGGACGGAGTAGCCTGGTGGGCTGCAGTCCATGGGGTCGCTAAGAGTTGGACACGACTGAGCGACTTCACTTTCACTTTTCACTTTCATGCATTGGAGAAGGAAATGG
>SJYX01006151.1:583126-607493 GCA_006410675.1 Oreotragus oreotragus | reverse complement strand
AAAAAAAAAACCTAAAAAGGTTCCTTAGGGAGGTGAGAATGAAAAAATTGAGAAACATGGTGTAGATTTTTACCAAATGAGGAATACTTTAATTCAACTTTCATGATAATTCAAAATCCCCAGGTGAAACAGAAAACCACAGTGACTGTATTTTCTATCAATGTACTTGTGAGCAGCTCCAGTTTTCTCTTTGCCCTTTGTTTCTCCAAGCAGAAGTCACTAGAATTGTTCAAGTGTAAAGAAAACCCTAGGAACAATTTTTTAAAAGGTATACGAGTCATTAAACTTACAACACAGAGTACAAACCAAAAAAGTAAATTTATTTAAATTACTAAAATAGCTTTTTTAAAGTGATTTACAGATTAGCTGCTACAATTATTTTTCCTGATATAAGTAATATTATTTTAAAATGTTGGTCAACGAAACAGTTAATAAAAACATCTGTTTCTCCATATAATACATATATGTATAAAATAAGCCTTTTCAAAAATTCTTGTTTTAGAATCCTCTATAAATCAAGAATATCTGACTTCTGACAGTGTCAGGCACAGATTATAAGGAGTATAAATTTACGAATACTGGTAGTCCTAGTGGGAAGAAATAAGACCATACTCTACCATGAGTTATGGGGGCCTCAAAAGGTAAATGAAGAAGCCACTGACAGGCTTTAGTATTCTAAAAGCAATATTGTCATTTAAAGGTTTGTAGACAATAAAAAAATAAAGTTGATCCAGAATTTTAAGATTCTAAGAAAACCAAAGCTGTTGACAGATGAGAAAGCTGTTAAGAGATGCAAAGTTGAAACTGAAATACTATGGTAAAGTTATGTACAGCAGTACATCTTAACATCCTTCATATATAGCAAACTTCACTTTCTTTTTGGCTTGAGGCACTCAATAGAATTTATCACGTGCATAGCAAATCTTTATACTTGTTATAAGAGTGTCATTAAAGGACGTAGACTGCAACAAATGGACAAGCAGAAAATCAAATCCCTCTTCAGTCACTGAGGAGAGGTGGTTGACAAAGCGGTTTACCAATTTCTGACATTATCTTTCTTAACAAAATTTTCAGGATATGAACAAAATAAACTGCCTGAATACGCCTGTTCTTAAGCGCCAAGTGAGCAAATATACTAAACCTCATCATATACATGCTTCAGAATCCTTGGGAGGAGTAAAAATTTCTTCAAGGAAAATAAAAGTCCCAACAGAATTCACTGAGAATGGAGTTCATATAGCTATGTTTGATGAACCCCAGGTAACAGTGACTTTTTTTTTTTAATTTCTGAGTGTGCATGGGTGGCTTGCAGAATCTTAGCTCCCCAACCAAGGATGGAACCCAGTCCTTTGGCAGTGAGAGATGGAGTCCCACTCACTAGACCATCAGGGAATTCCCCCAGTGACTTATTTTAATATTTCATCTTGAAGAATTTTCCTCCCCTTTCCTTCTCCATTTCACAACTTTTCCCTGGTCTCCTTTTCCCTGCCCTCCAAAATTAAAGAAAAAAAAAAAAAAGAAACACACAAACAAACACTCAGATGGCCCTTCATCATTGCCCTTCATTATTTTTGTTCCTATAAGGAGAAGCTGACTAAGGAATTCACATCTAAATGATGAAAAAAGAGAAAACAGGAAAGCCCACAGTTGCGCTCAGGGAGCTGTCTTACTAATAACAAACTCTGTGAAAAAAAAAACCCAAGTTAAAACACTGGGGAGGATTTATAGGAAGGAGCCAAATCCCTCCCACTGGTCATACCACAGGAATAATGATTCACTCCAGAATTTAAGTAGATCCTCTATGGGACTATATATAATTTATAGTCTGTAGATATTAACACAGATCTCAGTGGGAAATGAGTCTCTCAGGTAACAGATAATTAGGCTGGATAAACAACACAGATGTTCCACGTTTACCTAAGAACCTAACCTCCTTTAAAAAGAAACCAGTTCTTTCAAAAAGAGCTCAGTGCTGTCTGGTTAGAAAGTTTGAAAAAATTCTCAGCACTTGAGACATAATTTTCTCTTCTGTCTTCCTTTAGAAGCAGATGCCCCTTTTCAGGTCATTTTCAGGTTGTACAGGCAGGACTAAGTGAGAAATACGGCTCCAGAGCCCACTCAGTTTGTCTGGGTCCATATGCTTGTAGGAGTTGGGTGTGTTAGAGTTGGTGAACTTGACTTTGAGGAAATCTCTCACTTTTTCTTCAATTTCCTTTAGGCCTAGATTGGTTCCAAGCGTCTCCTCCTCCAACAAGACAGTTAGGACTAAGGCTACATCTTTGAAGGCTGCACTTTCATGGTCACAATACTTATAGAAGATCAAAGTAGAGTCTGCAGGCAGGGACTCAAAGCGGTGGACCACAGCTGCATTCTGGCCATTTCTGAATCCAGTGCTCAGTTCCTGATCTACTTCTTCTTTGACAGTATCACTGTCTCGAGTAGCTTTGCCATTATTTTAAGGACAGAAGCAGCAAGGGCCTAGAAAAAGCAGAAAAGATTAAAAAGAGGTGGCAAGAATACACAGAAGAACTGTACAATAAAGGTATTAATGACTCGGATAACCACTGTGGTGCAGTCACTCCCCTAAAGCTAGACACCCTAGAGTGTGAAGTCAAGTGGTCCTTACGAAGCATTATTATGAAAAAAGCTAGTGGTAGTGATGGAATTCCAATTGAGTTATTTCAAGTCCTAAAAGATGATGCTGTGAAAGTGCTGCATTAAATATGCCAGCAAATTTGGAAAACTCAGCCGTGGCCACAGGACTGGAAAGATCAGTTTTCATTCCAATCTCAAAGAAAGGTAATGCCTAAGAATGTTCAAATTACTGCACAGTTGAACTCATTTCACATGCTAGCAAGATTATGCTCAAAATTCTTTAAGCTAAGCTTCAGCAGTATGTGAACTGAAAACTGCCAGATATACAAGTTGGGTTTAGAAAAATGCAGAGAAACCAGAGATAAATTTGTCAACATCCGTTGGATCATAGAAACAGCAAGTGTTAGTTAATCAGTCATTTCTGACTCTTTGCAACACAATGGACTATAGCCCATCAGGCTCCTCTGTCTATAGGATCCTCCAGGCAAGAATCTTGCAGTGGGTTGCCATTCCCTACTGGTTTGACCCAGATCTGGATCAAACCCAGATCGCCAAAGTTGCAGGCAGAGTCTTTACTGTGTGATCCAGGGAAGCTTTCAGAAAAAGCAATGGAAGGCCAAAAAAAAAAAAAAATCTATCTCTGCTACATTGGCTATGCTAAAGCCTTTGACTGAGTGGGTTAATACCAATTCACCTTACCTGTCGCCTGAGAAACCTGTATGCGGGTCTAGAGGCAACAGTGAGAACTGGGCAAGGAAAAATGGACTGGTACAAAATTGAAAAAAGGAGTTTGTCAAGGCTGTAGANTTCTGCTACATTGGCTATGCTAAAGCCTTTGACTGAGTGGGTTAATACCAATTCACCTTACCTGTCGCCTGAGAAACCTGTATGCGGGTCTAGAGGCAACAGTGAGAACTGGGCAAGGAAAAATGGACTGGTACAAAATTGAAAAAAGGAGTTTGTCAAGGCTGTAGATTGTAATCTTGTTTATGTAAATTACATGCAGAGGACATCATGTGCAATGCTGGGCTGGAAAACTCACAAGCCAGAATCAAGATTGCTGGGAGAAATATCAATACCTCAGTTATGAAGATGATGCCACTTTAATGGTAGGAAGCAAAGAAGAACTAGAGAGCCTCTTGAAAGTGGAAGCACTGACTCCAAGACCCCAGACTATCAGAAAACTAACCCTTCAGTTCAGTTCAGTTCAGCCGCTCAGTCGTGTTCAACTCTTTGCAACCCCATGAATCAGAGCACGCCAGGCCTCCCTGTCCATCACCAACTACCAGAATTCACTCAGACTCATGTCCATCGAGTCAGTGATGCCTTCCGGCCATCTCATCCTCGGTCGTCCCCTTCTNAGACTCACGCCTATCGAGTCAGTGATCCCATCCAGCCATCTCATCCTCGGTCGTCCCCTTCTCCTCCTGCCCCCAATTCCTCCCAGAATCAGAGTCTTTTCCAATGAGTCAACTCTTCGCATGAGGTGGCCAAAGTACTGGAGTTTCAGCCTTAGCATCATTCCTTCCAAAGAAATCCCAGGGCTGATCTCCTTCAGAATGGACTGGTTGGATCTCCTTGCAGTCCAAGGGACTCTCAAGAGTCTTCTCCAACACCACAGGTCAAAAGCATCAACTCTGGCACAAAGCAATCCCTCAGTGGGTGTTCTCTCTCTTTTACAGCTTTACATGCTGCTATCATGTCACCCAAGACCAAAAATATTACAGGAAAATAAGGAGCAAAGCATTTCTTCATTGATGATGTCCTGGTGTAGTTTAATATGGAATCAATACTTTTCCAAAATTAGAGGTGAATCAAAAATCTGTTTGTTCATTGCAGTTCACCATCTCACCTAAATTAGGTTAAAACTTTGATTTTCTAAAACAAATGAAGTGTAAACCTACAATTGGAAAAAATATCCATACCTTAATAAAATACATTTCATTAGAATATTCTTTCATTTCCTACTTACTCTCTATGGCCTCTTAGAATACAGCCAAACTGGAATCTTTAATTTTAAGAAGCCATTTGGAATTGCTTAATCAATGCTGACTTCCAACAGAATGCATTGACAAACCTGGTTCTCACAACTACATTCCAGATGAATTCCTAAGTACATATATTGCAGGGTATCATGGAATCTTCCCTTTTATTTCTCTAGATAGTATCAACTAAGCTGTTTAGAAACAGATCTAAGTGCCTCAAGTATACAGAAACACTTTTTAATGTGGAGGGAGAATTAATTTCTAACACAATATTTGTCCTAGAGGTTTCCAAGGTCTTAAACACTTGTGAGCTTCATGAAACCCTGGAATGAGGACTGCAAGGGTTTAAATATGACAATATTATGGTGCCATGAATCTAAGGAATTTTACATAGTTTTAAAAAGCTTTAAGTGGTTTTACACTGAAGAGATCTAAAGAATGGGCTTACTAAGCAACAGTGGAGAAAACTATATAGTTTGATAATAGTTTCTCTCTCTTGTTAGGCTTATGGCCTCTACATAGTGTTATCTGGCAGGGGTTGGGAGGTGCTGTCTTAGATGGGTATGCTCCCATAGGGATGTTCACCGGAGTGAAGAAGAACTCCATGACTTCCACTCACAAATAAAATGTTTTGTTTAATACTGTTTTCAATTAAGCCAGATATGATTGTTAGAGTCTGTTTATCCATAATTCGGGAGCTGAAGTATTCAACTTATGTCCCTAGACTTGAGAAAAACCACATAAATTAATAAATCTTTTAATTTATAATCAAAATCTTTTTCAGGCATAGGTATCTTACACATTTCCTTGATTTTTTACAGCAATCTTAATACTGAATTCCTTTCAGGTAGTCTTTTTCCATTTTTTCAAGACTATTCTTTAGAAAAAGAAAATGTGACTCAGGCCAAGATTAAAGGCTTTATTCAGATGATAAGGATCAAGGAAGACAGGAAGATGGGTAACTCCCTGAGTGAAAGCAGTTGGGAGTTTTAGAAGGTGACAACAGATTGGGACACGCATGTCCCTGTGGTTTGGCTCTGGCGTCAGTTTTGTCTTAAATGTTGGGAAACTTGGAGGCTTTCTAGGTTTTGTGCTTCTGCTCAGGACTGTAAGTGAAATTCCATCCCAGTACCTAACAGTAATTTCCCAGAACTGGTTTTTTTTTTTTTTTTTTTTTTTTTCTGTTTGGTTGATTGAGCAAAATATGAGAGGGAATGTATGGAGGTAACGAAAAACAAGAAAGAAAAAAGAGAGAAAGGGAAAACTGAGAACTTTCCATTATGTCTGTTTTAATCCTTGTATATAATACAGAAGAGGAACATGCCTCTTTCTCCGTGTGTCTCTGTTCGTTCTTTCCCTTGTTTTTCTTATCTACAGAAACAGGAAAATATCTTTACCATATAATTAAGGATCAAGGAAGACAGGAAGATGGGTAACTCCCTGAGTGAAAGCAGTTGGGAGTTTTAGAAGGTGACGACAGATTGGGACACGCATGTCCCTGTGGTTTGGCTCTGGCGTCAGTTTTGTCTTAAATGTTGGGAAACGGAGGCTTTCTAGGTTTTGTGCTTCTGCTCAGGACTGTTAGTGGAATTCCATCCCAGTACCTAACAGTACTTTCCCAGAACTGTTTTGTTTGTTTTTTTTATTTTTCTGTTTGGTTGATTGAGCAAAATATGAGAGGGAATGTATGGAGGTAACGAAAAATAAGAAAGAAAAAGAGAGAAAAGGAAAACTGAGAACTTTCCATTATGTCTGTTTTAATCCTTGTATATAATCCAGAAGAGGAACATGCCTCTTTCTCCATGTGTCTTTGTTCGTTCTTTCCCTTGTTTTTCTTATCTACAGAAACAGGAAAATATCTTTACCATATAGCATGTCTACACTGTGAAAAATTAGACGAATTTTCCAGTTACATTATCACAATTTCCTATTTTATCCTTCCTACAGCCTGGCCATCTTTGGGGTTGTTTCTGAAGTCTCTTTCCTATTTTCTACTTTGTGTTTTTGCATTGGTTTTTATACCATGCTTAGCTTGACACATTAATTCTTCCCATAAGAGCACTGCAGGTACTTTGAAACTGTCATAGTCTTCCTTTTGACCTAGAATGCTTCCTAAACTTCTTTGGAATTTAAAAATATCAGGATAAAAATATAGAGCTTGATCTTAAAATGGACATTTGAAGAGATATGTCATTTTAAACAGAAACACTGCCTTTCTTATAGTAATTCTCACAGAATTTACATTGTTAGAGTATAAAAAAAAACAAAAACCTTGAAGCTTTCAACAATGATTGGGCTATCTATATTTAGAAGCTAAAAAAATATATATATATATATATATATATATTTTTTTTTAGGGACTTCCCTGGTAGTCCAGTGGTTAAGACTACATGTTTCCAGTGCAGGGGGCACTTGTTCAACCCTGGTCAAGGAGCTGAGATTCCACATGCTGTATAGTGAGGCCCTCCCCTACCGCCCCAGTTTTTTTTTTAACATAGCGTATTTTTTATGTAAATGACACATTCATGGCTTTGTAGGAGTTCAAATACAAAAGCTATCTTGGAGCTACTGATAAGCATATTGTCCGTCTTTAGTTCAGCCTCCTTTCTAGAAAAATATGACTTACACACATAGGCNGCTATAAGTCAGTTCCTAAGGATTTGTGAGAGTTAAATAATATTTTGTGATCATTTCAACTTTAGCCAACATTTTCCATATTCTAACTTAGAATTGCATGTTCTGACTAAATATGTTCCTGAGGTCCAATTGTTTGGAATTCATTATTTTAAACGATGAATACTTAAGGAAGGAATAAATTTTTCTCTCTCATTAGAGGGCACTGATTATATGACTACTGACATGAAAATCAACTGCTTCTCAATACTTAGAACTAGAAGACTGTAAATCATGCCATCAGTGAGATTCATGTCTAGAATTTCAAAGATAGGCAATATGGACTAGAGAACCCCTAAAGCTTTATTTGGACTTCCCTGGTGGCTCAGATGGTAAAGCGTCTGTCTACAATGCAGGAGACCCGGGTTCGATCCCTGGGTTGGGAAGATCCCCTGGAGAAGGAAATGGCAATCCACTCCAGGACTATTGCCTGAAAAATCCCATGGGCAGAGGAGCTTGGTAGGCTACAGTCCATGGGGTCACCCAGAGTTGGACACGACTGAGTGACTTCACTTAATGACTAGTGAAGTTGAGCATCTTAGATCTCGGGGATTCACATTATAACATTAGATATAAATCATTTTACTCTCCACTGTAGAGCACACATGTCAAGCAGATGGACCTAGTGTTTACTGTTCAGTCAATCAATTCCCTCTTGATGGTTAACCTGCCCAAGAAGGCTGTAAAATATTCATTTCACTCCCTTAAACTCATTCACAAGAAACTGATGGTTTATATATCCTGTTTCAAGGGGGCGCCTTGGCATTTACCCACCTGTAGTGAAGAGAAAAGCAGACTTTTGGTAATTGGAATTTAAACCTCAGATGCATGAATAAAAAAACCAAAGTCATTTGTTAGGCCACGATCTGCATCAGACACATGCCATGAAAGCCCATTATCTGCAGAGTTCTGTTCTCTTCTTTCCATTGTTTATAGCTTGAACATCTTGTGCTGCCATCCATTGAATGCTCATAAACAGAACTGAGTCATGTTGGTATTGCCATCAAGACTGGCATGGATGACCAAGAAATTGCAGGTGGTTGATGAGTGGGTAGAATAGAGAGTATATACTTTCAGGAAAATAAAATTATCTGCTATAAGTCAGTTCCTAAGGATTTGTGAGAGTTAAATAATATTTTGTGATCATTTCAACTTTAGCCAACATTTTCCATATTCTAACTTAGAATTGCATGTTCTGACTAAATATGTTCCTGAGGTCCAATTGTTTGGAATTCATTATTTTAAACGATGAATACTTAAGGAAGGAATAAATTTTTCTCTCTCATTAGAGGGCACTGATTATATGACTACTGACATGAAAATCAACTGCTTCTCAATACTTAGAACTAGAAGACTGTAAATCATGCCATCAGTGAGATTCATGTCTAGAATTTCAAAGATAGGCAATATGGACTAGAGAACCCCTAAAGCTTTATTTGGACTTCCCTGGTGGCTCAGATGGTAAAGCGTCTGTCTACAATGCAGGAGACCCGGGTTCGATCCCTGGGTTGGGAAGATCCCCTGGAGAAGGAAATGGCAATCCACTCCAGGACTATTGCCTGGAAAATCCCATGGACAGAAGAGCCTAGTAGGCTACAGTCCATGGGGTCGCAAAGAGTCGGACACGACTGAGCGACTTCACTTCACTTCAAAGCTTTATTTTGGTTTTAGTGACAAATGAAGGTTTTGGCCCATTGGGTTGGAACTGACTTAAAGGTCTCAATGATGTGCCAGTAGTATCAAGCCACAGATTGGACAGAAGAGCCTAGTAGGCTACAGTCCATGGGGTCGCAAAGAGTCGGACACGACTGAGCGACTTCACTTCACTTCAAAGCTTTATTTTGGTTTTAGTGACAAATGAAGGTTTTGGCCCATTGGGTTGGAACTGACTTAAAGGTCTCAATGATGTGCCAGTAGTATCAAGCCACAGATGAACACCTTAGCCATCCTTAATCACTAAGGAAGGAAGGATGGAGGGAAGAACAGACAAAAGGACAAAGGGAAAGAAGGAGGGAGGGAGGGAGGGAGAAGAAGGGAGGGAAGAAGAAAGAGAGGAAGCAGGGAAAGGGGAAAGGAAGGAAGGAAGAGAAGGAGAGAAGGAGAAAAGGAGGGAGGGAGAGAGGTCAACATGTACAAATCAGCTCTACTCTCTAACCTACGGGTTAATATTGAGTCTGCATAGATTCTCAGAGGATAAACTTCTGTAAGTCTACATCTATGAAGGAAAACATATTCTTTCACTTCTCTGTACTTTCCTAAGTAGAAACAGTGTAGTTCATCATGCAACTCCCCAAATTCAGTTCCATAAACATGATGCCACCCATTCAGTTGTCCTTAAGGCACACACAGAACCTCTGAAATTTAAGAATCATCCCAGTTACAAAACACTTACTCTCTGTTCTTGCATTTCTGTCCCTGAATCCAAATACAATTTAGTTCAGAGATAGAATCAAATGGCCTCATTCACATCAGACTGACACTAAAAGATTCAAATAGGAAGGTGAAATCAAGTACATTCATTCTGGACTTTGTGTGGGGGGTGGGCGCAGCGGGGGGGAAGATGGCTAAAATCTGATAGTAAACTGGGCTTAGTCTTCAGAGAAATAAAGTATGTACTGAACATGATTAATAAAATATTGTCTAAAGGAGCTTGATGTTAAGCTAAGGAGATCATCTGGGCTTTAGGAGTCAATGAGGAATTGAGAATTTTAGAAATTTCCGGTGGAGGGGATGAATACTCCTGCTCCAAAATTCCATTGTGCTTGAAAGTTAACAACCTAAAACTGTTGCACATTGCAAGCTGCTTGCCGAATCTGAAAGCTTTGTGATTCAGATTAATCCCATGGTAACAGCCTCACCCCCCATTGTTTTCTTTATTAGGAAGCAAAGATTCCCATATGTTTCCGTGTAAGACAGAATGACTCAGGCATTCTATATTTAATGCACCCTTGGATGACTGCTTTAGATATTATACGCTGGTACAAGAGCACAGCAATCGACTGTGACACCGTCTGTTGATGAAATGTACAGAATGGCCCGGGAGACACAGTTTTATGTTCTAGTTGAAAATATGCAGAAAATCTGAATCTATTCGATGCTAGTGTTTGCCAATATCTATCTCTCAAATGGACTCTTGATTCTGGCATTAAATCTAACCAAAGAGTAGCAATGATGAGACTGATTTGCCAACAGAGGCATTACTTTGCCAACAAAGGTCTGTCTAATCAAAGCTATGGTTTTTCCAGTATCATGGATGGATGTGAGAGTTCGACTATAAAGAAAGCGGAGTGCTGAAGAATTGATGCTTTTGAATTGTGGTGTTGGACAAGACTCCTGAGAGTCCCTTGGACCGCAAGGAAATCCAACCAGTCAATCCTAAAATAAATCAGTCCTGAATATTTATTGGAAGGACAGATGCTGAAGCTGAAACGCCAATACTTTGGCCACCTGATGTGAACAACTGACTCACTGGAAAAGACCCTGATGCTGGGAAAGATTTAAGGCAGGAGGAGAAGGGGATGACAGAGGATGAGATGGTTGGATGGCATCACCAACTCAATGGACATGCGTTTGAATAAACTCCAAGAGTTGGTGATGGACAGGGAAGGCTGGCGTGCTGCAGTCCATGAGGTTGCAAAGAGCTGGACACGACTGAGTGACCAGTGTAGAGGTCAAATGCAAAATGCTTATCCCCAGTATGCTTCAACAACTGTAAATATACAAGAACTCACGGCTGGCACAGAAAGATAAACTCCAAGAGTTGGTGATGGACAGGGAAGGCTGGCGTGCTGCAGTCCATGAGGTTGCAAAGAGCTGGACACGACTGAGTGACCAGTGTAGAGGTCAAATGCAAAATGCTTATCCCCAGTATGCTTCAACAACTGTAAATATACAAGAACTCACGGCTGGCACAGAAAGAAAGAACTATGTGAAAAACTTACAGTTTCTTAAGATGAGGTCTGCCAAAGTTACCCGTCACCATATTCGTTTCCTTACGGTTTGTGCCTCCAATATGCGTAGGGGTCCTTTGAGATATGTAGGCCTCCTGCATAGGCTTCCTGATATCAACCCTGGGAGTTGAAATGGACAAATGCAGTTACCCATCTCCATTTTCATACTTGAATTTTTTTAAATGTGCTTCATTAGTAAGTTTCAACATAGTTCGCCAGGTCAAATAGTTTGATTCTTGTCAAAAACTTGAGAATAATTCTCCATTTCATATCTTTAAGGACCCATAGTCACCAAGTCCTATGGACTCTGTCCTCTAAATATTTCTTACTTTGGTCTCTTCTTTGACTAATATCTTAATGAAGTCTTAGTAGCTCTGCCTGCTTTATGGACCTAAAAATGGAGCTCCTAAATTTTTCAATGGTATCAATTTACCATCTTTTGAGGATATATATTTATTTAATTGAAGTATAGTTGATTTACAAAGTTGTGGTACTTTCAGATATAAAGTGATATATACATATAAATAAATTATTTTTAAGGTTTTTTCTCATAGATTATTACAAAATTATTCATAGTCTTTTGAGAATAGAATTTTTAAAACTAATAATCAAGTATAATCTGGAACTATATTTGAATAAAGAATATGACTAAGCCAAAAATCTGTAGTAAGTATTTTTCATGTGGTTTTTACCATTAGCTTTCAAGGTTTTAATCAAAAAGCATATCATTTAAATGAGGATCTAGATCCAAGGACTTACAAGGACAACACTAAATTAGATAAATGAGATTGATATGTTTGTTAGCAAATTAGTCTCAGCACTGTATTAGTATTTGCAAAGCGGCTCTGGGTAGGGCTATGTCCTCTGTGTCTTTGTAAATATATGTCAACTAAATATTTTAGAATGACCCATTGTTTAAGGCATCCCAGCAAAATAGCAAATAAGGCCCCTGGTTTAAAATTTTTTTAACACCTTTGAAACACTGTAAAATCATGCTCTGTGTGACAATGAATCCATTAGTCAGGTTTCTGGTAATGCTCAGACACTTGCCCACTGTACAGCTGCTTTACACCTGCTAGGGAATGATCTTCACACACTAAGTATGCTTAGTTCAATTTAAAGTTGGGCGCATATCTGTGAACATGAATTATTTAAATCCCTGAAGTCTTTAGGGGGGAAAGACATTTTAAAACTTTTTAAAATAATAACTTAAATCCAGCCACATTAACTCCACAGAAGGGGAAACGTATTAGGTCATGCCTCTTGGACTGAAAATATGACTGAAAAAATTGTTTTAATATATTTTTGTTGAATATAATTTGCATACAGGGAAATATCAAAATGTTAATTGTGTCTGTCAAGGTTTTGACAGATGCATACTAATGCATGCAAGGCACGGAATGCTTTCATCACCACGGAAATTTCCCTCTGTCCCTTCCCAGTTAAAACCCTGCCTGAAGAAATAGCATAATCTGTTTTGCCTGCTCTAGAGCATTATATAAATAGAATCTTACAATAAGGACTTTGTTGGGTCTTTCTTCTTTCATTCAGCACAGTTTTGGTGAATTTTAGAGCAGCAAATCTCAAGATTCACCCATGTTGTTGGATGTTTCAGCCATTTGTTCCTTTTTATTATTGAGTCGTATTTAACTGGAGAAGGCAATGGCACCCCACTCCAGTACTCTTGCCTGGAAAATCCATGGACAGAGGAGCCTGGTAGGCTGCAGTCCATGGGGTTGCTAAGAGTTGGACACGACTGAGCGACTTCACTTTCACATTTTACTTTCATGCTTTGGAAAAGGAAATAGCAACCCACTCCAGTGTTCCTGCCTGGAGAATCCCAGGGATGGGGAAGCCTGGTCTATGGGGTCGCACAGAGTCAGACACGACTGAGGCAACTTAGCAGCAGCAGCAGCAGTATTTAACTGTATGACTATACCGCATTTTGTTACTCTGCTTTTTTGTTGGTGTACTGCTCTATATCCGGTTTGGGGTTATTGCAAATAAAAGTTATTGTACCTAGGAGTGCACTTGCTGAGTTGAGAAGTATAAGTATATGCTTAACTTCATAAAAAATTGCCAAACTGTTTTCCAGAAGTTTCGTACTATTTAAAACACCCAACACTATATTATTTAACACAATGGACTCAGCCATAAAGAAGAATGAAATAATGCCATTTGCAGCAAGATGAATGGGTCTAGAGGTGAAGTAAGTCAGACAGAAAAAGACAAATGTATGATATCACCTACACGTGGCATCTTTAAAAATGATACAAATGAATTTATTGACAGATATAGACTCCTGGGCATGGAAAACAACTTATGGTTATCGAAGGGGAAAAGGGAAAAGGGATCAATTAGGAATTTGGGATTAATAGATACACACTACTATGTATAAAATAAAAGCAAGGACCTACTGTATAGCACAGGGAACTATATTCAACATCTTGCAATAAACTATAACATAAAAGAAACTGAAATATATATATATAACTGAATTAGTCTACTGTATATCTGAAACTAACACAAAGTTGTAAATCAACTGTATTTCATTAAAAATTTAAAGAAAAAAATCCTTTTAAAATAACGTTCCTTCTTGATCTTGTATGGGACCACAATAACCCACTACTTTGTACTTACAGATTTGGAGTGTATAAATTGTCACTAACATGTCATTTAACGTACAGCCCTCCGTCTGAAAAAAACCCATATAACTATGCTTTGAATTCTAATGGACTGAACTGTTCTCAGAGCTTCCTGAGAATCTATTACCTGGTTATGATTCCCAATTTGGCTTGAATACAATTTTTCATTCCTTTCTTAGATCAACTGATTAATTTTTCATTGACAGTTTTTTATATATTCTGGCAGAAAAAAATCTTTTGATAACCACATCGTGCATCTTGCATACTCAAGGCCCCTGAAGTAGAAGCAAAAAATGAAGCAAAATGATTAACTGAGAGCCCCCAAGCTTTTGTAGAACAATCGGGAACCCACAGAGGCAATTTGCTGACAGCCCACTGAGCTTGCGCAGGTGTACTGAGGGACTTAGAATGACCATAGTGAACTTTAGATGTCATAGGCTGAAAGCTCACAGCATGCAACACAACACAAAAAATATTTCTGAATCTGTACATGTGATCAAAAAAAAGTACGATGGACAGTCTCACCTGCACAAAGAACTCCTGAGATTTAGAATTACTTTCCATCAGTCACTCCCAAGCCTCCTCTCCCTTCTACTCTCTGCTTCCACAATTGATACTGCACTCAGAAAGATGATGGGGAGATATCTGAGCATTGCTGTCTGTCTCCTTGCTTGGCTGGAGAAATGGCAGAATAGCCATTTCTCTTCCTGCAAAAGACTCTTGCCTCTGTATTTACTCTTTCTGTTGTGCAAAGATAAGGTGCCCACTTGCTGGGTTACTCTTTCTCGTGTATTTTTGTTGAGAATACTTTCTGTAACCAGAGTCTTGCGTATTTATTTTCTTTTATTTATTTTTTTTTTAATTAAAAAAAAGTTTTTAAAATTTTTACTTTATTTTACTTTACAATACTGTATTGGTTTTGGCATACATTGACATGAATCTGCCACGGTGCACATGAGCTCCCAAACATGTACCCCCCTCCCACCTCCCACCCCACATCATTTCTCAAGATCATCCCCGTGCACCAGCCCCAAACATCCTGCATCTTGCATCAAACATAGACTGGCGATTCATTTCTTACATGATAGTATACATGTTTCAATGCCATTCTTCCAAATCATCCCACCCTCCCCCTCTTCCTCAGAGTCCAAAAGTTTGCTCTACACATCTGTGTCTCTTTTGCCTNAAAGGAAAGATGAAAGAATCAGGTTATTTGGTCATTTATTTGCTCCCTCTCACTTAACTGGAAAAACCAAGCGGTTCAAACAAAGTCTGCTTAATTCAAATAAGAACTGGTAAGCAGGATTCGAAAATCAAAGACTGCCTGAAAACAGTAGATTAGGAAGAGTGAGTCAGCTTTTCCATATTCCTAATACCATGTATGCTCACCGAAGTGTTGAGTCTGTTGATACGGCTAAAGGAAATGGTAGCTGTCCAAGAGGGAAAATATGTATTATTGATAAAATATTAACCCAAATATAATATGGAAAATGTTGACCTTGTAGTAATCAAAGAAGCAAAACATATATTTTACCCTACTGTTACTAAAACATTAACCACAAATGTAAATAATTTTTATCAAAGGTGTTACACTGCTGTGTTTTTTTTTAAATAACAGCAACCATTTTTAATAGTAGGTAATGATTTCAGAAAATAGTCTTATTCATCATTAAAACAGGCAGCTCTTCTATATGATCAAGGATGGCAAACAGTATTCACATATTTACATATACACTGCTGTCTTTATATAGAGGCTAACTCATGTACCTCTTATGTGCATTTTCCCATTTTTAAAAATAACTTGCATTTACAGATGGTTAGAGCTGTGCAAAGCACGGCTTTAGGTATCTATTTTCTCTGTATCCCTCAATCCTTTCCTTTCTTCCTCACACTTTCAGAGTTTTTTCAGATTTTTTTTTTCTTGATGTGGGCCACTTTCTAAGGTCTTTATTGAATTTGTTACAATTTTTTTTTTATGTTTTATGTTTTGACTTTTTGGCCATGAGGCTTGTGGGATCTTAGCCCCCCAACCAGGGATTGAATCCACATCCCTGCATTAGAAGGCAGTCTTAAACACTGGTTCACTAGGGAAGTACCTCTTCTTTAGAGTTTTGATGATGCCTGCTTACATAGCTGCTCTACAAAAGCACCAATCCCTGAAACTTTATGATCAGAAACAGATATTTGCTAAATGCAGTTTTGAAAAAATTAGCAAACTTGATGTTTTGTTTTGTTTTGTTTGCTAAACAGAAACAATTCCAAGTTGAGAGATGATATTCAATGTGGATGTAGAGAGAAGTGTGATGGGACACAGATCACAGGATCAGGAAGGGAAGGAGATTGGTAGCTTTGGGTACTTACTATACAACTGATTAAATTATTCAATTTGTGAAACCACAGAAGCATTGCTTGTGTAACTTTTGCAAAGTACATAATGAAACTGATCAAATGGAACATGTTGAGCTTTACACTTCATCCACATGTTAAATGGAAATTTGCATGCATCCTTAGTCATGTCCAACTCTATGAGACCCCACAGACCCTGCCAGGCTCCTCTGCCCATGGGATTGCCCAGGCAAGAATACTGGTGTGGGTTGCCATTTCCTCCTCCAGGGGGTCTTCCCGACCAGGGATCAAACCCACACCTTCTAGGCCTTCCACATTGCAGGAGGACTCTTCTCAGAGGATAAACTTCTGTAAGTCTACATCTATGAAGGAAAACATATTCTTTCACTTCTCTGTACTTCCCTAAGTAGAAACAGTGTAGTTCATCATGCAACTCCCCAAATTCAGTTCCATGAACATGATGCCACTGTTGTCCTTAAGGCACACACAGAACCTCTGGAATTTAAGAATCATCCCAGTTACAAAACACTTACTCTCTGTTCTTGCATTTCTGTCCCCGAATCCAAATACAATTTAGTTCAGAGATAGAATCAAATGGCCTCTTTCACATCAGACTGACACTAAAAGATTCAAATAGGAAGGTGAAATCAAGTACATTCATTCTGGACTTTGTGTGGGGGGTGGGCGCAGCGGGGGGGAAGATGGCTAAAATCTGATAGTAAACTGGGCTTAGTCTTCAGAGAAATAAAGTATGTACTGAACATGATTAATAAAATATTGTCTAAAGGAGCTTGATGTTAAGCTAAGGAGATCATCTGGGCTTTAGGAGTCAATGAGGAACTGAGAATTTTAGAAATTTCTGGTTGGGGGGATGAATACTCCTGCTCCAAAATTCCATTGTGCTTGAAAGTTAACAACCTAAAACTGTTGCACATTGCAAGCTGCTTGCCGAGTCTGAAAGCCTTGTGATTCAGATTAATCCCATGGTAACAGCCTCACCCCCCATTGTTTTCTTTATTAGGAAGCAAAGATTCCCATATGTTTCCGTGTAAGACAGAATGACTCAGGCATTCTATATTTAATGCACCCTTGGATGGCTGCTTTAGATATTATACGCTGGTGCAAGAGCACAGCAATCGACTGTGACACCGTCTGTTGATGAAATGTACAGAATGGCCCAGGAGACACAGTTTTATGTTCTAGTTGAAAATATGCAGAAAATCTGAATCTATTCAATGCTAGTGTTTGCCAATATCTATCTCTCAAATGGACTCTTGGTTCTGGCATTAAATCTAACCAAAGAGTAGCAGTGATGAGACTGATTTGCCAACAGAGGCATTACTTTGCCAACAAAGGTCTGTCTAGTCAAAGCTATGGTTTTTCCAGTATCATGGATGGATGTGAGAGTTGGACTATAAAGAAAGCGGAGTGCTGAAGTATTGATGCTTTTGAATTGTGGTGTTGGACAAGACTCCTGAGAGTCACTTGGACCGCAAGGAAATCCAACCAGTCAATCCTAAAAGAAATCAGTCCTGAATATTTATTGGAAGGACAGATGCTGAAGCTGAAACTCCAATACTTTGGCCACCTGATGTGAAGAACTGACTCATTGGAAAAGACCCTGATGCTAGGAAAGATTTAAGGCAGGAGGAGAAGGGGACAACAGAGGATGAGATGGTTGGATGGCATCACCAACTCAATGGACATGCGTTTGAATAAACTCCGAGAGTTGGTGATGGACAGGGAAGGCTGGCGTGCTGCAGTCCATGAGGTTGCAAAGAGCTGGACATGACTGAGTGACCAGTGTAGAGGTCAAATGCAAAATGCTTATCCCCAATATGCTTCAACAACCGTAAACATACAAGAACTCACGGCTGGCACAGAAAGAACTATAAACTCCGAGAGTTGGTGATGGACAGGGAAGGCTGGCGTGCTGCAGTCCATGAGGTTGCAAAGAGCTGGACATGACTGAGTGACCAGTGTAGAGGTCAAATGCAAAATGCTTATCCCCAATATGCTTCAACAACCGTAAACATACAAGAACTCACGGCTGGCACAGAAAGAACTATGCAAAAAACTTCCAATTTCTAAAGATGAGGTCTGCCAAAGTTACCCATCACCATATTTGTTTCCTTATGGTTGTGCCTCCAATATCTGTCCTTTGAGATATGTAGGCCTCCTGCATAGGCTTCCTGATATCAACCCTGGGAGTTGAAATGGACAAATGCAGTTACCCATCTCCGTTTTCATAGTTGAATTTTTTTAATGTGCTTCATTAGTAAGTTTCAACATAGTTCGCCAGGTCAAATAGTTTGATTCTTGTCAAAAACTTGAGAATAATTCTCCATTTCATATCTTTAAGGACCCATAGTCACCAAGTCCTATGGACTCTGTCCTCTAAATATTTCTTACTTTGGTCTCTTCTTTGACTAATATCTTAATGAAGTCTTAGTAGCTCTGCCTGCTTTATGGACCTAAAAATGGAGCTCCTAAATTTTTCAATGGTATCAATTTACCATCTTTTGAGGATATATATTNACCATTAGCAGTCCCATCACCAACTTCAAGGCACCAGATTTAGGCATAAATCTGAAGAAAATCATAATTTGAAAAGAAACATACACTCCAGCGTTCACAGTAGCATTATCTACAGGAGCCAAGACGCTGACTGACAGATGAATGGGTAAAGAAGATGTGATCCATATATAATAATGGACCATCACTCAGCTATAAAAAATGAAGTAACACCATTTGCAGCAACATGAATGAACCCGGAGATTATCATACTAAGAAAGTCAGAGAGAGACATACAAATATCATATGATATCACTTACATGTGGAATTTTAAAAAATGGTACCACTGAACTTATATCCATAACAGAAACAGACCCACAGACAAAGGGGAAAGGGCTTCCAAAGGGGAAAGGGGAAGAGGGATGAATTAGAAGATTAGAAGTTTGGGATGTGTAGTAGCCTAAAAGGGGAAAGAATATTTTATATATATATATAAACTGAATCACTTTGCTGTACACCTGAAACTAACACACAGGAAATCAACTCTATCTCCATAAATTATCTTTAAATAAATAAAAGGCTTCCCTGGTGGCTCAGAGGTTAAAGCATCTGCCTGAAATGCTGGAGACCCGGGTTCGATTCCTGGGTCGGGAAGATCCCCTGGAGAAGGAAATGGCAACCCACTCCAGTACTCTTGCCTGGAGAATCCCATGGAGGGAGGAGCCTGGTAGGCTACAGTCCATGGGGTTGCAAAGAGTCGGACACGACTGAGCGACTTCACTTCACTTCACTTCACAAATAAAAGGTACCAGATTTGAAGTCTAGTTTCTGAGGGAAGCGCCTGTACACAGAAAGGTGTTTTCTACAATAAGAAGAGGGAGACAAGCGGGTCACAAAGTTTTGCGATAAGAGACTATGTGTTTGGCCAAGAGCATCAGCCTAACAGTTCTCCTTCCAATGACACTTGATCCAGTGACTGCAGATGAGAAGAAATTCATGCAGCCATTCTATCTTGAATGAATTCTGCTCTATCTTACAAAAATGACTGAGTCTATTTCTCTTCATTTCTATCATTTCACAAACAGGAACACCTGCTTAGTGTGGCTACCTGCTGTGCACAGCAGACACCACGCATGTAGACAGACTAGCCAATCTATATCTTACGTCTATTACTGTAAGCTGTTGCAAATATGGGCATGGTGTGCTGTTCCAGGGAGAAGGCAATGGCACCCCACTCCAGTACTCTTGCCTGGAAACTCCCATGGACGGAGGGGCCTGGTAGGCTGCAGTCTCTGGGGTCGCTGAGTCAGACACTGAGCGACTTCACTTTCACTTTTCACTTTCCTGCATTGGAGAAGGAAATGGCAGCCCACTCCAGTGTTCTTGCCTGGAGAATCCTAGGGATGGCGGAGCCTAATGGGCTGCCGTCTGTGGGGTCGCACAGAGTTGGATACGACTGAAGCGTCTTAGCAGCAGCAGCAGCAGCAGCAGTGCTGTTCTGGAGCCGCAACTGTCAGAGATGGTGAAGCCTAATGACCTTCAAGAGCTGTAGGACAAGGAGGAGAGGAGAATGTACTTCCAGCTGCATAATTCCATGGTCATCTTACTCCACCAAGGGCAAGTAGATCTCAGGTTTCCTATAATGGCACATTTTTAGGGAGGCATCAGCTACTGGCTACTTGGTTAATCAGAAAACGGAAACAGTCATCCATTTGTTAACCTGTACTTTTGCATATCATCCTTAAATCTCACTGCCTATTTCATCTTTTTTTAAACTTAAAAACAATAAATGTTTGGCTGTACGAGATCTTAGTTTCAGCACATAAGATCTTTTAGTTGCAGCAAGCAGCATTGATTCGATGGACCTGAGTTTGAGCAAACTCCAGGAAATGGTGAAGGACAGGGAAGCCTGGCATGCTGCAGTCTACAGGGTCACAAAGAGTTGGACGCAACTAAGTGACTGAACTGCACCAAGTGTGAGATCTAATTCCCTGACCAGCTATGGAATCCAGGACCCCTGTATTTGGAGCAAGAGTCCTAGCCACTGGACCACCAGGGAAGCCCCCATATTTCATCTTTGTCAACTGAATTTACACTATTTTACAGCTACACACTTTAGGAGAAATAGTGCCCTAACCTCCCTGTTCATGCTTGGGTAGCCTCTGTCCATTACACCCATTCCCAGCACAACCACAATCCTGATGGCAGCTCTCAGACCAGCAGGGAAGGGACCCGAGAGCTTCCAGCCTCCCCAGTGCTTGCCCATTTCCTCCAAAACTTCTAACAAGCACGAATTGCTCCCACGTTCCTCTCTTCTACACTTGCCTCACCACCTCTTCCTTTTATCCCTCACTCCTGTCTGTCTTCCTGGCATCCTTCTCTACTTTACCCAGCTCGTTTTCTCTCTTTGTCTATTCTTCTGCCATTAATACTACTAAAATCCATCCTGTGCAGAGAGGTGTAATTCTCAACAACAAAGAACATGGAGCATTGGCGGAAACAGTGTGGACTTCTCACTCAGGTAACACACCATCTCTAAGGTGCAGTTTGCCCCAGGATGAAAAGAGGTGGGTGTCTCAGGGACACCTTGTCGAGACAGGAGTCAAACTGCTGCCCCCAAACACATATGCAGGCTATTGACAGGAACCACTGTGGTTAGGGGAATTAAATCCATCTTAGAAACAAATAGCAATCTAAGAACCAAAAACAGGCATATGTGTGTGGAAAAAAATAGAGATAATACAAGAGAAATAGCATATTTAAAAGAATTTAAAAATCATAAAATGTGTGTAACAATGAAGAAAACATAAGTGCAGTCAAAAATATTCCTACGGTTCTCCAGGAACCCAGATCACAGATTGAAGAGGAAACAGAAAGACAGTCCGTAAATTCTGGAGGCTTTAGTCTCAAAACTGTGAGGTAACCAAGCCGTAAGAGCCTGTGTACAGAATCCATATGGCAACCCGGGAACAAGTGTGTAAGCAAAGACAGGCGTCAGCTGGGCACGAGCCAGCAGGCACGCGTTTTTCTTTAAGAAAAAAAAAAAAAAGGCTTTGAAAAAATAAAAGCAACCCTTCTGAAATGACGTGAGAAACAGTGGCAAGTACAAAGAAAATCCAACAAATATGGTCAACCTTACTCCTCACTCCTGGAGGGCCATCTGAGAGCTCTCTGCCATCACCACTATCCTGCCTGCTCTATTTACAATTCCCGTCGCCTTCCTCCCATCTATGGCATCACAGACTCAGGCAGCAGTGCAGGGCTTCACCATCCCAAGGAAAGTGAACACGGTTGTCTCGTTAATTTGACCACCTCACACTTACTCCTCTTAAACCATAGCTCGTTGATAGAACACTGGATTCATTAAGAAAATGCTACAGACTCCAACCTAATCAGAAAATCAGAGCTTAAAACAGTGTGGCATTTCTGAATGTTTGTTTTCTCCTCTTGACATTGCATAAAACTGGTAGAGATTTCAATAAACAACAGTCAAGACAGCCCAGGTTGCATCAGTGCATATTCTAATACTCTGTGGCACTTTCTAACACTGTAAAGAAGATTAAAAATTACCAACATTCAGTTGAATATGAAGGCAGGTTTTTTTTTTTTCTTTATAAGGCACCAAGGGGCTTGAAAGCAATTTGCTTTTATTCTTTTTTTCTCTCTTGTACTAGGAAATGTGATGTAAACATGTGATGTGTGTTTAATACCAGTGGTTATTAAACCATCCCTAAATGGGTTGACGGATAGAGCTTATCAAACGCCAGGTGTCTTTCTCCATGAGCCCTCTGAGGGGAATAGTTATGATTTCAGTGGAAAGAAGTCCAGTGGGTCACTTGGTCATCTGATTCCAGAACAGGGGTACATACATGATTTGTGAAGGGACAGGGGAAAAAGGATGAAATAGTGTTTTTAAGAGGCCATGTGCTGAAATTATTGGTTTTTTTCCTTAAAGAGTGAGTTCTCAGACTTTATTAAAATCTAGAATTTCAATACTTAACAATTGCATCCCTCTCCTAGTTCTCATATAATCTGGCAGAAACTGTTCTACCATTCTGAAATAGGAAATAACCTTCTCTGAAAATATCAAATGATTGCAAGTAGTACCATTTCTAAAGTGACAGTTTTTAATGGTGTTTCAAATTTTTTAATTAATTTATTTTTTAATTGAAGGATAATTGCTTTACAGAACTTTGCTGTTTTCTGTCAAACCTCAGTATGAATCAGCCATAGGTATACAAATATCCTCTCCCTTTTAAACCTCCCTCCCATCTCCCTCCCCATCCCACCCTTCTAGATTGATGCAGAGCCCCTGTTTGAGTTTCCTGATAATGTAAGTTCCCATGTTACTCTTTCCATACATTTCAGCTTCTCTCTCCCCATGTCCATAAGTCTATTCTCCATGTCTGTTATTTTTAAAATGATCATTTTGTTAGCTATACACTCCATTACTTTTTAATTTATAAGTTTGAAAAAACACAAAGAAACACAAAAAATGGTAGTTTCGTGTGTAGCATGCCTCTCACTGAGCCCTGCCACTTGATAACAAGGTACCGCTTGGTCTGCATCACCTCCTCTTCTTCTGTCTCTAATAACAAACATCACCGTTTTTGCTGGTGTTCTACAGCTTAAAAGTAAGTCACACAGATGATGCCCCTTTGCCCCTAAATATTTAACATTATCTTCTAAGAATAAAGACACACTTTTACATATTACAGGACAATGACCAATTTTAGAAAATTCAGATTCAACTGTGANCTCCATTACTTTTTAATTTATAAGTTTGAAAAAACACAAAGAAACACAAAAAATGATAGTTTCGTGTGTAGCATGCCTCTCACTGAGCCCTGCCACTTGATAACAAGGTACCGCTTGGTCTGCATCACCTCCTCTTCTTCTGTCTCTAATAACAAACATCACCGTTTTTGCTGGTGTTCTACAGCTTAAAAGTAAGTCACACAGATGATGCCCCTTTGCCCCTAAATATTTAACATTATCTTCTAAGAATAAAGACACACTTTTACATATTACAGGACAATGACCAATTTTAGAAAATTCAGATTCAACTGTGAATGCCTTTGAATTGCATAACTTATAAATGGTAGTGTCACAAAACTCCAATCACAGGTTCAAATACTTCTCCTTAACTGTACAGTCTTTCCCGACTTGTCTGGAACTTTCCCCACTGCAAGGAACTAAACAGAGAAAGAGCTTCATGAGGGCAAAGAGTGTCTTGCTTATTCCCAGGTGCTCCTCACAACTAGGACACACATACAGAGTGTTGGCTGACTTTAAAAATTATGCTTCACGAACTTCTCTGGCAGTTCAGTGGTTAAGACCCCATGCTTAGAAAGAGGGAGGCACAGTTCAATCTGTGGTTAGGGAGCTAAGATCCTTCATGTCACAGCCCCCACCTCCCAAAAAGTGTGTGTAAACAAACAAACAAAAAACAATTACGCTTCTAGTCGTGTCTAACGACTCTTAAGTACCCCATGGGTCTAGAGAAATAGATGAAGCTATTGTTGACTATGTTTAACATCAATAGGGTTGACAAGACCCATATATTTGGCAACACGGTCATTTTTTTGAACATTAATATTTTTTCTGCCACAGAAAACCTTCAAGCACTGCCCTAATCCTGGGTTTATTTTGAAAAGTG
>SJYX01006151.1:568344-580375 GCA_006410675.1 Oreotragus oreotragus | reverse complement strand
TATATATATATATATATATATATATATATATGTATGTATATATAGGCTTTTCTGGTGGCACAGTAGTAAAGGATTCATGTGGGTCAGGATACCTAGGTCAGAAAGATCCCCTGGAGAAGGAAATGGCAGCCTACTCCAGTCTTCTTATCTGAAGAATTTTCATGGACAGAGGAACCTGGTGGGCTACAGCCCATGGGATCACAAAGAGTTAGATGCTACTGAGAATGAACACAGCTACAACCAACTGCAACCATGTGTGTGTGTGTGTGTGTGTGTAAAGCTAAATGGATGTCACTAGGTTCCAGCAAATACATTTTCTATGAAAGTGTTTCAAAATCTAACACTGCTGACAAAAATTTAAAAGCCTTGTGCTTATACTTTTACAGGTTCTGAGGAGGTGGGGGAACAGCAACACTGAACGGAAAATAGACGAAAGAGCACATCGTGTGTACATAAAGCATGGCACATGATGACATTTGCGTTAGCACATGCTAACCAAGCTGAAATGGGCTCTGTTGTTAGCTTCTATCAGACGCTAATAAAATCAGATTGCAAGAGGCTCTGGAATCAGCTTCTCTCTGTGTAGACCCCACAATCCCGACTGCATCTAGAACAGTGGTTTTCGACTGGGGGCAATTTTGCCCTTCAGAGGATATTTGGTAAATATCTGGGGCTACTTTTAGTCATGACTGGAAGTGGGAGACTGGATGATACTGACATCTAGTGGGTAGAGGCCAGGGGTGCTGCGTGATGTCCTAAAATCACAGGACAGCCCTCCTCTTGCACCAGAACAAAGGATGCATCCAGCCCCAAACCTCTAGTGTTGAGGCTGAGAAACCCTTCCCTCTTCTAGAACAAAAGTAGGCATACAGTGTGTCCTCTCCACGGAAATGTGTTTATTGAAGTGAAGAGGGAGCTGGAACTCTGGATTAAAGCAAGGCAATATTTCCCTGGTGGCTCAGTAGTAACAAATCCGCCTGCAATGCAGGAGCCACGGGAGATGCAGGCTCGATCTCTTGGTCAGGAAGGTCCCCTGGAGGAGGAAATGGCAACTCACTCCGGTATTCTTGCCTGGAGAATCCCACGGACAGAGGAGCCTGGCGGGCTACCGTCCATAGGGTCACAAAGAGTCAGACACGACTGAAGTGACTTAGCACACACGCACAATGCTTGTCCGTCAGCAGAGGGAAAGCTGGTGTTGAGCCGGAGTGCAGATCAGAGCTGGGCGAACAAAGCCTATCACAGCCCCGTGACCACATGCTAACCTAAATCAATGAGAAGAGAGGAGAGCAATGCAATTTGTTCCACTTGATTACAATTCATTTTGCTGGACAGGGAAGTCAGATTTGATGTTCGCTATCATCAAGCATCAATCCTACAAAATGTACTTCATAAGAACGCGATGTCATTTTCAATGCTTTCATTAATTTGATTTTCCCCTTGGAAAACAATAAATATCGATAACTAAATCTAAGTCACGTTATCACTTTGGGTTCCAGTGCCTTCGTTTAGAAAGTGGAGAGTCCTACGTGGTAAGTCTTTTCAAACCGCAGTTCAGGAACCCTTGCTGGTGCATGACAGTCATTTTCCCTTGAAAAGGAAAGAGCTGACTTCTAGCGCTGGTCGTGAGTAAACGCATTTTGCTTTAGGATAGCATAATACTCTGTATCTGAAGAGTGTGTTTGTCAAGCGCTCCTAGAACTCAAATGCTGGTAGCTGGCAGTGGAGAAATGTCCTTGTTTCCTTTCTTCTGTTCTCCATACATATTGCCACTCAGCCGCCCAAGTTAGGGACAGCCTGGTAATCAGGGTTGGGAGGGCAGAATCCAAGTGTAATTGTCACATGAGCATGAAGTCGGTAAATCAACAAAAAGATAACACTCAGTGAACAATGAACACTGAAGGGCAAGTCAGTTTATGTTTAGTTTGCACAGAGCAATCCTTTTTACTGGTTTGATTCATAAAGAACTCAAGCTTGCATAATGGAAAAAGTAATATTACATATAACATTAAGTGTTTCTATGCATATAAGTATTTTTACCTAGAGTCATCTGTATGTGTCTCTGTGTGTGACTAACAATCAGTACAAACTCTTGGTATATGATGTCAGCTAAGCAAAGAATCTGAACTAGCAAACAAATTCATTCATTTTTTAGTTGAGTTTTCTGGTGAAAGGTGATACAGGCTCAGGCGATGCTTTTTATACAATTGGATAGAGAAGTGGAAAGGTAATTTTTGAAATAAATTCATCATGTTAAAATGCACATGCCTGTAAAATTTAAAGACGTTCTGATTCACATGACGTCGATACCAATTATACGCTAGAGAGGGCTCTGAAAAGTTCATCATAAATGTACAAATAAATATTTATGCACTACTTGTGTTTGGGGGCTTCCCAGGTGTCACAGTGGGAAGGAATCCACCTGCCAATGTAGGGGACGTGAGACATAAGAGGGTTCAATGCCTGAGTTGGGAAGATCCTCTGGAGGAGGAAATAGCAACCTGTTCCAGCATTCTTGCCCGAAAAATCCCAAGGAGAGGAGTCTAATGGCTACGGTCCAAAGGGTCACAAAGATTCAGACACGACTGAGTGACTGAGTGCACACACACACACACACGCACACACACACACTTGTATTCTTTAATACTGTTTTTTAAAGGAGATCTTTATTTGTGATATATTTATTTCATAGAGTACACTCCATGGGGTTGCAATAGAGTTGGACACAACTTAGCATACATAAAACAAAACAGAGTATCAAATAAATAAGCTGGGGACAAGAAACTGAAGGAAGAGGGATGCGGTGTCTCCAGGGTTCAGGGCCCAGAGCACGGCTCCCTCTTTTCTGTCCAGCAGTGGGCAGGGGTGCGATCAGGACCAGATGGAAACAGATGCCGACGGAGACTGGCAGTGTAGGGGGTGGGGGCCATGCACATACCACCATCACCATTCATCACAGAATGCGCAGCTTTGTGTTGCAGGCCCCAAACCAACATGAAACAAACATTATCTGGGTAAGAAGCACAATTATCCATTGCTGATAAGTCCTCTCTGGATGTTATTGGTGCTTTGCTATGATATTAAAACAATAACTTTTCAGAGTGAGTTTGGCTCTCATCAGCAGGCCTTCTCTGCACAGAGGAAACATGAGTGTCTTGGCTTCAGCATTCCAACTACTCACTGATCACCGTTTCTTCTTCACTCCTGTTGCTACCTTGCTCTCCAGTTATGCGATGTCCACTAGTCCACTCCCCAGCCCTCGGCCCTTCGTGCGCACTGCCCTTCCCCGGCGCCCTCTGCTCCTCTGGTCCTCTTTTCCTTTCTGATAATTACATGTTCTCTGGATGGAATGGTGCCTCGTCCAGGGAAATTGCGCAAGGACTCTAAAGTCAGACAGATTCTGTTTCTGGGTATGTGGCCTCACAAAATTCACCTGAGGCCTTGAGACCCCCCTTTCCTAACTCCACCCAAGAGCGTGCTTGCTAGAAACACCTGCACCCTCAGCTGCAGCCTTCTCCAGCCAGCACACAGGACGGGGAGCGCTGGGGCTCAGAGCCCCCACGAGCAGTCCTCAGTCTAGACACAAGGCTTCTCGTGCCTCCAATCACTTGGAAGCATGCTCAGCCAGGTCTCATCCACCCAGGTGGATCTGAGCCCTTCAACTAAGGGCCGTCCTGTTGGACAGCACTGGTTTATTGACTGCTCCCACTGCCTGTCTCCCTTCCCCAATTCCATAGGATATTTTCCGACACTGCCTCTGAAATCAACTGTTTGTCCCCAATTCCTTGCCATGGGGTCTGTTTCTGGGGGATCCCGGCCTTAAAGGGACCCCATCAACACCTAAGCTGGAAAAGGATACCCCAGTGCAGAGCTGCCATTCCCTGAGGGTCAGGTGCAGCTCACCCACAGCCCGCTGGGCAGTTGGCAGGGGCCAGGCTTTTTCAGGAGAGACTTGAATGCAGAGGGGAGGGTGTGTGTGTGACTCAGCAAACGACACACCTTCCAGGGAAGCACAACTGCCCCAAAACAATCTCACCCACTCCTGCCTGGCTAATTCAGGCTGATGGGAATCCCAGCACGAGGAGCTCTGTTCTTGTGATGACCTGATGGGAACGTTAAACAGGACCCGCCCATTGCCCTCCCTTTGCCAGCCAAAGAGGAGATGAGACATCTTCCAGGAGAGGCTCAGGTTAAGAGTCAGCATGGCAGGCAAGTGGGACCTAGAGCACAGGAGACAACGAGGACAAGTCGAGCAGCGGCAGGAACCCGGCTGACCTGACTTGGGGGCAGTTTGGAGAGAACCACAGAGGTGACTGTGCATCTACACTGACCCATGAACCTGGTCGAGGTCACCATGTGACAGCAGGGAGCCAGGTCCTGAGCACATGTCTGAGCTCTGCCAGGAGGCCAGTGCACAACCCAGGATGGTTGCCTGCATGACAAGACAGTGGGCCCAGGTCCCTCTGTCACTCCGACATACAACTGGCCAACCTCAAAAGCAGGGCCACCTTCCTGACCAGCATTGATCCCAGACTCGTCACGAAGCCCAGCTGAGCCCAGCTAAATTGGCAGCCCACAGGAGGAGCACAAGCCAAACCAGTGGCAATCGTTTTAAGGCGCTGAATTTTTTACTGTATTTTATTTGATTTAGGTATTTCCTTTCTGCCGTGCTGGGTCTTCACTGCCGAGTGGGCTTTCTCTAGCTGTGGAGAGCAGGGGTTGTGGCCCAATAGGTGCAACGGCCTCTCTTTTTGCTGAGCACTGGCTCTAGGTCCCGTGGGCTTCAGGAGTTGTGGTGCACAGGCTTAGTTGCCCCNTCTGCCTTTTCTAAAACCAGCTTGAACATCTGGAAGTTCATGGTTCACGTATTGCTGAAGCCTGGTTTGGAGAATTTTGAGCATTACTTTACTAGCATGTGAGATGAGTGCAATTGTGCAGTAGTTTGAGCATTCTTTGGCATTGCTTTTCTTTGGGATTGGAATGAAAACTGACCTTTTCCAGTCCTGTGGCCACTGCTAAGTTTTCCAAATTTGTTGGCATATTGAGTGCAGCACTTTCACAACATCATCTTTCAGGATTTGAAACAACTCAACAACAAATTAGGTAGCAATAATTCATAAAGTATTACAGATAATATAATTTTATTTTTATATCTAAGAAGTATACCTACACAAGAATGGAATCTTCTAAAAATAGTTGTTCATAGTGATCATCTCTAAATGTAGTACTATGTGTGATTTTAATTTTTCTTCATTAAATATGAATTGTCTAATCTTCCAGTAACAAACATATAGAACTTACACAATATAAGAAAAAATTAATGAAAGAACAGGTGATTGAGTCAATTACAATGAAAGGTGCAACTGTGTTCCTCAACTGAGGAACAAGGTAAACATTTGACTTATGCAGGAGCCACTTCCAAGCAATTCAGTAATTGATTCAAAAAGCTTGGTATGGACCATCTATTAGGAATTTCTATGGGCATCTCACTTATGTGTGTCTTTTCTCAGCTAAATATTGTCTGGTTTTACCTTTTCCTTTTCAACTTATGTTATTTACTCTCATCTTCAAATGAACCCTATTGGGATCTGCAGATTCATTCATCTATCCAACTAGTCACACACATTTGCAAGTGGAATGAATGCATAATTTACTGGTACCCTGGGGATGCAAAAAAGAGAAAGACTTCTCCTGAGAGAAACTTGCTGCAAACTTGATGCTTATTTTGGGAAACAAATCATACTTGCTTAGAATAACTTGATTACACTCCCAAGATAATATGATAATGTGGCATGATGCATATGTTTTTACTGAGCACCATGAAGAGTGAGATAGATTTGGATGTCCTAGAGTATTATAGTAAAATATTCTTGGAGGAGAAATGGCTTACCCTGAGCATGCAGAGTACATAGAATTTGGATTTGCAGAAAGGAAGGACTTAGTTATTCCATGATGGTACAACTAATAAAGTTAGGGGAGGGGAAAAGTTTAGGGAAATAGAGGAGAAAGTTTTTGTAAAATTAAAGTGGGTCCATTGAATCAAAAGTTGCAGAATTCAAATTGAGGAATTTCTATTTTATTGAAAAATTAAGAAAAAAATTAAACTGGCCCCATCATTCAAGTTTCCATAGTTGTCCCACAATGTTCTATGGAACCCATTTTTGGAGACTCTAAGGGGGCTCAAGGCTGCTGCTTTTCTATTTTACCACTTCTAGGTAATATCAATGCCAACCAATAAGACCACTATACAATATGAACCCTGCTGCTGCTGCTGCTGCTAAGTCACTTCAGTCGTGTCCGACTCTGTGTGACCCCATAGACGGCAGCCCACCAGGCTCCCCCATCCCTGGGATTCTCCAGGCAAGAATACTGGAGTGGGTTGCCATTTCCNTAAGACCACTATACAATATGAACCCTGCTGCTGCTGCTGCTGCTAAGTCACTTCAGTCGTGTCCGACTCTGTGTGACCCCATAGACGGCAGCCCACCAGGCTCCCCCATCCCTGGGATTCTCCAGGCAAGAATACTGGAGTGGGTTGCCATTTCCTTCTCCAATGCATGAAAGAACCCTAAACAATCTCTAACCATACAGAAACATCCTATAAATCCAAGACATAGCAGGGCTAGACTCAAAGATGTTTGTTCTAGACCACTGTGTTAAGGAGGATTTAAAGTTCTGAGTCATCTAGTATGTATTGTGTGTGTATGGCTGGGGGATGGGAGGATGTCTTTTTGACTCTCCTTTTCTCTAGAGATTCTCCTCTTCTCATGAGGCTGGTAATGTAAGCCTCCTTAACAATTCTTGGCCTGGATGGCCAAGCTAACTCTCCTCTAACTAAGGATTAAGGAAATGGTCCATCCTTTATTTGATTTTTCTGATAGTTTATTTCCCTCTCTTAGCCTTGGTAGTGAGCATTGAGATTCAGGGGATGGGCTTACAGTGTTAGGCTTACTATGTAAGTGAGACCATGGTTCCATCATCCAGCATAGCCCACAAAACTTCCATAGTGGGGCTTCGAGGTGGCAAATGCTAATCCAGTGATAGCTGCTAATATAAGTTACTGTCTGCCTTCTTTTTTTGTACTTTCTTTTTCAGACACTTCTCAGAAAGGGTTGGCACCAGCAGTCAGGATTTGTACTCTGAGTCCAGGGTTTCTAAGATGACCCTTCAGTATAAAATATGTGTCCCACATATATAAACAGCTCACACAACTCAACATCAAAAAACCAAACAACTCGATCAAAAAATGGGCAGAAAAATGTGATAGCTATTTTTCCAAAGAGGAAATGCAGATGTGCAATGGGAACATGAAAAAATGTTCAGTATTGCTAATTATCCAGAGAAATGCAAATCAAAACCACAATGAGATATCACTTCACATCTGTCAGAATGGCTGTCATCAAAAAGAACACATATAACACATGTTGGCAAGGATGTGGAGAAAAAGGAACCCTCATACAACTGTTAGTAGAAATGTAAACTGGTGTAGCCACCATGGAAAACAGTATTGAGGTTTTTCAAAAAACTAAAAATAGAATTACTGTATGACCCAGCAATTCCACTCCTTGGCATATATCCTAAAGAAAACCCAAAAACATTAAATTGAAAAGATATATGCACCCCAATGTTCACAGCAACACGATTTACAGTAGTTAGGACATGGAAGCAACCTAGGTGTCCATGAAGAGATGAATGAGTAGGAAGATGCGGTACATATATATAATGGAATACTACTTAACTATAAAAAGAATGAAATGTCACCATTTGCAGCCACATAGATGGACTTGGCTGGTAATATGTTAAGTGAAATAAGTCAGAGAAAGACAAGGGCTACATGATCTCACTTACGTGTGGAATCTTAAAAAGTACAATGAACTAGTGAAGTACAGCCAAGAAAGAATCAGACACAGATACAGAGAATAAACTACTGGTTACTACTCGGGAGAAGGAGGGGGAGGGGCAACGGGGAGAAAGGAGTTATTACCAGATTATATGAAATCATGAGTGTGAAACTTCTGAAAATTGTAAAACCTTATAGAATCAAAAGGATTTTCCATTCGATAAAAAAAATCAGTAAAATAAAAGTGTCATGACCTTTCAGCGGTTGTACAATCAAATGGCTGCAGAGAGTAGGGAGTTATATGGATGTGAAAACCAGGAATGTGATGGGGTCTATGACTGCAGAGAGCCTATCCTATTGATGTTGGACTAAGTTGAGTGCTTTATAGAACCACAAGTGGCCTCAGAAAGTCAACAGCATTTTTCAGAAATGTCTGAAATGTCAAGGACACAAAAGAATTTAAGCTACTCTCAAAGACTGCCGGAAAAGCCACAGGTCTTGCACTCTTGATCACTTTTCCCGGAATACAGCAGCTGGGTGCCGGAGAAGCCGTCCAAATTGCCAGGCAGATTGTTTAGGATCAGCCTCTCTCTGGACCCTGCCTTCCTTTTCGAACACCAATCATCATTTGGGTTTGATTAATTTTCTTATGTGTGATTGCTGGTCGTTAAAACCAAATCATCTGGAGTAACAATTTTGTCCTCAAGTTATTTGGGGAACAGCTGTACAGAAAAGGGCAAGTTATTAGTCCTTGGGGAAAACAATGGTGAGGAAAAAATGAAAAATAATTTTCTATTTGTTCTAACACAGAACAATCTGTGCAGCTCTTTTAAGGTCAAAAGATCAGAAAAATTTTACTCCAGTATGAGCTTAGAATGACAGATGTATACACCAAAAAGGATGCTTACCTTTTTCCACTCTTCTGTAAGAGTAAGGGAGCCTGAAACAGTAATAGGAACAGACGAAAGTACCTAAGAGAAAGTGATGAGGGCAGAGGACAGATAAAAAAAATCCTGAGGTCAGGGTAAAGGACATTTGAATGTCCTTCACCACGCGTTTTGGTCAGTGTCTGCTCATCCTTTACATTTTTGATGTTACCTTCTTCAAGAGATGCTTTACATTAGGGTCTTTTCAAGACGCTTGAGTTCCTGGGACTTCCCTGGTGGTCCGAGGTTTAAGACTCTGTGCTTCCAGGGCAAGGGTGTGGGTTTGATCACTTAACAGGGAAATAAGATCCCACATTCCACGGGGTGTGCCCAAAATTCTTAAAAAAAAAAAAATCTTTTGAATTCCTCTAACATTCCCAAGAATAAATCTTACAGTGCACTTCCATTTAGGACTCTACTGAATTAGAGATAGGCGGAAGTATGACTCTGCATCTTTTTCCCCCATCCTGTCCTCTTTGAAGTCTGGGGAGTTTTGAAAAGTGGAAAACTCAGAGTTATGACACTCAAAGTTCTGTAGTACACATGACAGAGACTAAGGGAAAATGCTGTTGTGATTTTGTATTTGCAAAGTATGTCTAATAGTAGGGTACCTGCTGCTGCTGCTAAGTCACTTCAATCGTGTCTGACTCTGTGCGACCCCATAGATGGAAGCCCACCAGGCTCCCCTGTCCCTGGGATTCTCCAGGCAAGCACACTGGAGTGGGTTGCCATTTCCTTCTCCAAGGCATGAAAGTGAAAAGTGAAAGGGAAGTCACTCAGTCGCATCTGACTCTTTGCAACCCCATGGACTGCAGCCTACCAGGCTCCTCTGTCCATGGGATTTTCCAGGCAAGAGTATTGGAGTGGGGTGCCATCGCCTTCTCCGATACATGGCCACATATATATATGACCAGTGCAGTATTAAAGAAGCTAGTACAGATTTCTTTAATTATATCTGGGCAGTCAATTATTTTGAAAGTTCCTCCCATGGGATCACACTACTTGTTGAAGATAGCCAAAGTTCCTTGGGAAGATCAAAACACCCCACACCACAGAACCAACACCAAGGAAGTGCATAATAAGTCATATCGTCTTTTTAGACAGACTCAAACAATAGTGCTAGAAACTACAGTTTTTTTCCCAGATGAATACTCAGAACCTCCTTCAGAAAGGTGGAAGAGAACACGCTGACTCATGTCACAGAAAAAAGACCTGACCTTTATGTGTGGGGTGGGATCCATCAAGTTGATGGCTATGGCTTCCAGGGAGATCTCAGAGGCAACCTGCATTGTCATTTATGTAGTTGCTAGCTGAGGGGTCCCTGTGGAAAGGGCATTCATTTTGTAGCTAATGTAAATTACAGTGCTTGTCTTTGTATTTCAGTGATTTGAAGTGACATTCTATTAAAGGTGTTCTTGACATAAACAGGATTAGGTGTTAATGGAAGAATTAAACAAGAATTATGCTTGGCTGGTAACCTTGAGCCTAATAGTCTTCAAGAATAACATAACAGTCTTTCTTTCTCTCCATTTTTTCAAGCTGTGTGTCTGTGTGTGTGTTTCTTCACAAGTGGCAACTTAAAGAGTTGAAAAATTATGAATCAGAATATCTGTTTACAACCCCATTTGTTTACCTTTACCCTCTCAGAGACTTTATCAACCGTGAGAATTTGATAGTAAATTTCGTGTTAATCATGACTTTATTACTTTGCTAATAAAAACGTAGTGACCAAATTATCCTGCTTTTGTAGCTTAAAGATGAGAGCATGAAATCATTTATTCGCAAGGGCAGTAAACTAAACCACAAAAAAAGAATAACCTTGACCAAAAGCATTTAAGGCCCCAGCTTCACCTGACTCATGGGAGCTGTGATGCAATGCAACTTAGATGTATTTGATTATTGACAATGGACAAAAAAATCAGATGAGTAACCAAGGTTGTACATTAAATCAATAATTAATATAAATAGTATAAGCACTGACATTCAGTAGCAGTGAGACAAGTGAAATCTAACAAGTAGAATAGCCTGAAAATGAATCAGGAGAAAAGATAAGAATTTGAAAATGTTGCAATATTTGCTGTAATAGGTGACAATTAACTAATATAACTGGTGCAAATAGCATTGAAGTAGGAATAGCAGTAAGAGAAACGGCCACACTGGTTTAAGGCAGCATTCCCCAGGCAACCCGTCGATAAGCCAAAACAATACCAAATAAACAATTTGCTTTGGCATTTTACTGTTGAAATTTGATAGGCAGAAAAATAAAACTAGAATTCTAATTTTGCTTGAGACCAGGGGGTATTGAAATAGAAGGCTTTCAAGGAAATTTGGGTCATATGTAATACTGTACTTATTTTCAACCTGAGGTTATCCTCAGATTTGTTGATTATATAATTCCTAAGTAATCGCCTCACTAGAGTAAAAGGAAACGACAAAGTACTCAGGGGAAGAGGGACGGAAGAAAGTTATTTCCTATCTACTCTGTACCAAGAACTGGAGTCAGCATCTAATTTAATAAACAACCATCCTGGTAGTCGAATAATATCGTTATTGCTTTCAGAAACAAGGAAAGAATCCCAAAGCAGCTAGGCAGCTTGCCAGGGCTCCAATGACTGAGGCCACACCTGGTTCCATGTCTTTCTACGTGGTGTCCATTCAGTAATGGCGATGGCATTCTGGAAAAGCTCAGAGGCAAAAACCCACTGATGTCAAACCCTTGTTTCTCAAAGGACAACCCATGAACTGCATGGGTTGCATCTCCTGGGAGCTAATGAGCCAGGATTTGCATTTTAACAAGATTGTGTAAAGGCAAGTTTTACAAGATATAAAACTGCCTGACCCTTTGACTTGATAGGGAGAAAAAGGGATTCTTAGAGGGGCATCTTGAAAACTTTGATTCACGGAACACTCTATGAACTTGATGAACACTAAGGCCCTGCTCTTGAAACTAATATACGCATATGGATACACACTTAGATGTGGGCTTTCTTGGCAGTTAAGTGGTAAAGAATCTGTCTGCAATCCAGGAGACTTGGGGTCAATCCCTGGGTTGGGAAAATCCCCTGGAGAAAGAAATGGCAAGCCACTCCAGTATTCTTGCCTGGGAAATACCATGGGAACAAGAGCCTGGTGGGCTATAAGTCCCTGGGGTCAAAAAGAGTTGGATACGACTTAGCAACTAAACCACATGATCACACTTAGATTTATTTCCTGAGTGTTAGAGACCTCTGAAAATACGCTCATGGGCAACCCAGTTATCTGTAGA
>SJYX01006151.1:538891-564131 GCA_006410675.1 Oreotragus oreotragus | reverse complement strand
TTTGATTTAAGTCATACCTGAATGGTCTAGTGGTTTCCCCTCCTCTCTTCAATTTAAGTCTGAATTTGGCAATAAGGAGTTCATGATCTGAGCCACAGTCAGCTCTTGGTCTTGTTTTTGTTGACTTGTATAGAGCTTCTCCATTCTCACTGGCTGAGTACAGCAGTTTTTCATTAGCAGGCCTTTTGATGCACAAGGAGTAATTCTTTCTTTATCCTGCAGAAACTCATAAAGTAAGCTTCCTCCTCTTGGGATCTGAATGAGAGCCCACTCGTCAGGAATCCCTGACTCCATTTATTTTTTAATTTTTCAAGTTTGTGGCTGTGTAGTGAGGCACGTGTGATCTTTCTTCCCCAACAAGGGATTGAACCCATATCCCCTGCTGTGGAAGTGCAGCGTTAACCACTGGACTGCCAGGCAACTCCCTCCCCAACTCCATTAAAATGATATTTCTTCTATTTATTTTCACATAATTAAGTAATACTAATAATTAAATTTTAATAAAAAATGTTTGCAAAAGATACAACTAATGAATCAAATCACAGATGGGGCATTTTCTTTTGTTTTTTTTAAAAAAATGTTAAATGGAATAATTAATAACTCAAAAATAGGCTATTTCAAAGTTAAAGATATTGGTCACATTTAGTAAACTATTTCATGAATGAATTTGGTGAACTATTACACTGTGTGGCTTGTTTTCTTTTTCAGTTTTAAGTGTTAAACACAAATCAAAATTGAGGTAAAATTTTTCTTCTTAATCTTTGCAATCACTGTGTTGTCATTGTCTATTTCAAACGATTTGAAGAATATGCAGATCAGAGTGGTGAAAACATCAACTGTATGAACAAGCCTGAACTGTTTGGAAGTCATGGTCAACTGAATCCACTGGGGTTGATGGCCAGCCATGTAACTGAGGTCTCCAAACTAACTTCCATGTAAAATACAAGGCTTATTAAAAGCTAAGAGGTAAATTTAATCTAATTTTCAGGTTTTGTTGTTGTTTAGTTGAACAGTCATATCCAACTCTTTGAAAACTCACGGACTATAGCCCATCAGTCTCCTCTGTCCATGGAATTCTCCAGGCAAGATTATTGGAGTTGGTAGCCATTCCCTTCTCTAGGGGATCTTCCTAACCCAGGGATCAAACCCAGGTCTCCTGCATTGCAGGTAAATTCTTTACCATCTGAGCCACAAGGAAAGCCCAATTTGCAGGTTTCATGTGTATTATTACAATAATAACCTAAGCAATTCTTTGGGCTTCCCTGGTGGCTCAGCTGGTAAAGAATCCCCCTGCAATTCAGAAGACCCCGGTTTGATTCCTGGGTAGGAAAGATACCCTGGAGAAGGGATAGGCTACCCTTTCCAGTATTCTTGGGCTTCCCTGGTGGCTCAGACAGTAAAGATTCCACCTGTAATGTGGGAGACCTGGGTTCAATTCCTGGGTTGGGAAGGTCCCCTGGCTGAGGGCATGGCAACCCACTCCAGTATTCTTGCCTGGAGAATCCCCATGGACTGAGTCTGGCAGGCTACAATCCATAGGATCACAAAAAGTTGGACAAGACTGAGTGACTAAGCACAGCACAGCACAAACAATTCTTTAAGACTTCAACTGAGTTCAGTCGCTCAGTCGTGTCTGACCCTTGCAACCCCATGAATCGCAGCACGCCAGGCCTCCCTGTCCATCACCAACTCCCAGAGTCCACCCAAACCTATGGCCATCAATTTGGTGATGCCATCCAACCATCTCATCCTCTGTCATTCCCTTCTCCTCCTGCCCTCAATCTTTGCCAGCATCAGGGTCTTTTCAAATGAGTCAGCTCTTCGCATGAGGTGGCCAAAGTATTGGAGTTTCAACTTCAACATCAGCCCCTCCAATGAACACCCAGGATTGATCTTCTTTAAGATGGACTGGTTGGATCTCCTTGCAGTCCAAGGGACTCTAAGAGTCTTCTCCAACACTACAGTTCAAAAGCATCAATTCTTCGGCGCTCAGCCTTCTTTATAATCCAACTCTTACATCCATACATGACTACTAGAAAAACCATAGCCTTGACTAGATGGACCTTTGTTGGCAAAGTAATGTCTCTGCTTTTCAATATCCTGTCTAGGTTGGTCATAACTTTCCTTCCAAGGAGCAAGCGTCTTTTAATTCATGGCTGCAATCACCATCTGCAGTGATTTTGGAGCCCCCCAAAATAAAGTCAGCCACTGTTTCCACTGTTTCCTCATCTATTTGCCATGAAGTGATGGGACCGAATGCCATGACCTTAGCTTTCTGAATGCTGAGCTTTAAGCCAACTTTTTCACTCTCCTCTTTCACTTTCATCAAAAGGCTCTTTAGTTCTTCCTCACTTTCTGCCATAAGGGTGGTGTCATCTGCATATCTGAGGTTCTTGATATTTCTCCCAGCAGTCTTGATTCCAGCTTGTGCTTCCTCCAGCCCAGCATTTTTCATGATGTATTCTGCATAGAAGTTAAATAAGCAGGGTGACAATATACAGCCTTGACGTACTCCTTTAAGACTTAGATTTCCCCAATTATTTTTCAGGGAAGGGCAATCACTGACTCCATGGACATGAATTTGAGAAAACTGTGAGAGATACTGAAGGACAGGGAAGCCTGAAGTGCTGCAGTCCATGAGGTCACAAGTAGTCAGACACGACTAAATAACAATTCTTCCACTGGCATTCCTTAGAATCGCTGGCACATCATGATCCTAAAGGCAGACAAACTTTCAGTCAGTTTTATTATTGTTTTTAGTTCTCTAAGGACAATGCACCCACTTGAAGCCTTGGTATAACACTGCTTGTAAATATTCATTCCTGTGAACAGTTTATGTTTGTTGAAGATAAAATAAAGATGACTAAGAAATGAAATGAATCCTTAGACAAGTTGGCTTCATTGAGAAAAAAAAAACAAACTGGCTTTATGGCCTCCTGGAAAGGCAAACTCCTTCAAACAGGAAAATTCCGAAGTCCAATCAGATGCCTTGGAGAATTATGATCTCATTGTGGTGACAAAGTGTTATACGTTGTCTTATTTTTTCTGGCTGAGAGTTCAAAAGACCTTTCTGAGAGAGTAAAATTTTCTCTGCTTTGCAAAACTACACACTCTTAACCAAAGGGAAAACCCCTTCTACTATGGCCATATCAAATGCCATTCAACTGAGAAATTAAGAAACAGCATCATTGTGGTCATTTAGATGAAGTGTGTGGCTTCTGTTAGCTTTCTGTTTCCAGGGAGGGCAGCTTTAGCAATATTCTTAACCTGAGAAACCCTGAAAAATCAGGGCCCAGCCACCAGCAAAGACAATAGCCATTTAAGAGTACTGCTTTATGCCTGCAATTTGAATTCAGTGCTTCTTCTGTAGAAAGCATGCTATTTTTCTCATTATGCTGTAATGTGGATAAGAGGTCTGTGGTTTTTCATTCTTTAATAAACTCTAGGACACCAAGAGCTTACATTATATTAAAGACTGGATTTCTTTTCAGATAAGATGTTTAAAGCAATGCTATTAATAATGCTGTGTATAACAGCTGCCTCTATTTATTCTACTTTCAGTCAGTTTTATTATTGTTTTTAGTTCTCTAAGGACAATGCACCCACTTGAAGCCTTGGTATAACACTGCTTGTAAATATTCATTCCTGTGAACAGTTTATGTTTGTTGAAGATAAAATAAAGATGACTAAGAAATGAAATGAATCCTTAGACAAGTTGGCTTCATTGAGAAAAAACAAACAAACTGGCTTTATGGCCTCCTGGAAAGGCAAACTCCTTCAAACAGGAAAATTCCGAAGTCCAATTAGATGCCTTGGAGAATTATGATCTCATTGTGGTGACAAAGTGTTATACGTTGTCTTATTTTTTCTGGCTGAGAGTTCAAAAGACCTTTCTGAGAGAGTAAAATTTTCTCTGCTTTGCAAAACTACACACTCTTAACCAAAGGGAAAACCCCTTCTACTATGGCCATATCAAATGCCATTCAACTGAGAAATTAAGAAACAGTATCATTGTGGTCATTTAGATGAAGTGTGTGGCTTCTGTTAGCTTTCTGTTTCCAGGGAGGGCAGCTTTAGCAATATTCTTAACCTGAGAAACCCTGAAAAATCAGGGCCCAGCCACCAGCAAAGACAATAGCCATTTAAGAGTACTGCTTTATGCCTGCAATTTGAATTCAGTGCTTCTTCTGTAGAAAGCATGCTATTTTTCTCATTATGCTGTAATGTGGATAAGAGGTCTGTGGTTTTTCATTCTTTAATAAACTCTGGGACACCAAGAGCTTACATTATATTAAAGACTGGATTTCTTTTCAGATAAGATGTTTAAAGCAATGCTATTAATAATGCTGTGTATAACAGCTGCCTCTATTTATTCATAAATAGAGCATAAACATCTTACTTGTCAAAAGGAGAGGATTTTCTTTTACTATAAAAAGATAATTAATTCAGACGGAATAAACTTAATGGTGCATTTGCCATCTGGGCAAAGCAAACAAAACACCAGAATAGAATTGTGTGAAGAAAAAATAATCAAAATATGGAATAAAAATACATGCTTAAACTCTGTTTTGATTTCTTTAACAACAAATAATTTTCCACCTCAAGTATTATGTTCATGCCTCTTTGAAAAGAAATATAAAAGACAATAAGGCATAGAAAAATACACAGCTGAATGTGTACAACCTGAAGAATTTCAGGTTGATTTCTTTCCTTCTTTCTGGTCTTTAATATATTACAAACATAAGCAAAATCTTTCATAGTTTCTGCCTCTCTTCACCTATACCTATGAGGGTCAAAAATTCTCATCAAATAAGAAAGTAAGATAAAAGTGCTTTGTGAATGTTTAAGCACCATGAATGGATATGAGAGTTGGACTATAAAGAAAACTGAGCGCTGAAGAATTGATACTTTTGAATTTCATTTGCCATCTGGGCAAAGCAAACAAAACACCAGAATAGAATTGTGTGAAGAAAAAATAATCAAAATATGGAATAAAAATACATGCTTAAACTCTGTTTTGATTTCTTTAACAACAAATAATTTTCCACCTCAAGTATTATGTTCATGCCTCTTTGAAAAGAAATATAAAAGACAATAAGGCATAGAAAAATACACAGCTGAATGTGTACAACCTGAAGAATTTCAGGTTGATTTCTTTCCTTCTTTCTGGTCTTTAATATATTACAAACATAAGCAAAATCTTTCATAGTTTCTGCCTCTCTTCACCTATACCTATGAGGGTCAAAAATTCTCATCAAATAAGAAAGTAAGATAAAAGTGCTTTGTGAATGTTTAAGCACCATGAATGGATATGAGAGTTGGACTATAAAGAAAACTGAGCGCTGAAGAATTGATACTTTTGAATTATTGTGTTGGAGAAGACTCTTGAGAGTCCCTTGGACTGCAGGGAGATCCAACCAGTCCATCCTAAAGGAAATCAGTCCTGAGTGTTCATTGGAAAGACTGATCCTGAAGCTGAAACTCTAGTACTTTGGTCATCTGATGCAAAGAGCTGACTCATTGGAAAAGCCCCTGATGCTGGGAAAGATTGAGGGCAGGAGGAGAAGGGGATGACAGAGGATGAGATGGTTGGATGGCATCACCAACTCAATGGACATGCGTTTGAATGAACTCCGAGAGTTGGTGATGGACAGGGAGGCCTAGCGTGCTGCGGTCCATGGGGTCACAAAGAGTCGGACACGACTGAGTGACTGAACTGACCTGAACTAAACTGAAAGCACCACGGAAGTGTGAGAGGATCATATTCTTTCCAGAAGCATCCATGTGTCCTTAAGAGAATTGAATCCATAGACCACTGGGCTGAGGGGTCTTTGACTTTATTGAATCAACTCAGAAAACTGAACCTGGCTGATGACCATGATGTTTAAAACCCTTGAAAAGATGATACTTGTCATGTGGAACAATCACTGTACTGACATCCTTGGTTTACCTTTAAGCTCTTAACTGTCACAGAGATTCAGCAATGTTGCTTCTTTCATATTATCTCCTTTAAAAAAAATCAGCTTTTGTCTCTTCCAAGACACTGTACAGCCCGATCCCATGAGTCCCTTATTGCATTGCTGAAACTGTGTTCAAAGAGTCCTCTCTCTCTCCAGCTGGTCCTGCTGCTCTTGCTTCTTTCCACTTCTCATTTTAACTGTGCCCTATTGAGCGCTCTCTTTATATCCTGGTGCCTTCCTCTACCCTATTTTTCTTAATGATAATAAATGGGCTCCATTCCCTCAAATAGTTTTCATTAAAAAATGATGTAGAAAGTCCTTCTTTCGAGAAGCCTTCCCAGTGTTCATATTTGGACCACACATCAATACTGACTGTCCTGGGATCCCAATGCTAGATAGACTTCGGGGCTAATCCTCATGATACTGGCCTCTCAGGTCAGAGGTACTGCAAACAGCTCAGTTGTTTTGGGCAGTGAACAATTACTTGCTCAAGTTGATTTCTATAAGGTGTTGTGAACAACTCGTTAAATGACTGCGATCCTGAGGCCCATATGAGATGATGGTATTGGAAATAATTTTATTATGCTGGAATTCAGTGGTAAGGCAATTTTGACTCTGAGTCTTCTTTCAAAGGCAGAAACAATGCCTCGTATATTTTTCACATGTGTCAGAATAAGAATGCCCTTTTTTGGAGTATAACGAAAACCTTTATCAGCTAGGGCTTCCCTGGCGGCTCAGAGGTTAAAGCGTCTGCCCGCAATGCGGGAGACCTGGGTTTGAGCCCTGGGTCGGGAAGATCCCCTGGAGAAGGAAATGGCAACCCACTCCAGTATTCTTGCCTGGAGAATCCCATGGACGGAGGAGCTTGGTGGGTTACAGTCCACGGGTCGCAAAGAGTCAGACACGACTGAGCTGACTTCACTTCACTTCACTTCATGAGACCAGTTGATACTTATCTTACTTACCAGCTTCTTTCAGTACTTTCTCTGACCCTAAACCATCTAGCCTTCCTTCTGCTCTTTGAATAATGCCATCATCCTTCCTGAATGAAGGTCAGACTGTTTCTCTCAGACACGACTGAGCTGACTTCACTTCACTTCACTTCATGAGACCAGTTGATACTTATCTTACTTACCAGCTTCTTTCAGTACTTTCTCTGACCCTAAACCATCTAGCCTTCCTTCTGCTCTTTGAATAATGCCATCATCCTTCCTGAATGAAGGTCAGACTGTTTCTCTGATTGATTCTTCTTTTTTTTTCAATTAAAAAAATTTTTTTAATTTAAATTTGTTTACTTTAATTGGAAGCTAATTACTTTACAATATTGTATTAGTTTTGCCATACATCAACATGAATCCGCCACAGGTATACATGTGTNTCAGCCACTGTTTCCACTGTTTGCCCATCTATTTCCCACGAAGTGATGGGACCAGATGCTATGATCTTCGTTTTCTGAATGTTGAGCTTTAAGCCAACATTTTCACTCTCCTCTTTCACTTTCATCAAGAGGCTTTTTAGTTCCTCTTCACTTTCTGCCATGAAGGTGGCGTCATCTGCCTTGGAATACGGAATGAAGCAGGACAAAGACTAACAGATTTTTGCCAAGAGAATGCACTGGTCATAACAAACACCCTCTTCCAACAATACAAGAGAAGACTCTACATATGGACATCACTAGATGGTCAACACTGAAATCAAATTGATTATAATCTTTGCAGCCAAAGATGGAGAAGCTCTATACAGTCAGCAAAAACAAGACGGGGAGCTGACTGTGGCTCAGATCATGAACTCCTTATTGCCAAATTCAGACTTCAATTGAAGAAAGTAGGGAAAACCAAGATGTGTATAAGAGACAGTTNAAATCAAATTGATTATAATCTTTGCAGCCAAAGATGGAGAAGCTCTATACAGTCAGCAAAAACAAGACGGGGAGCTGACTGTGGCTCAGATCATGAACTCCTTATTGCCAAATTCAGACTTCAATTGAAGAAAGTAGGGAAAACCACTAGACCATTCAGGTATGACATAAATCACATCCTTTATGATTATACAGTGGAAGTGAGAAATAGATTTAAGGGCCTAGATCTGATAGACAAAGTGCCTGATGAACTATGGACAGAGGTTCGTGACATTGTACAGGAGACAGGGATCAAGACCATCCCCATGGAAAATAAATGCAAAAAAGCAAAATGGCTGTCTGGGGAGGCCTTAGAAATAGCTGTGATTTAACATACACATACACAAATCAATCAGTGTGATATAGCACATTAATAGGATGAAATAAACTAACCATATGGCAATTTTAATAAATGTAGGAAATTGGTTTCAAATTTTAACATTCATTCATGATTTGAAAAAAACCTCTTAACAGATTATGCATGGGAAGAACATATCTCAACATAATAAAGGCTACATGTGACAAATCCCCAGTTAACATCATACTCAATGGTAAAAGGTTGAAAGCTTTTCCTCTAAAATCAGGAATAAGACAGGGTGCCCACATTGCCACTGCTATTCAGCAGAGTACTAGAAGCCCTGACTACAGCAATCAGACAAGAAAGAAAAAGTTATCAGCACTGTAAAAGTGAAGTTGCTCAGTTGTGTCCAACGCTTTGTGGCCTGATGGACTGTAGCCCGCCAGGCTCTTCCGTCCACAGGTTTTTCCAGGCAAGAATACTGGAGTGGGTTGTCATTTCCTTCTCCAGGGGATCTTATTGACCAAGGGATGGAATTCGGGTCTCCCACGTTGCCGGAAGACACTTTACCATCTGAGCCATGGGGAAGCCCCTCGGAATTGTAAAGGAAGAAGTAAAACTGTCTATGTTTGCAGATGACATGATTTTTATATACAGAAAAATCCCACAAACTCAACCAAAAAAGCTGTTAGAGCTAATCAATGAATTCAGTAAAGTTCCAGGATACAAAATTAAAATACAAAAAAAGCACTCTTGTGCTTTAAGAAGCACTCTTGTACTTCTTCACTCTCAGAAGTAAATAATTAATGGCTGAGAGAAATAAAATTATAATCTTTAGTTTGCTGGAAACAGAAAAGCACATTTGGAAAACATTTACTGGAATACAAAGAGGATGGATAAAAATCAATTTTGCCTGTTGTCTAGATAGCTGTTTCATTCTTCAGTTGCCAGCTTGAGCATAAATTGATACTCAAATTAGAAGTTTGACTTATCATTAATCAGAAAAATAAATACGACTTCATCTTGATGAAGTCTGGTATAAGAAACAAAAATACAAATAAAAAATCATCCCATATGTGTCATTTTTTTTTGTAGGACCTTAATATAAACTTAGTCAATTGTATAATAAATTTCTACAAAGGACACAAGCTCACTCATCCTTATTTTTAATGGAAATTTTTTGAAGAGAAAACATTAGTTTAATGTCACAAAAATGTATTCCCATACCATTGGTAACACTTCCCATGATTCTGTGTTGTTGTTTCTTTACTAAGTCATGTTCGACTCTTTTAAGACCCTGTGAACTCTAGCCTTGCCAGGCTCCTCTGTCTGTGGGATTGTCCAGATAAGACTATTGGAGTGGGTAGCCATTTCCTTCTCCAGAGGATCTTTCCAACCCAGGGATTAAATACATGTCTCCTGCTTGGTAAGCAGATTCTTTACCACTGAGCCCCTTGGGAAGCCCACTTCTCATAATATTCACATCTAAATTCAACTTAATTTTAATTTTAGGATAACAGTTTACATCTGAATTGTAAAATTTTCCTTTTATGCATGTAGAAAATTTTTATTAAACTGTTTAGGGGACTAGAACCACTCCAGTTAATTAAGCTATACTACATCCACTGAAATTTTAATATATCAATAAAGGATTTGTTGTTATAGTTCAGTGACTAAGTCGTGTCCGACTCTTTGTGACCCCCTGAACTGTAGCATGCCAGGCTTCCCTGTCCTTCACTGTCTCCTGGAGTTTGCTTAAACTCATGTCCAATGAGCTGGTGATGCCATCAAATTGTCTCCTCCTCTGTTGCCCCCTTCTCCTCCTGCCCTCAATCTTTCCTGGCATTAGGGTCTTTGCAGTGAATTGGCTCCTTGCATCAGGTGGCCAAAGTATTGGAGCTTCAGCTTTGGCATCATTCCTTTCAGTGAATATTCTGGGTTGATTTCCTATAGGATTGACTGGTTTGATCTTGCTCTCCAAGGGACTCTCAAGAGTCTTTTACAGCACCACAGTTTGAAAGCACTCAGCTTTCTTTATGGCCCAGTTCTCACATTTGTACATGACCACTGGAAAAAATCATAGCTTTGACTATATGGATCTTTGTTGGCAAAGTGATGTCTCTGTTTTTTAATACACTGTCTAGGTTTGTCATAGCTTTTCTTCCAAGGAGCAAGTGACTTTTAATTTCATGGCTGCAGTCACTGTCTACAGTGATTTTGGAGCCCAGGGAAATAAAATATATCACTGTTTCTACTTTTCCCCCATCTNGCAAAGTGATGTCTCTGTTTTTTAATACACTGTCTAGGTTTGTCATAGCTTTTCTTCCAAGGAGCAAGTGACTTTTAATTTCATGGCTGCAGTCACTGTCTACAGTGATTTTGGAGCCCAGGGAAATAAAATATATCACTGTTTCTACTTTTCCCCCATCTATTTGCCATGAAGTGATTGCACTAGATGCCATGATCTTAGTTTTTTGAATGCTGAATTTTAAGCCAACTTTTTCACTCTCCTCTTTCACCCTCACCAAGAGAGTCTTTAGTTCCTCTTCACTTTCTACAATTAGACTGTTATTATCTGCCTATCTGAGGTTGTTGATATTTCTCCTTACAATCTTTTTTTAATTTTAAATTTATTTTTTAAATTTAAGGATAATTGCTTTACACAATTGTATTGTTTGCCAAATATCACCATGAATCAACCATATCAGTCTCCTAGCAATCTTGATTCCAGCTTGTGATTCATCCAACCCAGAATTCCACATTATATACACTGCAAATAAGTTACATAAGCAGAGTGACAATATATACCCTTGACGTTGTCCCTTCCCAATTTTGAACCAGCTTGTCATTCCATGTCTGGTTCTACCAGTTGCTTCTCGACCAGCATACAGATTTCTCAGAATGCAGGTATGGTGGTCTTGTATTCTCATCTCTTTAGGAATCTTCCACAGTTGGTTGTGACCCACAGAGTGAAAGGTTTTACTGTGGTCAATGAAGCAGATTTTTTTTTTTTTTTCTGGAATTCCCTTGCGTTTTCTATGATCAAACTGATGTTGGCAATTTCCTCTGCCTTTTCTAAATCCAGGTTGTACATCTAGAAGTTCTCAGTTCATGTACTGATGAAGTCTTGCAAGGATGTGAAATGAGTGTAATTGTAAAGTAGTTTGAATATTCTTTGGCAGTGCTCTTCTTTGAGATTGGAATGAAAACTGACCTTTTCCAGTCCTCAGGCCATTGCTAAGATTTACAAATTTGCTGGCATTTTAGAATTTTAAATAGCTCAGCTGGAATTCCATCACCTTCACTATGTTGTAAAGAACAATATTGCATAGGAACCTGGAATGTTAGGTCCATGAATCAAGGTAAATTGGACATGGTCAAGCAGGAAATGGCAAGAGTGAACATCAACGTTTTAGGTATCAATGAACTAAAATGGACGGGAATGTGCAAATTTAATTCAGATGACTGTATATCTATATANGTAAAGAACAATATTGCATAGGAACCTGGAATGTTAGGTCCATGAATCAAGGTAAATTGGACATGGTCAAGCAGGAAATGGCAAGAGTGAACATCAACGTTTTAGGTATCAATGAACTAAAATGGACGGGAATGTGCAAATTTAATTCAGATGACTGTATATCTATATATCTACTACTATGGGGAAGAATCCCATAGGAGAAATGGAGTAGCCCTTATAGTCAATAAAAGATTCTGAAATGCAGTTCTTGAGTGCAGTCTCAAAAATGACAGAATGATAGACTGTGAAAAAAAATCAGTAGTATTCTGCACACTAACAACAGATTTTCTGAAAAAGAAAGATATCAGTCTCATTCACAATAGACACAAAATACTTAGTAATAAATTCAACTGAAGAGGTGAAAACTCTGTAAACCATATGACACTGCTGAAAGAAACTGAAGAAACAAATTCATGGAAAGGTATCCTATAGTCATGAACTAGAAGGATATTTTTTAATGGCAATACTACCAAAAGCTATCTATAGACTCAATACAACCCCTCTCAAGATTCCAGTGGCCTTTTTTTTAAAAAATAGAAATAGAAAAAACACTCCTAAAATTTATATGGAATCACAGAATTTCCCAAATAGTCAAAGAAATTCCGAGAAAGAAAAACAAAGCAAAAGGCATCACACTTTCTGATTTCAAGTTGTACTATAAAACAATAGTCATCAAAATAAAAGAATACTGGGATAAAAACAATAGGGCAAAGAAACAGAATTGAGAACCCAGAAATAAAACCAGGCATATATAGTCAACTAATATTTGATACAGAGAAGGCAATGGCACCCCACTCCAGTACTCTTGCTTGGAAAATCCCATGGACGGAGGAGCCTGGTGGGCTGCAGTCCATGGGGTCGCGAAGAGTCAGAAGGGAGCCAAGAATACTCAATGGAGAAAAGAAGATCTTTTCAGTAAATGGTGTTGGGATAGCTGGATATTCACATGTGAAAGAACAAAACTGGACCCCTATCTTGCACCACTCACAAAAATGAAATAGAACGAATCTAAAACTTCTGTGTAAGATATGAAATAACAACACTTTCAGAAAGCAACATATGAACAAAAGCTACTTTACATGGGTTCTGGTAATGATTCTTTGGATATGACACCTAATGGACAAGCAACAAAAAATTAAAAAATTAAAAGTTGGGACTATGTCAAAGTAAAAAGCATCTGCACACCAAAAGAAACCATCAACAAACTGAAAAAGCAACCTATAGAACTGGGGAAAATATTTGCAAACTATATATCTGATAGAGGGTTCATATCCAAAATACATAAAGAACTCATCCAACTCAATAAAAAACAAACACAGTAAATGGGAAAAAGACCTGAATAAACATTCTCCAAAGAAGAGGTACAAAACCAACAGAGATGTTGTACAAAACCAACAAAGATACTCAAATCACTAATCATCAGGGATACCAATTAAAACCATAAGAAATTATATCCACATCTATTAGAATGATTTCTATAAAAAGACAACAAATATCAAGTGTTGGCAAGGATGTAGAAAAAAGGGAAATCTATGCATTGTTAGTGGGATTCTAAGCTGGTGCAACCACTGTGGAGAGAAAAGCATGGAAGTTTCTCAAAACGTTAAAAACAGAAGAACTGCCATATGATCCAGCAATTCTACTTCTGAAAACATATCCAAAGGAAACAAAAAGACTAACTTGAAAATATATATGTGCCCCTATGTTCATACCAGCAATATTTACAATAACCAAGATATGGAAACTACCTAAGATATGGATGAAGAGAGAGAAAGAGAGAGGGGGAGGAATATTATTTAGCCATAAAAAATTAGGAAACTTCACCATTTGTGACAACATGAGTCGAACCTGAAGACATTGTGCCTAGTGAAATAAGTCACACAGAAAAAGACAAATACTGTATAATCTCACTTATTTGTGAAATCTTAAAGCAAAACAAAATTAAAAAAAAGAGAGAGAGATCAGACTCATGGTTACCAGAGGCAGAGAGCAAAGAGGGGAAATAGGAGGAAAGTGGTCAAAAGACACAAACTTCCGGTTATAAGATGAATAATTATTAGGCATGTAATGGACAACACAATTATGATAGCTGACATTGCTGTATGTTATACAGGAGAGTTTTTGAGAGTAAATCCTGTAAGTTCTCATCTCAAGGAGAAAATTTTTTCCCTGTTTTTTCCTTTTTTTCTCTTTATTGTATCTATAGGAGAAGGTGATGTAGCTAAACCTATCACATTAATCATTTTACAATATACGTAAACCAAAATTTATGATTAAACCTCGATAGTGATGTATGCCAATTTATTTCTCAATAAAACTGTAAAAAAAAAAACAAACAAACAAAAACACAAACAAAAACCTTTCAGGTGATTTTGATATCATCAGGTACACTTCAGAAATACTGCCCTAGGTAATATATTTATATTCAAGTAGCTAACAATCACAATTGCCTTTTTGATAGTCATATCAAGCTGTCAACTTACACTGAGTTATTAGTGCATAAAAACCCTAAAATCTTTTTTGCTGAATCCAGCTGCATCCTCCTTATTCTTTACTCCTGCAGTTCATTATTGTGACCCAAGTACAGAACTCTTTGTATATCCTTATTAATTTTCATCTTGTTACACTGGCACTCGTTCTAGCCTGAGGGAACTGTAAATCTTCATCGCATACTCCACGGATTTGATAAACACACCTTCTGTCTTTATCCAAGTCACAGACCAAAATGTACCACAAGACCCAAAATAAAAATCTTAAATCTTGTATGGAGACACAAAAGACCCAAAATAAAACAGTGGAGGCATGATCCCGGCTCTGTTTTACAAATGTCATCATTCTATCTAGAATATTTTCATCTCAGAGAAATATACTATCATGTTTTAGACATTATTATTCACTTCTACTGAGACTCAACTAAAAACAGAATTCCTATAATGTATTGGGTTTAATGAACATGGTAAAATTTCCTTAACAGATTAAATAACTTGATCTTTAATGAACATCCAAACATCTATATTTCAACTTTAAAAATTTCTGCTTAATACCTTTGATACAATAAATAAAACAATTTACCTGTCAAAAAAAAATTTCCTTTTCAGATGAAACTAAAAAAAAAAAAATGCCAAAAGCTCAGTGGCTGCCAAATATTATTTGTCTGGATTTAGGTCAAGGGACAGACTGGGAGCCAATACATGACTCTTCGAAGGTCAAATGGAATACAGATTTCTCCAAAACTATCTTGAAAGAAAATATTAAGCATACATTGACTGAAAGAATGAGATACATGAGCATGGATGGGGCATTAGACTACTAAAGAATGATTCAATAGAGAAATGGTTTGCACTATGACATGGAAAGAAATCAAGTTCTTAAGATAAATTCCTACTCTTTGATCTCTCAGTAAAGTCTGCCAGAAGTGAACTAGGGGCAAGAAATCTGTGATGAGATGAGCATATTTCATTTCAGTCAGTTCAGTTTCAAGTGAGTTTGAAAATTTTAGATAGTATACTAAAAAATAACAGAAACAATTATTTCATGGCACATCATGTTAGCTCTCATCAGCAGTTTTTTATTATACAAACATGACAAAAACAATGTAGGAAAGTAAAATACTTGTACATGAGGGAAGAATGAAATATAAACATTGTTGCAACCATTAGCTTTTGATACACAATTTCACCTATCAGTAGAGGTTTATTATAGCCACAGTAAAGGTTTATTATAGATGGACTGATGCATATTCCATGCCAGGCACTTGCAAACTCTCTTCATAATAATAAGAGCTTTCGTGGTGGCTCAGTGGTAAAGAATCCACCTGCAGTGCAGCAGATGCAGGTTCAATCCCTGGGTCAGGAAGATCCCCTAGAGAAGGCACTGTAGGCCAATCCAGTATTCTTGCCTGGAAAATCCCTGGACAGAGGAAACTGGCAGGCTACAGTGTGTTGTTGTTCATTCGCTAAGTCATGTCTCTGACTCTTTGAGACCCCATGAACTGCAGCATGCTAGGCTTCCTTGTCCCTCACCATCTCCTGAAGTTTGCTCAAATTCATGTCCATTTAGTTGGCGATGCTATCTGACCATCTCGTTTCTTGCTGCCCTCTTCTCCTTGTGCCTTCAATCCTTCCCAGCATCAAGGTCTTTTCCAATGAGTTAGCTCTTTGCATCAGGTGACCAAAGTATTGGAGCTTCAGCTTCAGCCTCAGTCCTTCCAATGAATATTCAGTGTTCATTTCTTGTAGGATTGTCCGGTTTGATCTCCTTGCTGTCAAAAGCACTCTCAAGAGTTTTCTCTATCACAACAGTTTGAAAGCATCAATTCTTCGGTGACCAGACTTCTTTATGGTCCAATTCTCACATCCATGCATGGCTGCTGGAAAAACCATAGCTTTGACTCTATGGACCTTTGTTGGCAAAGTAATGTCTCTGCTTTTGAATATGCTGTCTAGGTTTGTCCTAGTTTTTCTTCCAAGGAGCAAGCGTTTTCTAATTTCATGGCTGCAAAATCTGGAGTGATTTTGGAGTCCAAGAATATAAAATCTGTCTCTGTTTATATTTTCCCCTTCTATTTGCCACGACATGATGGGACTGGGTGCTATGTTCTAGGGGTAACTACTGTGGGGTCGCAAAAAATGCTGGACACGACTTTGCAACTAAATAACAACAATAGCAAGAAGAAGGGCTTCATATATCAATAATGAAATTATTGGTTTCTACCTAGCTCCTCCTTTCTTGCTGGTAGTCAATTCTCCTTCCAAGGGCTACACCTGAAGAAGTAAATGAAGGTTGGTAGTCAATTTCCACATTGGTTGGGGCATCCTCTATGCCTATAGCCATACTACCAAGTGGTGCAGCTTGTTAAACAATTTGACTGTCACCCTTGAACCAAACACCCTCTGTTTTCTTATAAGATGTAAAATATCAGTGCAATTTCAAAGGATAAAATATGTACACAATTTTATTCCACATTTTACATTATGCTACAGATATGTACAATTTCCATAATAAATTAAAAATAAATGAACAAAATAAGTCAGACAACGTGGTCTCACTGCTATGTGTCAACTTTTACCCCTATGAATCCATCCCAACCAAGATCCTGAGCAGCGTCTTGCCAGGAGAATTTGTTTTGGCAGCATTCTGAAATGCTGAGTGCTTTGTTGCCCCTAAGCCATGGAAAGATGTTTGTTAATAATAGAAATGCGGAAAAGGATCAGCTGCAATCAAGAAGTGTTGATGAACATTTGCACAATATGTACAAAACTCTTCAAAAACTCTTTGACACTTTTTTCCTCCAGTTCCTCACATTCTTTGCATCCCAATTCTGTTTTATTCTGCAAATAAAAAGAAAGGATTAGATTGGAAAATCTAAAATATGTCTTTCCTGTGAATATCATATCATTTGAACCACATGGTGAGGTGTCCAGACATAAAATATTTGGCAAATTAATTACCATATTAGGAAGAACTAAGGGAAAAGAGAACTGGAGAGATTTGATAAGGACTGATTTTTTTTTCCTAGAGTGAATTAAGGACAGTGAAAAATATAATTGAAAAAAAAAAAAGATCTATTGAACCACAAACTTCTTGCTTAGAGGCCTTCAGCCGTTTCTGGTCGTCTACCCTAGCATGAAGTCCTTGACCCCTGCATAGCATGCCGGCTCTCCTTGAGCTGTTCCTTACCTATTTCTTTCACTTTTCCCACAGCTCAAAGATTCAGCCCTAGGAACACTGGGCTCATGCCTTTTGGCCCGTACATACTCAAGATTTCTGGAAGAAATATCAATAACCTCAGATGACACCACCCTTATGGCAGAAAGTGAAGAGGAGCTAAAAAGCCTCTTGATGAAAGTGAAAGAAAGAGTGAAAAAGTTGGCTTAAAGCTCAACATTCAGAAAACTAAGATCATGGCATCTGGTCCCATCACTTCATAGGAAATACATGAGGAAACAGTGGAAACAGTGTCAGACTTTATTTTGGGGGGCTCCAAAATCACTGCAGATGGTGAATGCCTACAAAATTAAAAGACGCTTACTCCTTGGAAGGAAAGTTATGACCAACCTAGATAGCATATTCAAAAGCAGAGACATTACTTTGCCGACTAAGGTCCATCTAGTCAAGGCTATGTTTTTTCCAGTGGTCATGTATGGATGTGAGAGTTGGACTGTGAAGAAAGCTGAGTGCCGAAGAATTGATGCTTTTAAACTGTGGTGTTGGAAAAGACTCTTGAGAGTCCCTTGGACTTCAAGGAGATCCAACCAGTCCATTCTGAAGGAGATCAGCCCTGGGATTTCTATGGAAGGAATGATGCTAAAGCTGAAACTCCAATACTTTGGTCACCTCATGTGAAGGGTTCACTTATTGGAAAAGACTCTGATGCTGGGAGGGATTGAGGGCAGGAGGAGAAGGGGATGACTGAAGATGAGATGGCTGGATGGCATCATGGACTCGATGGACGTGAGTCTGAGTGAACTGCGGGAGATGGTGATGGATAGGGAGGCCTGGTGTGCTGCGATTCATGGGGTCGCAGAGGGTCGGACATGACTGAGCGACTGAACTGAACTGAACTGATACATCAACCTATTAGGTGGTTTGCTGTCTTTGCTTTTCTCTCTTCCTTCCACACTTCTATTTTACCTACAACCACTCACACTTAAGATCACTCAGGTGCTGTCTCCATTGGGAAGGCTTTTCTGAACCCGGGAGCTCCCGAGGCTGGACTAAACGTCCCATCTCTTCATTCTCAGAATTCCATATTTAGGCTCTCTCTCATATCAAGTCATGCGTTAGGCTGATATTAAGGAGCTTTATGCTTCTCAGACCACTGTTTGCTCTAGGCTCTTCCAGGAAGTCAAGGGTATGTATTATTGCTTCGCATAGAGCCTGGCACATGATATTTACCCAATTATTATTGGTTAATTTGAACTATTTTGATGAATACCATAAATTATTGTACTTTAAACACAGTTTCTACAAGTGTAGCAATCTACAAAACAAACTTTCCAGGGACCATCTCAACTGTGAAAGCTGTTTCAGGAAAAATCAAAATGAGAGTTTTCTATCCATTAAGCATTTAAAATTCAAATTCACCAATGTTTATCAAGCACATGCCCTCTGCCAGGTGCTGTCATATTCCATATAATTCTGTCCTCTTTGATTCTGAAAGTAATCATGTCAGATAGGAAGGCAGAGATAGTAAATGACTCATTTAGTTGACACAATCAGTGAAATTCTCCACGCCCAGGTCTTCTGACTGTGCATTCGGGCCACACTATGTCATGATGAGGGGGACTATAAAAATGCACATTACAGAGTTCCCCATTGGCATTTGCTATGAATTATCTGTTGCATGGCTCAGCCTTTCCACCAAAAACAGAGGGATAACATATCACAAGTGTATTTTAAACATTAATATATTCATTTCAGAAATAGATCAGAATTCTAGTACATGTCAAGCATTGTTCTAGGAGTTGGGATACAGCACTAAAAACAAACAAACAAAAAAATGAAACAAAACACCTGCCCCTCTGAAGCTGAAATTCTAGTAGGAAAAATCAGACAATATCCAGCAAGTAAAATATATATTATTTAAGATGGTGGAACATATAGAGAGGGGGGTGAGGCATGCTGAGGAGGGGGCGGGATTGCAGTTGTGAAGAAGTGACATTGCTGTGAGATGGTGACATTGAAATAAAGACCTAAAGCAGCTTGGTACTTTAGGGAAAATCAGCAGCGTCCAGCCACACTAGCTCAGGGTCTCTGGTCTTTCAGTTGCCTCTGACTGAACATACTTCCCCATGGCATCCTTGAAGCTCATTCTCTCTCATGTTTTTGCCAATTGTCAGCTTTGTAAGCAAACCTTCTCTAGAGTCCCAGTCCCCTTACCTGGCTCTTTTGTGGCCACTACAGTTATTATTAAACACCTGACCTACTGTTTATTTACTTATTGATTACTATGTGTTTCCTCCTTTTGTAAGAGCAGGAACAGTACGTTTGTTTTAACTTCTGTTATCCGGAGGGCCTACAATGGGTCCCAAAGTATATTTGTTAAGTGAACAAATTATGATGATGGCTTTTTTTGTTGATGAAACTTTTCCTGTCCACTTTCCTTTAGCCACTAGCGTTTCGCCATGTAAGCCATAATCGTCTGTACTTCAGGGCCTTGCACAGCTGATGCTCCAGCCTAGCATAGGGGTCCCTGGCATTTGCTCTCCAGGAGCCCAATACTGCTCTTGCTACCTAGGAGTATACCCTATACTCCAAGTATTCAGATTTTTATGATTATCTTTTTGCGACATTTATCCTATGAGTAGATAAGAAGGTAGACTCTGGAGAGAAATTGCTCGGGGATTCTTGGCTCCTCGTTTTACTAACTGCATGAATGGGAGAGAGAGATGCAAGCTCCCAGAGCCTTAATTTTTTAAACCTCAAAACAGAAACAATGATAACCATATCTCACAGATTGACTGCGAGAATTCAACGAGTTACCATCTGACCCTGGAAGAACAGTATCTGGCCCTGAGTAATAACCCAAGTATTACTCTATGGATGCTCAACAATTGGGCATCAGACATAAAGAATCTTCCCTGTTGGCTCAGACATAAAGAATCTGCCTGCATACCAGAGATCCAGGTTCAATCCCTGGGTTGGGAAGATCCCCTGGAGAAGGAAATGGCAATCCACTGCAGTATTCTAGCCTAGAGAATCCCATGGACAGAGGAGCCTGGTGAATTATAGTCCACAGGGTTGCAAACAGTTGGACAGGATGAAGTGACTAACACACACACACATGCACATGCTTAACAATTATGTAACTATACCTGGTGATCAACACCTTGAGGTCAGTGACCTCTTTGTCTAGTTAGCCTTTGCCATTTCAACACATTTCAGCACACCCCTGTGTGCACTGAAGCACACACTGTGGAGCATGTAGCAAATGTTTGTTGAATGCATAAATCAATAAAAAGTTTAGGATTGTGTGCACAGGAGTGATGGTGCAGCTTCTGGCAACCATTCTGCTGGAATTAACTCCTTTTCCCAAGTGTTCCCTCCAAGGGTCTCCTTGTCCATTCCCATCCAGCTAATGATTGCCCCCAGTCAATCCAAGAGCATCTGATGCAACTCTGGACAACTACTGGATAACTCACCTCAATAGAAGATAAATTGCTGTTTGCTAGCATGGTAAGATTTTCTATTATTTCATAAATGGTGGCATTTTTGGACTCATGTAAAATAACACGTAACTCCAGGAGAAAGCACTGCATCGCTGTTACTTTGCAATTGGGCTAAAACAGAATTACAAAGAATCATTTTTGAAAACAATTATTTTCCCATTATTTCAGTTTCACACAGATGCAATTTTGATTTTGTAAAAAAGTCAATCCAACTATTTTATAAAGAAACACAATACTCCTAAGACGTTTTACATAGGAAACAGCTTCACTTATTTTTCTCTTTTGGCTTTGAAATCAAAAGAAAAACAAACTGAGAACAAAAAACAGTCAGGAAAGATGGGGATACTGTGCAGAAGAAAGAACATAAAACTAGAAAATGTAGAAATAATACGCCACTTTTTCCCACTAAGCACATTTCCTCTGTCTAAAGGGGTGATAATATTGACCTGGAACTCTCAAAACATGAATATAGATGGTGCATATGGAAGAATATTTTTGAATCAGGCTGTATGGCTAACATTTTAAATATTGGTAGCTGCTAATCATACTATTCCTGCAAGTTCCAGTGGCACACAGGATTCCAAGAAATTTCTTAGAAAAATCAAAGCAGGGATATGGTCTATGCACAGGCTGGCCAAATCAGAAAGGTACTTTTCAGGTCCTGGAGGAGGGAGGGGGGTTCAGGATGGGGAACACGTGTATACCTGTGGCGGATTCATGTTGATATATGGCAAAACCAATACAGTATTGTAAAGTAATTAGCCTCCAATTAAAATAAATAAATTTATGTTCAAAAATACATTTCCCAAGATGATTATGTGAACAAAAACCTAAACTTCAAACCAAAGTATTTAATAAGCCTGTGGGGGATTTGACAGAGACTGTCTGATTTCTTGTTCTCAATGCCATGCGTCGTGTCTGGAGCTCTGCAGGCACTTGGCAAGTGCTTACTGAATGAATGAAGGAGGGAAGGAAGGAAAGGACACAGCCACCTGGCTGGCACTGGAAATACTCCTTATCTTCCCATAGCCACTGCTCTAGATTGAAAGGGTAAATACTGTCTCCATGTCAATAAAATAAATAACTAAAATATAAATAATAAAACTGAGGTTCAGAAGTATTTAGTGTCTTCCAAGGCAACAAAGCTAGAAAGTGGCTGAGTCAGGGTTTAAATCTAAATTTTGGTCTCAGCTTCTTGCTAGCTACAACCCCAGGAGAAGCAAGGTCATCTTCTTACAAAAACAGCAATCTCAGGATTCTGAGTGTTGGCGGTTAGTTGACTTCTTTCTACTTTGAAGAAAATGCAAAGAAAAATGGAAAACATGTTGAAGCCAAAAGAGGAGACTATTTCTAGCGCAGCAGCACTGTATCCAAGGATTGATACCTGTCCCCCCTCTCCCCTAATTTCTGGCTGTGGCTTCTTTCCAATGCTTAAGAAGTCTCGGTAGGGTAAACCTTCTATTTCGGAGAAGTTCTAATTAAGGAATAATAGAAGACTCACTGTTGTGAATACACACAACACAGAGTTTGTTTTCCGTGAAGAGAAGATTTCAGGGATTTGTGTCTTGGTTTTAGGAACCAATTCAGAGAGAATGGACCAGCAACTCAACAGAAATTCTATATGCCTTAAGCAATGTCAGCATATTAATGAAGCAATTTAAGATCATTTTTGAATTCTGATAGATTTTACGGGTTGTGTTTGTTTCTTTTCTCAAATAAAGAATAAGCAGTCAGAATCCTTTTCTGACAACTGTAGAGATTCAGGCAAAATGTAGAACAGGAATATACTTAAACAATTTGTACAAAATATGATTAAAAGTGATAGCACTGGATAAAATTGATATGTTGGCTATTTTAAAATTGACTAACTTGATTGTTGCATCAATTGCATTATGTTTTACTTGCACAACAGAATATATATACTATGTTTTGTTTGACATTGATAGAAAAAGCCTTATTCATGTCTTGATTTGACAAAGATGCTACAATGTGAATAGCATCTGTGTAGCTCTTTCTCCCTAAAGTGCTATAATCTCAACAATTGCATATAAAATTCATTGATCATATGAACACCCCAAACATTAGATTTTATTTTATTTATTTATTTATTTATTTTTTTTTTTTGTATTTATTTATTTTTTTACACTAACTCCTCCAGTATATTTATAAAAATATATTTCCAAGCCTTTGAACATTGGAAAAGACAGCAATCTTGAAAACAAAATATACTCACATGAGCATCACTTTCAGTATATAAGGTGGCATCCATATGTAAAGACTGAAAAGAAACAAAAAGAAGCAATATGAGAAACTATTCCCTGCTTTAGATATAATGGGAACAACCTACTGAAAACATTAAACTTTCTAAATTAAAGTCTTTATTTTGAGATAATTTTATTCATGTGAAGTTATAAGAAAAATACAGCAAGATCCTGTGTGCCCCTTCACCACTCCCCCCAGTGATGATGTCGTGCCTCATCAGTTCAGTCGTTCAGTCACATCCGACTCTTTGCGACCCCATGGACTGCAGCACGCCAGGCCTCCCTGTCCATCATCAACTCCCAGGGCTTGCTCAAACTCATGTCCATCAAGTCAGTGATGCCATCCCACTATCTCATCCTCTGTCATCCCCTTCTCCTCCCACCTTCAATCCTTCCCAGCATCAGGTCTTTTCAAATGTCAGTCCTTCATATCAGGTGGCCAAAGTATTGGAGTTCCAGCTTCCACATCAGTCTTCCAATGAACATTCAGGTCTGATTTCCTTTAGGATGAACTGCTTGGATCACCCTGCAGTCCAAGAGACTAAGAGTCTTCTCCAACACCACAGTTCAAAAGCATCAATTCTTCAGCACTCAGCTTTCTTCACAGTCCAACTCTCACATCCATACACGACCACTGGAAAAACCATAGCCTTGACTAGACGGACTTTTGTTGGCAAAGTAATGTCTCTGCTTTTTAATACGCTGTCTAGGTTGGTCATAGTTTTTATTCCAAGGAGCAACCATCTTTAATTTAATGACTGCAGTCACCATCTGCAGTGATTTTGGAGCCTCCCAAAACAGTGTCTGTCACTGTTTCCCTAATTTTCCCACCAATTTGCCATGAAGTGATAGGACCTGATGCCATGATCTTAGTTTTCTGAACTTCGATTTTTAAGCCAACTTTTTCACTCTTCTCTTTTACTTTCATCAAGGCTCTTTAGTTATTCTTCGCTTTCTGCCATTTGAGGTTATTGATATTTCTCCTGGCAATCTTGATTCCAGCTTGTGCTTCATCTAGCCTGTATTTTGCATGATGTACTCTGGATATAAATTAAATAAGCAGGGTGACAATATACAGCCTTGGCATACTCCTTTTCCTATTTGGAACCAGTCAGTTGTTCCATGTCCAGCTCTAACTGTTGCTTCCTGACCTGCATACAGATTTCTCAGGAGGCAGGTCAGGTGGTCTGGTATGCCCATCACTTGAAGAATTTCCCATAGTTTGTTGTGATCCACACAATCAAAGGCTTTGGCGTAGTCAATAAAGCAGAAGTAGATGTTTTTCTGGAACTCTAGTGCTTCTTCAATGATCCAGTGGATGTTGGCAATTTGATCTCTGGTTCCTCTGCCTTTTCTAAAACCAGCTTGAAAATCAGGGAGTTCATGGTTCACGTGAAGCCTGGCTTGGAGAATTTTGAGCATTACTTTACTAGCATGTGAGAGGAGTGCAACTGTGCGGTAGTTTGAGCATTCTTTGGCATTGCCTTTCTTTGGGATTGGAATGAAAACTGACATTTTCCAGTCCTGTGCCCACTGCTGAGTTTTCCAAATTTGCTGGTTTATTGAGTACAGCACTTTCACAGCACCATCTTTTAGGATTTGAAATAGCTCAACGGGAATTCCATCACCTCCACTAGCTTTGTTCGTAGTGATGCCTTCTAAGGTCCACTTGACTTCACATTCCAGGATGTCTGGCTCTAGGTGAGTGACCACACCATTGTGATTATCTGGGTCATGAAGATCTTTTTTTTACAGTTCTTTTGTGTATTATTGCCACCTCTTCTTAATATCTTCTGCTTCTGTTAGGTCCATACCATTTCTGTCCTTTATCGAGCCCATTTTTGCATGAAATGTTCCCTTGGTTATCTCTAATTTTCTTGAAGAGATCTCTAGTTTTTCCCATTCTATTGTTTTCCTCTATTTCTTTGCAATGACCACTGAAGAAAGCTTTCTTATCTCTCCTTGTTATTCTTTGGAACTCTGCATTCAAATGAATGTATCTTTTCTTTTCTCCTTTGCCTTTACCTTCTCTTCTTTCTCAGCTATTTGTAAGGCCTCTTCAGACAACCATTTTGCCTTTTTGCATTTCTTTTTCTTGGGGGTGGTCTTGATCTCTGTCTCCTGTACAATGTCA
>SJYX01006151.1:519363-538728 GCA_006410675.1 Oreotragus oreotragus | reverse complement strand
TCCTGTACAATGTCACAAACCTTAGTCCATAGTTCTTCAGGCACTCTGTCTCTCAGATCTAATTCCTTGAATCTATTTTTCACTTCCACTGTAAAATTGTAAGGGATTTGATTTAAGTCATACCTGAATGGTCTAGTGGTTTTCCCTACTTTCTTCAATTGAAGTCTGAATTTGGCAATAAGGAGTTCATGATCTGAGCCACAGTCAGCTCCCAGTCTTGCTTTTGCTGACTGTATAGAGCTTCTCCATCTTTGGCTACAAAGAATATAATCAATCTGATTTTGATATTGACCATATGTAGATGTCCATTTGTATTCTTCTTTTGTGCTCTTGGAAGAGGGTGTTTCCTATGAACAGTGCATTCTCTTGGCAAAACTCTTGTTAGCCTCTGACCTGCTTCATTTTGTATTCCAAGGCCAAATTTGCCTGTTACCCCAGGTATCTCTTGACTGCCTACTTTTGCATTCCAGTTCCCTATAAAGAAAAGGACATCTTTTGGGGGGTGTTAGCTCTAGAAGGTCTTGTAGGTCTTCATAGAACTGTTCAACTTCAGCTTCTTCAGCATTACTGCTCAGGGTATAGACTTGGATTACTGTGATAGTGAATGGTTTGCCTTGGAAATGAACAAAGATCATTCTGTCGTTTTTGAGACTGCATCCAAGTACTGCATTTTGGACTCTTTTGTTGACTATGAGGGCTACTCCATTTCTTCTAAGGGATTCTTGCCCATAGTAGTAGATGTAATGGTCATCTGAGTTAAATTCACCCATTTCAGTCCATTTTAGTCCATTGCTTCCTAAAATATCGATGTTCCCTCTTGCCATCTCCTTGTTTGACCTCTCCCAAATTGCCTTGATTCATGGACCTAACATTCCAGGTTCCTACGCAATACTGTTCTTTACAGCATCGGACTTTACTTCCATCACCAGTCACATTCACAACTGGGTGCTGTTTTTGCTTTCCCTCCATCTCTTTATTCTTTCTGGAGTTATTTCTCCACTGATTTCCAGTAGTTAATTGGGCACCTACTGACCTGGGGAATTCTTTTTTCAGTGTCCTATCTTTTTGCCTTTTCGTACCATTCATGGGGTTCTCAAAGCAAGAATAGTGAGGTGGTTTGCCATTTCCTTTTCCAGTAGACTCCATTTTGCCCTGCATAACATGGCACAATATCGTAATGAGAAGATTGACATGGATACAGTCCACCCACTTTGTTCAGATTGTGTATATCTATATAGTTCTTTACCATTTTATCAGATGTGTAAATTCATGTAACCACTGCCATATTTAAGATACAGAACAATCATCACCATAAGAGAGATTTCGTTATCTTTTACAGCTAAAATCACCTTCCTCCCGAAACATTCATATCCCCCCCATCCTTCTATATACCTGTCAACTACTTCTCTGCTCTTTATTCCTATGATATCATTTCAAGAATATGATATAAATGGAATTACACAGTAGGTAACCTTTTGAAACTGGCTTATTGAAAAAGTTAATAGACTTTATTTTTTAAGCAGTTGTAGGTTTGCAGGACATGACCAGAAAAGTTCCCATACGGCCCCAGGCCCCTTCCCAAGTTGCCTCTATTATTAATATCTTATATTAGGACGGTACATCTATTACACCTGATGAGTCAATATTGATACATTTTCAGCTAAAGTCCATAGATTACATTAGGGTTCACTGTTGGTATTGTACACCTATAGTTATTGAAAATGTGTAATGACATGCATTGATCATTATAGTTACATGCAAAATAGTTCCACTGCCCTAAAAATCACCTGTTCTCCAGTCTCTCATCTGTCCCTTTTTTCTAACTACGGGTAATCATTGATGATTGTATTGTATCCAACCTTTTCCATAATGTCATATAGTTTGAATCACATACAGCATGTAGCCTATTTTGATTGGCTTCTTTCACTTAGCAAATGGGTTTTAAGGATCCTCTTTACCTTTTCGTGGCAAAGTAGCTCATTTATTTTTATCTACTGAGTAACGTTGCATTGTATGGATGAACTACAGTTTGTTAACCCCAGTTACTATTTTTACACAGTTGTGTGTGGATCTCCACTGAAACCAGCTGATCTGGAGATTCTATTTGGGCAGCTTGTGAATTCAAAGTATTTAGTAGTTATAGGAGAGTGCACATTATCTATTTCATCTTGGCTATATTTCAATAGGTTGTGGTTTGTGAGAAAACTGTCCATTTCCTCTAAATTAGCAAATTTATGAGAATCAAGTTGTTCATGGTTTTTCTTCAGTATCCTTTTAATGTTTGTAGGTTCTGTAGTAAGACCCCAATCTTAGTCCTGATACTAACGGTATCTGTCATCTCTTATCTTTGTCAAGATTTCTAAAGGTTTATCAATTTTATTGATTTTTTCCACAAGTAATGAGCTTTATATCTAGTTGATTTTTCCCTATTGCTTTCCTAACTTGAATTTCATTACTTTTTGTTTTTGTCTTTATCACTTCCTTCCTTCTGCATGGGTTAGATTTTGCTCTTCCTTCCCCAGTTTCTTGAGGCACTAATTTAGATTGGTGATCTGAGATCTTTCCTCTTTTCTAACATAATCATTTAATTTTACCAGTTTCCCACTCAGTAATGCTTTAGCTAAATCCCACAGGTCTTTCTATGGTGCACTTTTGTCTTCATTCAGGTCTATATTTTAATATCCTCTGAGACTTGCTCTTTGACCCATGGACTGTTTCTAAGTGTATAATTTAATTGCCAAGCATTTAGAGATTTTCCTGTTGTATTTATGTAATCGACTTCTACTTGAGTTCACTCTAGACATATGTTCACTGTAGACATATGTAGACTGAGGTCCCTGTGGTTGGACAACATACGCTGCATGATTTCAGTTCTGATAAATGTGTTCAAGTCTATTTTATGGCTCAGGATATGTCCAGTCTTGGTGATGGTGCCTGAGAAGAATGTTTATTAGCTGCTGTTGTGTGAAATGTTCTATCCATGACATTAGATACTGTTGGGAGACTGTGCTGTCCAGTTCTTCTATATCGTTTCTGATTTTCTGTCTAGTAGTTCAATTTGTCGCTGAGGAAGTGCTAAAATCAACTATATGTATGAAATCATCTGCTTCTCCTTTTGGATCTATTATTTGTTTTTGCTTCTTACATTTTGAGGCTCTGCTGTTTGGTGGGCACACATTTAAGATCATTATGTTTTCCTGGTGATTAATCTCTTTCACCAAGGTGTAATGTCTCTCCTGATTCTAGTAATTTTATCTGCTTTTAAATTTGCATTATCTGATATGAAGATAGCCATTTCTAATTTTTAAAATTATTGTGTGAATGACTGCGTGCGTGTGCCTCAGTTTCCTAGAGCTGCTGTAGCAAGGAACCACAAAGTGAGGGCCTTCAAATAACAATTCACACCCTTACAGTTCAAAGCCAGGGATTCAGCTGAGCCTGTTCCCTCTGAAGGCACTAGAGAACCGTCACTCCCTCCGGCTCCCAAACCCTTGCTGCATCAGGCCAGTCATTCCAATCTTCCCTGGCTTGTGGCTGCCTGTTCTCACAGGGCCTTCTTCCCTGTGTCTGCTGCTGCTGCTGCTGCTAAGTCGCTTCAGTCGTGTCTGACTCTGTGCGACCCCACAGACAGCAGCCCACCAGGCTCCCCGTCCCTGGGATCCTCCAGGCAAGAACACTGGAGTGGGTTGCCATTTCCTTCTCCAATGCATGAAAGGAAAAGTGAAAGTGAAGTCGCTCAGTCGTGTCCGACTCTTGGCGACCCCATGGACTGCGGCCCACCAGGCTCCTCCATCTATGGGATTTTCCAGGCAAGAGTACTATGTCTATGTATCCTGTTGTCTTCTTATAAAGACAATAGTCAAGAATTTAGGGCCCACCTCACCTCACTGTAATCTCACCCTGCTGCTGCTGCTGCTAAGTCGCTTCAGTTGTGTCTGACATTGTGTGACCCCACAGACGGCAGGCCACCAGGCTCCCCCATCCCTGGGATTCTCTAGGCAAGAACACTGGCGTGGGTTGCCATTTCCTTCTCCAATTCATGAAAGTGAAAAGTGAAAGTGAAGTCGCTCAGTCATGTCTGACTCCTAGAGACCCCATGGACTGCAGCCCACCAGGCTCCTCTGTCCATGGGATCTTCCAGGCAAGAGTACTGGAGTGGGTTGCCATTGCCTTCTCCAATCTTGCCCTAACTGAGTATATTTCAAAGACTTATGTGGTCTAGGTGAATGTGAATTTAGGGGTGGACACTATTCAATCTACTACAACATGACATATTCTTTTCTTTCTTAATTTCAACCTACCCATTTCCTTGCAGACAGCACAAAGTCAGTTTGTATTTTGTCAATGATTTGGCTGATCTATGTCTTTTTGTTAGTATTCTTTTTCTCTTCTCCCTCTAGGATGATAATACCAGGAAGGCTAGATCTTTTATTGTCCCCAAAATCCCTGAGGCTTTATTTACTTTTTTCCAATCTGTTTTCTCTCTGTTCTACCCATGAGTTGACTGTCTTTCCTCTGTCATATTCATTCTGCTAATGAGCCTCTTCAGTTTGTTTTATATCTCAGTTATTGTATTTTTCAGTTCTGTAATTTCCATTTGGTGTGTTTTTACATATTGTATTTCTTCACTAAGACTTTCTGAGTTGTTTTTTTGTTTTATTTTCAGTTGTTCCAAGGATATCCACAGTTGCTTGCTGGCACATCTTCACGATGGCTGCTTTGAAATTCTTATCAAATAATTCCAACATCTAATCCATCTCAGTTTCAGAGTCTGTTTCAGACTTTCTTCTCATTCAAGTTGTGATTTTCCTGCTTTTTGGTTTGAAAACTGAGTTTTCAATATATTCTGGTATTTAGGATATTATGTAAAGAGACCCCTGGTCCTACGTAAGTCCTATAGTTTAGCGTGCAGCCACTCTGTGTAGCCTTAGCACAGAGGTGCTGACCTATGTTTGTAAGCTGTGATTTCAATGATGGTTTAGTTTTCAGAATCTTTGTGGGGCAGATTTGGAAGGTTTGATACACCTGCTGCCCCTGGGATGCTCACTGGTCCTCTTGTGTTGCCCACACAACAATACAGCCCCTATTTCTCTCCTCTACAGGTTCTGCCAGAACAACTGGTGTCTCCAGAGAGGGTTTTCTAGCCCATGGAACACAGAGTTCTTCCCTGGGTCAGCCTATTTCCCCTACAAGGGTCACCAAGTCACCTGGCTTTTCTGCTAATGAGCCTCTCCAGTCTACTTATATCTGGAGGATATATCTGTTATATAGCTGACAGGAAAAGGGAGTCTCTCTGGCCTGTGGTCACAGAGAGCTCTTCATGCTAGGCCACTCATAAATTGAGGTTTAAAGGTAATTGGTATCTGAAAATTCTAAATAAAAGATTTCATTGGAGGTTCTATGAGGCGTACCAAACCAAAACATTATTGTTTTATGTGAGATTTCATTCAGACTGACAGCAAAACACAGGGAGTAACAGACTCCATAGCAATTATACGAAATATTTTATGGAAAAATGAGTACTTACTTGAATAAGATGCTCAATTGTTTTCAAATCATTTATTACATACTGCCAGTTTGCTTCTGTTTTGGGAAGACCTGCACTGATACAGCTGAAAGCAAAACCAAAGAGCAAAGCATTTTGAATTAACATAATACTGTCTTGATGAATACTACAGGCAAAAGAGCAATCAAGACCTTTTCATTCCAACAAGTGAAAAAAATGAGTACTATCTTTGTCTTTGTGCCTCACAGATGAATATAAACACTGAACATATAGTACAATTTTGGTGCTTTACTCTAGCTTGATGACCACCCTGGATTACAGAAAAATCTAATTCAGAGGGATAATTTATAGATAAGCTGGTGCAATTTATCACATAGAAATAAAAACATTGCTTGATATGTGGCAGTGCCCAGAATATGAATTATTACTTTCCTTTAAATAGAGGTCCCATCAGACTTTTAAGTCTAATAAATGAGTAAAATCATTAAATAAGCAACCACCTCACCTTTTTCATGTAAGGATTTTGACAGTAAATATATGCCTCTTACATGCACCTTATAGCAGCTTTCTCCACAAACATTATGGACTCGGGCCCAGTCACAAAACTAGATCATACAACTTAGTTTTGTAAAATGGAAATTTAATATCAGGACAAAAGATACACACACTGAACAAGTAACTGCAGAATAATTCTTAGAGCTTCAGGAAAAATAGTTGCTCCCTGATGGATCCAGGAAAGTAGCATGCAAGTCAAAACCATTCTGTTTTTGAGAGGAGGAGTTACCTGCACAAATCTACGGTTCCCCATAACATGAAGGCATTAGCAGAATAAAACTCAATTCCAAGTCAGATCACAAAACTACAAGTTGGGTGAGTGCAGTAGTTTTCCTCTAACAGAGAATGAAAAAGTTAATAGGCATGGGAAAATATGAATGTTTATTAAGAGGAAAGTCAAAAGGCCTAAATGAAGAAACGAATGTTTCAAACTGAACTAAGATAGGGCTCAAAGGATAGCAAGAGTCAATGCCAGGGGTAGATAAAAAAGTAACATTGGTAAGCCCTCAACATCTATGTTCTTACTGGTGTCAAAATCACACAGGATGTTAATAAAGAGATTCCTTCCAAGTTTAGTCAGATACCAAGAAGTCCAATTTATTTGCAGGATGTAATACTCATTTGGAATTTTATAAGAATACAGAAATTCTCTGTAGGATGTTTACCAAACCTCTTCTGAATCTCCATAATCTGCTATCATACCCCCCATACTAAGAACCTAAAGATTTAAGCAATGAACACGAACCAATTTAATAAAGAAGATATTGAAGAACAATGATGCTGGTTATTAGCATGATGATTCTATGCTGAAAAATAAAATTACCCCAAAATGAAGACATGAATGCCAGCCTCTGCTAAAAAATGACTGTTCAGAAGTAAACACAAGTAGCATTGGATGGAAGTACTTCTCAAATATGGTTTCTGAAAAATAAAATCATAGACAAAGTGGTTAAACTTCTCAGTGAAAAAATGACATTCAAAATGATACCTTATCATATTTTTAGGTTCTAAAATGTAAATATATCAAACTTTCAGAATTCCTTATTGGAATTAATGAAATTAGAATGTATCTTTTTTGCTTTCTCCCCTACCTTCAACTTTGTCTCCTACATGCAAAGTTCTTTAATACATATTTCTCCAGATGCATTTCAATAATAATGATGCATAGAAAATATGCATATTTACTAATTGACTTATATGGTAATGTAATTTGTTTCTATTATCCTTAACTTCCTTCTCATCCTTATTTCCTTTTTTCTTCTTTTTTTCTTACTTCCTTTTTAATTGTCCAGCATATTTCATGTTAGTTATATGGATTACTAATACAGGTATTCTAGTTATATACTAATTTCACATAACAATATGAAAATTAATTGCATATTGATATCATTTGGAGACAAGCTGAATAGAAATGGAACCAACCAAAGATACTCTATGCTATCTTTAGAGCTGATAGATAATAAATTTTCTGGGTGATTTAGGAAGATTACTTATCTCAGAACTTCCTGGAGTTTTGATATTTCTGCCTGCCTCTTTCATGTGACCAAAATCTTTATAGTTTCAGAGAGCAATGCTTTTTCTGTTTTGTGGCCATGTAGCTTCGTGGGATCTCAGCCCCCGAACCAGGTATCAAACCCACAGCCCCCTGCACTGGAAGGCAGAGTCTTAACCACTGAACTGCCAGGGAAGTTCCCAAAGAGCAGTGTTGACTTAACCTCTAAGAATCTGTGCTCCGTGTTATTCACACTGAAAGAATGAATACCAGCTAGACCTTGTTTTCAGAGACTACACAACTTATTGATTAGACATTTAAAGAACAAAACAGAGTGAGATAAGTGAAAGACAACATGAGCAGCACATCAAGGTGTTAACAGACTTTAAAAACCTAGTTTATTTACTTTCAAAATAAGAATAACCCATATGTCAACAGACAGCTGTGACATCCCAAAATCTCCAGAGAAGAGCCACATAAATTATTATGAAGTCTCTGAGACACAAATGACCTTTTAAGAAAAGTCCATATACTATCTTCATCTAATTTTTCTTACCAAAATTCTCATTACTCAATGCCAGAGTAAATCTTTCAGTATTGAAGAAGAGCTGGCTATGGCAATGGGTTTCCAGCAGCCATCCATCCAGAATACTTATTACAATACAACCCAGAGTAAAGACGATCCATTAAAAACACAAGTGGACTAGTAGGGGGAAAGAAAGGGAAGAGGATTAACAGTTATGGAGCACCAACTTTTTCACAGTCACTCTATTAGTCACTTAGAAATGTGTATCTCATTTAATCATCAGAACAATCCTATGACGGAGGGTTAGCAACTTTTGGGTGAGCCGCCCAGGCCCCACAGGAAGTACGAGACAGCCATGATTTGAGACCAGGTTTGTCTGATTACAAAGCCCAAGTCCTCTCCACTATATTAGGTTCTTGAATTGACTGAATTCCAAAGACATATTAATGAAAATTTGAAGCAGCCAAATACCTTAATGCATATAAACTACTGGCTATTAACATAATTTACAACAGAAGTAGCTACTTCTATAGACATTGAATAGATGTCTTCAGTCTTTATATCACTGTTAACCGAAACTCACCTGAGAATTTCATAAGTAACAAAATCCTGTTTTCTTTAATTCAAAGTGATGAAGTATCTGAAGATTACACATTCCCATATCCAATTCCACTTTATTTAAAACATANGTATATCTGTTATATAGCTGACAGGAAAAGGGAGTCTCTCTGGCCTGTGGTCACAGAGAGCTCTTCATGCTAGGCCACTCATAAATTGAGGTTTAAAGGTAATTGGTATCTGAAAATTCTAAATAAAAGATTTCATTGGAGGTTCTATGAGGCGTACCAAACCAAAACATTATTGTTTTATGTGAGATTTCATTCAGACTGACAGCAAAACACAGGGAGTAACAGACTCCATAGCAATTATACGAAATATTTTATGGAAAAATGAGTACTTACTTGAATAAGATGCTCAATTGTTTTCAAATCATTTATTACATACTGCCAGTTTGCTTCTGTTTTGGGAAGACCTGCACTGATACAGCTGAAAGCAAAACCAAAGAGCAAAGCATTTTGAATTAACATAATACTGTCTTGATGAATACTACAGGCAAAAGAGCAATCAAGACCTTTTCATTCCAACAAGTGAAAAAAATGAGTACTATCTTTGTCTTTGTGCCTCACAGATGAATATAAACACTGAACATATAGTACAATTTTGGTGCTTTACTCTAGCTTGATGACCACCCTGGATTACAGAAAAATCTAATTCAGAGGGATAATTTATAGATAAGCTGGTGCAATTTATCACATAGAAATAAAAACATTGCTTGATATGTGGCAGTGCCCAGAATATGAATTATTACTTTCCTTTAAATAGAGGTCCCATCAGACTTTTAAGTCTAATAAATGAGTAAAATCATTAAATAAGCAACCACCTCACCTTTTTCATGTAAGGATTTTGACAGTAAATATATGCCTCTTACATGCACCTTATAGCAGCTTTCTCCACAAACATTATGGACTCGGGCCCAGTCACAAAACTAGATCATACAACTTAGTTTTGTAAAATGGAAATTTAATATCAGGACAAAAGATACACACACTGAACAAGTAACTGCAGAATAATTCTTAGAGCTTCAGGAAAAATAGTTGCTCCCTGATGGATCCAGGAAAGTAGCATGCAAGTCAAAACCATTCTGTTTTTGAGAGGAGGAGTTACCTGCACAAATCTACGGTTCCTCATAACATGAAGGCATTAGCAGAATAAAACTCAATTCCAAGTCAGATCACAAAACTACAAGTTGGGTGAGTGCAGTAGTTTTCCTCTAACAGAGAATGAAAAAGTTAATAGGCATGGGAAAATATGAATGTTTATTAAGAGGAAAGTCAAAAGGCCTAAATGAAGAAACGAATGTTTCAAACTGAACTAAGATAGGGCTCAAAGGATAGCAAGAGTCAATGCCAGGGATAGATAAAAAAGTAACATTGGTAAGCCCTCAACATCTATGTTCTTACTGGTGTCAAAATCACACAGGATGTTAATAAAGAGATTCCTTCCAAGTTTAGTCAGATACCAAGAAGTCCAATTTATTTGCAGGATGTAATACTCATTTGGAATTTTATAAGAATACAGAAATTCTCTGTAGGATGTTTACCAAACCTCTTCTGAATCTCCATAATCTGCTATCATACCCCCCATACTAAGAACCTAAAGATTTAAGCAATGAACACGAACCAATTTAATAAAGAAGATATTGAAGAACAATGATGCTGGTTATTAGCATGATGATTCTATGCTGAAAAATAAAATTACCCCAAAATGAAGACATGAATGCCAGCCTCTGCTAAAAAATGACTGTTCAGAAGTAAACACAAGTAGCATTGGATGGAAGTACTTCTCAAATATGGTTTCTGAAAAATAAAATCATAGACAAAGTGGTTAAACTTCTCAGTGAAAAAATGACATTCAAAATGATACCTTATCATATTTTTAGGTTCTAAAATGTAAATATATCAAAGTTTCAGAATTCCTTATTGGAATTAATGAAATTAGAATGTATCTTTTTTGCTTTCTCCCCTACCTTCAACTTTGTCTCCTACATGCAAAGTTCTTTAATACATATTTCTCCAGATGCATTTCAATAATAATGATGTATAGAAAATATGCATATTTACTAATTGACTTATATGGTAATGTAATTTGTTTCTATTATCCTTAACTTCCTTCTCATCCTTATTTCCTTTTTTCTTCTTTTTTTCTTACTTCCTTTTTAATTGTCCAGCATATTTCATGTTAGTTATATGGATTACTAATACAGGTATTCTAGTTATATACTAATTTCACATAACAATATGAAAATTAATTGCATATTGATATCATTTGGAGACAAGCTGAATAGAAATGGAACCAACCAAAGATACTCTATGCTATCTTTAGAGCTGATAGATAATAAATTTTCTGGGTGATTTAGGAAGATTACTTATCTCAGAACTTCCTGGAGTTTTGATATTTCTGCCTGCCTCTTTCATGTGGCCAAAATCTTTATAGTTTCAGAGAGCAATGCTTTTTCTGTTTTGTGGCCATGTAGCTTCATGGGATCTCAGCCCCCGAACCAGGTATCAAACCCACAGCCCCCTGCACTGGAAGGCAGAGTCTTAACCACTGAACTGCCAGGGAAGTTCCCAAAGAGCAGTGTTGACTTAACCTCTAAGAATCTGTGCTCCGTGTTATTCACACTGAAAGAATGAATACCAGCTAGACCTTGTTTTCAGAGACTACACAACTTATTGATTAGACATTTAAAGAACAAAACAGAGTGAGATAAGTGAAAGACAACATGAGCAGCACATCAAGGTGTTAACAGACTTTAAAAACCTAGTTTATTTACTTTCAAAATAAGAATAACCCATATGTCAACAGACAGCTGTGACATCCCAAAATCTCCAGAGAAGAGCCACATAAATTATTATGAAGTCTCTGAGACACAAATGACCTTTTAAGAAAAGTCCATATACTATCTTCATCTAATTTTTCTTACCAAAATTCTCATTACTCAATGCCAGAGTAAATCTTTCAGTATTGAAGAAGAGCTGGCTATGGCAATGGGTTTCCAGCAGCCATCCATCCAGAATACTTATTACAATACAACCCAGAGTAAAGACGATCCATTAAAAACACAAGTGGACTAGTAGGGGGAAAGAAAGGGAAGAGGATTAACAGTTATGGAGCACCAACTTTTTCACAGTCACTCTATTAGTCACTTAGAAATGTGTATCTCATTTAATCATCAGAACAATCCTATGACGGAGGGTTAGCAACTTTTGGGTGAGCCGCCCAGGCCCCACAGGAAGTACGAGACAGCCATGATTTGAGACCAGGTTTGTCTGATTACAAAGCCCAAGTCCTCTCCACTATATTAGGTTCTTGAATTGACTGAATTCCAAAGACATATTAATGAAAATTTGAAGCAGCCAAATACCTTAATGCATATAAACTACTGGCTATTAACATAATTTACAACAGAAGTAGCTACTTCTATAGACATTGAATAGATGTCTTCAGTCTTTATATCACTGTTAACCGAAACTCACCTGAGAATTTCATAAGTAACAAAATCCTGTTTTCTTTAATTCAAAGTGATGAAGTATCTGAAGATTACACATTCCCATATCCAATTCCACTTTATTTAAAACATATTAAAACCAAAATATATAAAATTTAAACAACTATTTTGGCCATCATTCTAAAATAATATGCATTTGTTGACTTCCCCTTCAAAAACCAAAATCTGCCATGTCTTTCAACATAAGTATTCACTGCAATTAAGTTTTGTAGATTGAAATAATTATTTTATTTTCAGATGTTTTTGAAATGTAAAAATGATTACCTTATAATATATGATGTGTAACTCTTTAAAAGAAAAACTAGAATTTAACTAAGTATTAAAAAAGAGAGTGTAAGTATATTTCCAATAAAAATGCCATCTATTCCACAACAAAATATCAAGTCTAATCTTCCTATTACACATAATCTAAACCACTCATTAATCAGTTTAATTAAAGCAACCTCTGTTACTCCCATCTTAATCATTCTTTTTGTCTATGTTATCTCACTGCTCCGGATTATTTGCAAAACTTTAAAATTATCTTCACCATTTCACTCAAACTCTTTTAAACTCCCTACTTCCTTTTTCGTTGTAGGATCCCCCACTCCACATTGTTCAAGAAACAGGATTCACTGAGCTGGGACCAAGCAGTACAAAGGGTGATACAACTGTTAATGCGGCCTCTTGAAGCTGCTTGAGTAAGCGATGAGTATTTCAATCCTGGGCTTCTGCATCAGTGCGTCTCCACACACGCAGGATGTTAAAATCTTACCAGTCAGACTTTCACTGTCCTGCCCACCCACTAGCAGCTGGTGTTAAGTCAAGGACAACTAACAGCGTTAGTCAGAATGCTCCATGCCAAGTATGGTAGAATACGTAGGAAATGACCTCAAAGAATTCTAACAAATAATGACAATAAAAACCAGTGTTACCTGAGGATATTTTTACAGCTTTGTTAATTTGGCAAAAGAACTGACGTGGTTTTCTGGCTGACAGAAAGACAGATTTTCATAACAGCTTTGGAAGTTTCAACATTCCCTACTTCTGTGGATCAATAACTTTACTAAGAATGAGAGTGTGTGTAATCCGGGAGAGTAAAGAAGATCCAAAAAGGTAAAATACTCTGTAACTTTCTCTTTGAGTAAGACTCAGTGTTAATATTTAATATAATTATCACTCACGATGGCAATACTAATTAGAGTAAGAATTGTTTACCGAGTGCTTTTAAGTTACAAAATTATTTCACATAAATTATCATATTCAATCCTGGCAATATCTTTATATGAGAGATATAACACTTATTTTACAGTGAAGAAATTGAGGTTCTGAGCGGTTAAGTGATTTGCTTCGGATAAATGGCATACATGTGGCTATCAAAATTCTACCTCACAATTCAGGTTGTACAGGTAGAAGAAAGATGCAAGAAATAATAAACTCTGGTTGAGAAGTGGAGGTCCTTACTATAAAAAGCAGCTGATCCATCCCATGTGAATCATAAAACGTCATTGCTCTCTGATAGTTTACAAACAGGTCTTTCATTTGTGGTTGCCAAGGGGGAGGAAGGTAGGAGAGGGATGGACTGGGAGTTTGGAATTAATGGATGCAAAATAGTATACACAGAATGTGTAAACATCCCAAGGTCCTACTGTAAGGCACAGGGAACTATATTCAATATTATAGCACAGGGAACTATATTCAATATCTTCAAGTAAACCATAATGAAAAAGAATATAAAAAAGAACATATGTGCTTATTTATATACGTGTGTGTGTGTGTGTAACTGAATCACTTTGCTATACAGCAGAAATTAACAAGATGTTGTAAATTAACTGTACTTAAGTTAAAAAAAACAAACGTGTTTCAAACTGTTGTGACGTGAAACAAAACTCAAGTCCTTTCACAAACATCATCTCATTTGACCCCCACAAAGTACCTGTTAGATAAAAGTGACTGAAACCAGGTTAATTACTTTCTGAGAATAGAAGTGTAGTGATGAAATAAATTGTCCACTTCTTTATAATATCATATTTGTGGAGAACTATGGAAGCAGGGTTTAATCCTGGCACACAGTTTGCATACAGTCATGAAAGGCCCTAACAATCAGCATCTTTGACGTGTCCTTCATTCACCTGCGTACCCAGATCCAGGAATAAAATAGACAAAATCCAAGCCCTACTCTCAAAGAGGTGTCAGAGTTTAAGCTGATTTTTTTTTTGGATTCCTGTGACAGGGTCTCACTGCAGGGCACTCCCTGAACTTATGGCAGCAATACTATCTATTTCACTGCTTAAGAGTTAGACATCGTGAAAAGTGGACAATCCACACAACGGGGTGGCTCCAGTAGCTTTAATTCTGGAGTGACTTGTGAAAACAATTGTAAATATTCTGCATGCTAAGTTGCTTCAGTTGTGTCCGATTCTTAGCGACCCTACAGGCTATAGCTTGCCAGGCTCTCTGTCCATGGGATTCTCCAGGCAAGAATACTAGAGTGGGTTGCTCTTCCCACCCCAGGGACCGAATCTATGTTTCTTAAGTCTCCTGCGTTGGCAAGTGGTTTCTCTACTACCAGCACCACCGGGGAAGCCCCTATTCTATACCACTAGTAGCTTTTCCCAGTGAGGAAAAACAGTCGAGCATACTGCTGTTTCCTTTTGCTTTATTCTGTTTAATTATTTACCTGCCTAGTCACACATTTAAAATTAACTTAAATAGACTCTGCAAGAAAAGAAGGGTTATTAGTTTATTTGGTACACATATTCAGCTGCTGCTGCTGTTGCTAAGTCGCTTCAGTCGTGTCTGATTCTGTGTGACCCCAGAGACAGCAGCCCACCAGGCTCCCCTGTCCCTGGGATGCTCCAGGCAAGAATACTGGAGCGGGTTGCCACCCGAAAAAAACTAAAACCGAGGGCAGATCAAGGTTGAATGCTTATGTGGAATATAAACAATGTAAGATTACATGGCTGTCCTTAACAACTGGGCTTCCCTGGTGGCTCAGAGGTTAAAGCGTCTGCCTGCAACGTGGGAGACCTGGGTTCGATCCCTGGGTTGGGAAGATCCCCTGGAGAAGGAAATGGCAACCCACTCCAGTACTCTTGCTTGGAGAATCCCATGGACAGAGGAACATGGTGGACTACAGTCCATGGGTTCACAAAGAGTCGGACACGACTGATCAAGCGACTTTGACTTAACTTATGCATTTATTGAGTATTGACTACTTGTGGGACGTTTCAGTATGAGCAAGGCATACCTGTTCACAAAGCAAATCAGTGAACACAGAAGCACCTTGGTTTCAGGAAGAAAGATGGACTATATATAGTATATATAAGTAAATGGATTATATATTTCATTAAAGAGTGGCTAAATGAAACAGGAAAAAGAAAACAGGTAAGAAGGACAGGGTTGCAACTTTAACAAGGGTGATATGCCAGAAGTCAAGTGAGAAAAGTCTTTCAGGAAAAGGCAGTGAGGAGCAAGTCAGATGTGCTGAGAGGTCAAGGAAGACACAGACTGGGTGCTTACCAGTGTGCTTAGCAACATGAAGGTCAGGGGTGACACTGAAAAGAGCACTTAGAGGGGAGTAATGGAGGCAGAAGGCTACATGAAATGGGCAGCAGAGAAAGGGAAAGGATTCTAAATTGCTAGTGCAGACAATTCATGGGGTGGCAAAGAGTCGGACACGACTGAGCAACTGAACTGAACTGAACTGAACTGAATTGAAGTGCAGACAATGTTTTGAAGAATATTGCTCCAAAAGGTGATATTAGATGGTAGAAAGTGAGGGAAATAACAGCACATTTGTATGCTGCGGTAAAAACTGATTATGGAACAGAAGGGACAGTTGTCAGAGGGACATTCTTAAATAGGGCTTCCCTGGTGGCTCAGATGGTAAAGAATCTGCCTGCAGTGCAGGAGACCGGGGTTCAATCCCTGGGTCAGGAAGATCCCCTGGAGGAGGGAATGGGAACCCACTCCAGTATTCTTGCCCAGAGAATCCCATGGACAAAGGAGCCTGACAGGCTATAGTACATGGAGTCCCAAAGACTTGGGTACAGCTGAGCGGTTAACACACACACAGAGAGGGGAACGATTGTTAGAGTGATATTCTTGAACAGGCAAGTGAGGATGATATCTGGGGTATTGTGATTTATAATATGTATTTGGTCTTCATTCTCATTTCTGGCCCACAGCTCCTAAAACCCTAGGAATTTACAATGATGAGGGTGATAAGGAGTCTTTGAGAGTGATGAGATCTTTTATTATGATGATGAGGTGACTTTTGGAGTCCATCCAAGGATGTGGGCTGGTTTCAGGGAGAAACCAACTGTGAGAACCAACTATGTGATCAGAGAAGGCAATGGCACCCCGCTCCAGCACTCCTGCCTGGAAAATCCCATGGACGGAGGAGCCTGGTGGGCCGCATGGAGTCTCTGAGTTGGACACGACTGAGTGACTTCACTTTCACTTTTCACTTTCATGCACTGGAGAAGGAAATGGCAACCCACTCCAGTGTTCTTGCCTGGAGAATCCCAGGAACGGGGGAGCCTGGTGGGCTGCCATCTAGGGGGTCACACAGAGTCAGACACGACTGAAGCGACTTAGCAGCAGCAGTAGCAGCAACTATGTGATTAGAGGGTTGAAACTTTCAGTCCTACTTCTGCCCCGACCTCAGGAGAGAAGAGAGGAACTGGAGATTGAGTTCAATCACCAAGGATCAGCAATTTAACCAGTCATGTCTATGTAATGAAAGGTACATAAAAAAACCAAAAGTAGGGGTCTGGAGAGCTTCAGGGTTTTGGGGGCCACGTGGAGGTGCTAGGAGAGGGCATGGAGCTCTGTGCCCTGCTTCACATCTTGTCCTGTGCAGCTCTTCCATCTACCTATTCCTGAGTTATATTCATTTATTAAAAACCAATAAACTGGGGGTGTTGGGGGCCTCTGATATAGCCAGTTGGTCAGAAGCATAGATAACAACTTAGACTTTCCACAGGCAACTGAAAGCTCATGATGGAAGGCTGGGAGGGGGCCAGTCTGGATGGCTGAACCATCAACCTGTGGGATCTGACTCCTCATTTGAGTAAAAAGTATCTGAATTGAGTTGAATTTTTGAACATCACCCTACTGGTGTCTGAGGATTGCCTGTTAGTCATAGGGCAAATCCAGCCTCCTCACATTGAAACTGAGTGCTCAGAACATCAAAAGAGTATTTTATACACAAGGAGGTCCAAAATTGGTCACCTTTTCAATATGGTCTTGGGAAGGAAGGCTGAGCAGAAGGAAGCCTAGATGCACAGGCTGAGAGGCAGGTGGATGTGGTGGTGAAATTTCTTGACATTGCTGCGATTTTCTGTTAACTAGGACCAAAGTCATCAGCAGACAGCCGGGGAAGAAGGTGTTGTGGGTTGAAGATTGGAGAATACATGAAATACCTATCAAGGTATAGAGGACAGTGCATAGATGTTAAGTATTTTACAAGAGCCTAGCCTAACGGACTTCCCTGGTGGCTCTGACGGTAAAGCATCTGTCTACAATGTGAGAGACCTGGGTTCAATCCCTGGGTTGGGAAGATTCCCTGGAGAAGGAAATGGCAACCCCTTCCAGTACTCTTGCCTTGAAAATCCCATGGACGGAGGAGCTTGGTGCAGGCTACTATCCATGGGGTCGCAAAGAGTCGGGCACGACTGAGTGACTTCGCTTTCACTAGCCTAATAAATTCATGGCCATGAATGGTCAGAAAGTAAGATGGGTCAGCATGCTTGTGTTTCCTACAGCCACATTACTACAGACAAAGAATAGCTAGGCTTGGAGTAGGTAGAGAAACGGATTTAGTCATGGTTGCATATGTCAATGGAGAAGGCAATGGTGCCCCACTCCAGTACTCTGGCCTGGAAAATCCCATGGATGGAGGAGCCTGGTGGGCTGCAGTCCATGGGGTTGCTAAGAGTCGGACACGACTGAGCGACTTCACTTTCACTTTTCACTTTCATGCACTGGAGAAGGAAATGGCAACCCACTCCAGTGTTCTTGCCTGGAGAATCCCAAGGATGGGGGAGCCTGGTGGGCTGCCGCCTATGGGGTCGCACAGAGTCAGACACGACTGAAGTGACTTAGCAGCAGCAGCAGCAGCAGCAGCAGTAGCATATGTCAAGCAAGTACAACCAAGAGAAAGGCAAGGGATTTTAGAGTATACGTAAAGGAGTATAAGAGATATGTGTCTAGGTAATATCACTTTTTTTTTTTTTGTAATCGTGGAGCTTCATAAAGGAAGGGTTAATGGAATCATGGTGCTTTCCTGATGGCTCAGTGGTAAAGAATCTGCTTGCCAAGCAGGAGTGTGGGTTTGATCCTTGGGTGGGGAATATCCCCTGGAGAAGAAAATGGCAACCCACTCCAGTATTCTTGCCTGGGAAATCCCATGGACAGAGGAGCCTAGTGGGTTACAGTCCAAAAAGTTGGACAAGACTTCGGAACTAAACACTTCAATTGAATCATATCTTGAAGAACAGATAGATTTTAGATATGAGCAAAAAGAAACAAGACTTTAGGTGGAGAAAAGAGCCTGACAAGGACTTGTGTACTCAGAGGAAAGTGAGTCATTTGATAACAAAGTGAAGTCACTCAGTTGTGTCTGACTCTTTGTGACCCCCCATGGACAGTAGCCTGCCAGGCTCCTCTGTCCATGGGATTCTCCAGGCAAGAGTACTGGAGTGGGTTGCCATTGCCTTCTCCAGGGGATCTTCCCCACCCATTTGATAATGGTGTGAAAGTAATGGGAGGAAAGTGTAAACAAGACTGTCCCTATTGTATAAAGCAGGAGTCTGTAAACACTCTCTGTAAGGGGTCAGATAGTAAAGGTCACGCTTTGTAAATCCTGTAGTCTCTGTTTCAACTATCTAAGGCTGACACAATGTGAAAACAGCCATATACAACGCATGAATGAATGGGTGTATCCAATACAACTTTACTTAGCAAAATAGACTGTGGATGGATTTGACCCACAGGCCAGCCTCTGACACTTACGGATTTCCTGCTGCTGCTGCTAAGTCGCTTTAGTCGTGTCCGACTCTGTGTGACCCCATAGACGGCAGCCCACCAGGCTCCCCCATCCCTGGGATTCTCCAGGCAAGAACACTGGAGTGGGTTGCCATTTCCTTCTCCAATGCATGAAAAAGTGAAAG